>UESW01005043.1:36775-83031 GCA_900491605.1 Calamus simplicifolius | reverse complement strand
ATAGTGATCTTTATAGATCGAGTGTAGACATGATCAATCGATGGGTTGATTCATGACACTCAGTGGATGGATATGAGGGAACCTAGAGCTCAAGGTGTTAGATGGATATTGGACAAGTGATAGTACACAAATTACTTGATGCCAATATTCGAGTGTCGCATGAAGGAACCATTTGCTTATCGATCTCATAGGTCAGGGATGGGATTGTCTTATGTGATAATTTATTATATCTCGACGTAAATGTCGTGCATATTCTGGAGTGCAGTTGTAATTTTTTGGTGGAAATAAATCACGACTAAGAATATTGTCTCGAGTCATAGGGAATGGTGGTGTAAGGACAATATTCTTGGGAGCTAGGTTATGTGTGTCCCGCGAAGTCCAAGGTGTAGACCATAAAATGAAACTTGCTCCTAAATTTTAAGAATTCATTTTTAAAATTTTAGGTGACGTGATGAGCAAGTAATGTCGCCTAATATTGTGTTTGATTTTCTAGTAAAATTCAGAGAAACGTTTCTTAATGAAACTAAACTCTGTAACATGGATCCGTGACCAAAGTAGAGGCCATGGGTGGTCTGAGGACTTTGGGTTTAGGCTCTATGGGCCTTGGTCCCAATGAGCCTCTAGACCAACGGGCCTATTGTAATTTGGGCATGATATTCTCAGATTAGGCGCAGAAGAGACAACGTATTTTTTATGAAGCGATGTTTTCTTCGCGCATCGTTAGATGATGATGAGAAGCGTCTCTCCCGTAGGGACACAACGCTTTCTTCGATCAGAGTATTGCTTCCCATTTATAAATAGCGAGCACCATGAAAAAAAAAAGATAAGAGAATTTTTTTTTTTTTCATTTTTCATCCGTCTGTCTTCATCTGTTTTTAAGAACAGTAAAGACAGAGAGATCCAGAAGAGAGAAACACAAAAGAATTCGGCTGATTTTTATTCACCAAAAAATTCTTGCTTATTTCCTTGGCCATACCCCTTGCTCATTCAGGGAGTTGAGGATTAAAGTTTATCCCGTTTATTCTAAGAAGAATCAGTGATCTTAGAGTCTCCACTCCTTCAAAGAGTCTCCTGTGCAGAAGCCTTCACGCAGAGGAGTCTTCACGCACGGACGCTTCCTCATTCACGAGGAAATCCAATAGAAATCTTTAGTAAAAAGGTATGCAATCATTTTCTCTAATTAAGTAATGATTGCCATGATTGTTCATAAGTTTGATTACTGGTATCGCTTTCGCACCAACTGGATTTAATATTTAATCCACGCTTATCTTCTTCATGATAAGAGTTTTGATCGGATTGTTCTGATCATGGGGATCTCACCGGAGATCAAAACCTCCAACTCATTTTATCCTTGAAGATAACCATAGCAAAATTTAAAATTCTTTTCTTATCCGATTATCAGTAATCACATCTATCCATCCAACAATCAGTTGCATCCCATGCTTGTAATTTTAGAATCAGATGCATGGGTAAAGCTAAAGACAGCACAATTCTTCACTACCAGGGTAAAGCTAAAGCCAGCGTGATTCTCCCCCTTTCTTGCTTTGTCCTAATTTGATATACCTATCTTGGTTCAGGAACGAACAGTCCCCACGGACCCTCCATATAAGCAGACAAGGACTTAAAAAATTCAGGTAGCAGTCAGAGTTTCAAACACCAAACTAAGGCCTAAGAAAATGCATGGTCTTGGGAAACTCTGCACCAAGTTTGACCGGCTAAGCAATTGGATCAACGCTGGTACCCATGCCACCAAAGCGACAGTCGTCACTTTGCGGACTCATGGAGGTTCAAATCCTGGGAAATGGACTACATTTCGGTTGTACATAACTGATCTTGATAATGGTATGTAGCTGTAGTTTTAGTGTTCTTGTAGCTAACTCAAGACATTTATATCAAGCTAATGCTTGTTTCTTTGTGGTGCTATATAGATACAGGAAGGGAAAAATTAAGCTCTTGTTTAGCAAGCCTTAGGAACAGTTGCAAGACGAAGACTTGTGACATCGAATACAATGACATACCGGGTCTCCTTCATCCTCGATGAAAATTTTGGAAGACCAGGTGCAATTGTAGCGAAAAATGAGGAACACAATGAGTTTTTCCTTAAATTCATGACATTGGAAATGCCTGAGAACCACAGCATCCGCAGAATCCACTTTGACTGCAATTTGTGGATTTATCCTTTCAGAAAAACCAATGCTGATCGAGTGCTCTTCGCTAATACTGTTAGTTCTCACCTCTTGTCACAAATCCATTTACACATTGAAACCAGAGTTATTCTTTTGCCATTCTCATGAAGCCAATTTTAAGTAGTTGTGACTTGAAGACTATGACTATAATTGATACCCAAGGGAATGAAAATTTTGATATCATTATTGATCATCATTGAATTATACTATGAATGTCTTTGATTGCAGAGCTATCTTCCAAGCAAAACACCACGGGTCTGCAGGATCTGCGACAACAGGAGCTAATTGATTTGCAAGGAAATGGAAGAGGGGAGAGGAAGGAATGGGAACGTATATATGACTATGACTACTATAATGATCTTAGAGAACCTCAAAAAGGCTTGGACCATGTCAGACCTGTGTTAGGCGGATCCACATACCCTTATCCTCGAAGGTGTAGGACAGAAAGACCTCTCATTAGTCCAGGTATTGCAATTCGAGCAACCTCAATAAAGCTTTTAGTTTGGTATTGTTGGGATTGTTTCCAACACAGATTATTTTTGGAACAGAAATTAAGGTAGAAGGGTTTTTTCTCAAGAAGAAAATAGTTCTATTACGTTTCATTAAGCACATCACCATATAAATATTGTTTCTTGTTTCTACGGATAAGCATAATCCTCTTATGATCTTATCCATCTAAGGCTATCCCACCAAAAGATAAAAAGATAGGCTCATTATTTAAAAGCCTAACTCAGACTAAATAAAATAAATAAAATACTAAAAACTAACAACCATTATATTTTAACACTCCCCTTTAATGGTTGTTCTTGGATACCCATGAGATCTCTAAAGTGTATGAATTTGTCCTTGGGTAGTGCCTTGGTGAAGATATCTGCAATTTGGTCTTCAGTCTTCACATACTTGACTTCAATTTCTTTTTCTTCTACCACATCTCTAATGAAATGGTACTTGTTTTTGATATGCTTGGTGCGGCTATGATATATAGGATTCTTTGTCATAGAAATAGTAGATTTGTTGTCACATAGCAGAGTAGTAGCTTCTTCTTGCTTTTCATCCATATCGTTAAGTATTCTTCTCAACCAAATTATTTGTTGTACTGCCAAAGTTGTTGAAACATATTTAGCTTCAGAAGAAGATAATGCCACTGTATCTTGCTTCTTAAATGCCCAATATATGATACCTGATACATAAAAGAATGCATATCTTGATGTGCTTTTCATGTCATCAATACTTCCAGCCCAATTACTATCACAAAACCCAAATAACTTCATAATATCATCCTTGTTTCTGTCATACATGATCCCATAATCTTTAGTACCTTTGATGTATCTCAAGACTCTTTTTGCTTGTCCAAAGTGAATATTACTTGGCTTTTGCATAAATATGAAAAGTAAACTTGATGCAAACATTATGTCTGGCCTTGTAATTGTTAGATATAATAAGCTTCCAATAATGCTTCTGTATAATTGTGCATTGGCTTCACCACTTTCATCTTCTTTCATCAACTTATCATTTACCACAAAAAGTGTTTCCAAACTATTGCAATTTTTCATGTTGAATTTCTTGAGAATGCCTTCTACATACTTTTTTTGACTGATAAAGATGTCATCTTTTCTTTAACTAATTTCAATTCCCAAAAAATAATGAAGCAAACCCATATCATTCATTTCATATCTTCTCATCATATCATTTTTGAAAGTCAAGATCATATTCTCATTGTTACCAGTAATAATTAAACCATCAACACAAAGAGAGACAATGAGAATATTGTTACCTTGCTTCTTCACATAAAGTGTTGGTTCACTTGAACTTTTTAGAAAACCTTTTCATTGAAGTAGGTGTCAATTTGAGAGTACCATACTCTGGGTGCTTGCTTCAGCTCATATAATGCTTTCTTCAACTTGTATACCTTGTTTTCTTAACCTTTGATGATGAAGCCTTGAGGTTGCTCAACATAAATTTCTTCTTCCAATACTCCATTCAAGAATGCAGACTTTACATCTAGTTGATGTAGTTTCCAACTTTTATGAGCTGTTATAGAAATAAGAGTTCTAATTGTATCATATCTAGCAACAGGTGCAAAAGTTTCTTGATAATCAATACCAGGTAATTGAGAGTATCCCTTTGCTACTAATCTTGCTTTGTGTCTTTGAATAGTACCATATGGATTGTGTTTTGTTTTGTAGATCCACTTCAAGCCAATGACTTCCTTATCACTTGGTTTCTTCACTAATTCTCAAGTTTTGTTCTTCTCAATCATATTGATTTCTTCTTGCATTGCTTTGTTCCACACTTCTTCATGCATAGCATTTTCATAAGTTTCAGGATCAATCATGCAGAAATTATAAGAAGCATAAATGTCACTTAACCTTCTCATTTTATAGGAGTAAAACTTGAAGATGGACTTGAACTTGAAGTAGTTTGTGGTGAACCTTCAACCTTATTTTCTTCATTTTGAGCATCATGAATTTCTTCATCTAGAGAAATAATATTTTCTTCATCTTTCTTTTGCTTCCAATCCCAAGCAACTTTTTCATTAAAAATAACATCTCTTCTTATGATCACTTGATTTTGCTTCAAGCTGAAAAGTCTATAACCTTTTGATTTAGAACTATATTCAACAAAGATACATTTTTCACTAACTTCATCAAGTTTATGTCTCATTTCCTTTGGAATATGTGCATAGCACACATATCCAAATATTTTGAAATGCTTCACTGAAGGCTTTCTACCATACCAGGCTTCAAATGGTGTCATATTTTGAAGAGCTTTTGTTGGACATCTATTCATCAGATAAACTATTGTATTTACTGCTTCTAACCAATAAGAATTTGGGAGGCCTTTGTCTTTGAGCATAGATCTAGACATCTCAACAATAGTACAATTTTTTCTTTCTACAACACCATTTTGCTCTGGTGTATAGCTAACAGTCAATTATCTTTGTATACCATCATCTTCACAAAATTTCTCAAATTCATTTGAATTGTATTCACCACCTCTATCACTTCTTAGCACTTTGATATAATGCCCACTTTGTCTTTCCACAAGATTTTTAAACTTCTTAAAGATAAGAAATGCCTCTGATTTATGTCTCATAAAATATACCCATATCATCCTTGAATAGTCATCAATAAAAATAATGAAGTAGATGTTACCTGCATGAGAAGGAGTTTTCATAGGTCCACATATGTCAGTATGAATAAGTTCCAATGGTGCTTTGGCTCTCCATACATGCTCTTTTGGAAATGCCTCTCTATGTTGTTTTCCAAGTGCACATCCTTCACAAGGTTCTTCCTTGTCATGTATTACTGGTAGACCATACACCATATTCTTTTGATATAAACTTCTCAAACTTTGAAAATTCAAGTGCCCAAACCTTTTGTGCCATAACCATGACTCATCATTTACCTCCATCTTCCATGCATCATCCTTTGCATAGTGCAAAATAAGAGGAAAACTTCTATTTTTCTCCATCTTGATATTTGCCATAAGTTGCTTTTTCATCCCTCTGTCATATAACTTGCAAACATTATTTTCAAAGTGTACCATATGCCCATGCTCAATCAGCTGTCCAACACTCAAGAGATTTTGCTTCAAATCTGGAACAAGAAAACATCATGAATGAATTTTCTTCCTTTCTTGGTATTGATTTCAATTGTGCCTTTGCCTCTTGCTTGGACTATTGCACCATTTTTCATCTTCACTTGTGAAATGGAAGAACTGTCAATGTCCATAAAAATAGACATGTCTCTGTCATGTGATTGCTGCAACCACTGTCAAGATACCATATATTATTACTTTGCTCTTCTGCAGTTTGACATGCATATAGTGTGCTTTGCTGACCTTAATTTTCTTCTAAGAAGTGTGCTTGTTCACTTGCTTTGTATCTACAATCTTTTTGAACATGTCCAAACTTTTTGCAATTATAACATTGGGGTTTGCCCCTAAACCAGCAATCTTTTTCAGCATGAGAAGACCCTTTACATATATTGCACCTTTGTTGAGTGCTCTCATCATATTGCCTTTTGAAAAATTATTTCTTTGCATTTCTTTACCTCTTCCTTTCATATTTCTTTCTCTTCCTCTACTCTGGTTTTCACCTCTGAATGACTCTATTTTGACTGGAGCATGACTAGGTGATTCTTTTTGAGAATTTTTATCAACCACTTTGAGTTTAGATTGAAAGGCACTTTCAATTGTTGATTCTTTATGCCTAAACAATCTTTGCTCATGAGCTTCAAGATATCCCATTAATTTATGAACACTTAATTCAGAAAGATCTTTAGATTCTTCAATAATTGCAACTATTGTATCAAATTTTGGAGATAAACTATCCAAGATTTTCTCACATATTCTTCGCTCGGTGATGGTTTCACCATAGCTCTTCATTTGATTAACAGTCTCCATAATTTTGGAGAAGTAATCCTTCAATTTTTTATTTTGTTGCATTCTCAAATTATCTAATTCTCTTCTTAGAGTTTGAAGTTTGATAGCTCTTACCTTTATGTTGCCTTGAAATTCCTCCTGCAAGATGTCCCATGCCTCCTTTGATTTGGTGGCTCTAATAATTCTGGAAAAATTTTTCTCAGATACAGCTTGTTGGATAAAGAACAAAGCTTTGGCATCCTTCTTTTTGTAGTCCTTCCGTTGCTCCTTCTGATTATTTGTTGGGTTAACCGGGTCTTCATACCCATTTTCAACTAGATTCCATACTTCTTGTGAAATAAAAAGGGTTTTCATCTTGATGCTCCAATAATCATAATTTTCTTCATCAAAAATAAGGATAGAAGGTTGGTGGATATTCATACTAATATTGCTTGGGGTTGCCATGAATTTTTTTTTGTTGATCACCTCATGGGATAGGCAACGTTCGTTTCCGTTCCATCCCTGTTTCCTAACGCCTTCTTTGGAAGCTTTCTGGTTGTTGTTGAGCAGGTCCTTGATGAGACAATGAGTTAAGGAACAAAGGTCATGAGGCTTGACGTGCAGAACTTGCTCTCCGTGCGTTACCAGAATGATCGGGAAAAGATTTAATGGCTAACTTTAACCCTCTTGACCGGCCTTGTGTGAGATCAAGAAATTGAAAAGACTCCTTGGAGGCTTAGAAAATATCCACTTCTTGCTCCCTGACACCAGACTTCCTTGGAAACCTGACACCAAGAAATACCAAAAAATCATGGATGGGAAGTTCACGCCTTCTTTGGAGACTCGTGGATGAGAAGTCAATTTGCTGGGCAGTCAACCACTCGATGGCTTCAAGCATGTCACCGATATTTTTTTTTACTTTGGAAAGAGGAAATTGCAGGACGAAAGAACTTGGTGGAAGAACTCGTCAGCTATGCGTGGAAGGAAAGTACCGCTGGCTTCGGTCTTTTCGTCCTCCTCGCCTTCACTAGCTTCCTTTGCCTTCGTTATCGTCTACAAAATCAAGAAAGCAAGATTTCTTTTCTTTCTTTTTTGTTTCTTCATCGAGGGAACCAGGCTCTGATACCAATTTTTGTTGGGATTGTTTCCAACACAGATTATTTTTGGAAGAGAAATTAAGGTAGAAGAAGGGTTTTTTCTCAAGAAGAAAATAGTTCTATTACATTTCATTAAGCATATCACCATATAAATATTATTTCTTGTTTCTACGGATAAGCATAATCCTCTTATGATCTTATCTATCTAAGGCTATCCCACCAAAAGATAAAAAGATAGGCTCATTATTTAAAAGCCTAACTCAGACTAAAATAAAATAAAATAAAATACTAAAAACTAACAACCATTATATTTTAACAGGTATATCTTGGTTAATCCGCTGCATGGCATTCTTTACTTATTGCCCTTGAGCTAGAATCTTCACAAGAAGGAACAAAGGCTAACATGGAATAAAGGTGTATTATATGCCTATTTTTTTTAAAAAGTAGAGATATTAAAGGAGCCATCAAAAGCTCCTAATAATCATATAGAAGTGGGGATTCAAGGCTCTTGTGACCAAAGTGCAAGGAATGAACATTATTGAGGATAACATTGTTGGAATATTAAACTTGTTTTAATGCACTCTTGAAAACAACCAATGACTTCATGGAAGAAAGGAAGAGTCACTCTTGAAAAGACCAAAGGCTTAATGGGAGAAAGGAAGAGTCATTTTGAAAAGATAAGATAGTTCAGAAATTTAAAATTGACTCTTAGTATTTTGTAATTGATTCTTAATTTTCTGCAAATGTCTTTTAGTTTTTCTATGCATGTATTAAATAGTGGTATATGAAAGGACATCTAGATGTTTATAAATATGGGAGGTGTTTGCCCATAAATTGTAGAAGAAGAAGAAGATGATGAAAAATAGAGAGAGACCCAAATGATGTATTCCCTCTACAATCTCCATAATAAGATAGTGTTATTTTTCTTATTGAAAGTATTCTCCACATCCATCAATCTGGTATCAACGCTCCTTGTGTGCCCACTTTGTTTCCAACAAGTGGTATCAGAGCCTTGTTTTTTATTTTTTTTTTGAGAGGACCAATCTTGAGGGAGATGGCCAACGATGGTGTGCATATTCAAGTTCCCAAGCTTACTAAGGAGAACTATGGGAATTGGTGTATCCAAATGAAGTCTTATTTGGCTCACAAGATCTATGGGAAATTGTTCAAGATGGCTACACGAGCCTACAACAGAGCAAGAAAGAGGGTACAATCAAGCACAAAAAGATACTTTAAGGGGCTTAAGGAGAAGATACAAAAAAGCTTTGTTCCAATTATATCAAGCTTTAGATGAGGTGACATTTGAGAGAATTACTGAAGCAACCTCTGCAAATCAAGCTTGGGATACTCTTTCTACTATCTTTAAAGGAGAAGAAAAGGTGAAGCGAATCCGGCTTCAACAATTGCAGGGAGAATTTGAAGTCACCACCATGAAGGAGACGGAAAACATCTTTGACTACTTCTCTCGGATATTGGTTATTGTAAACCAATTGAAAAGAAATGAGAAAAGGTAGAAGATGTTCGAGTGGTGGAGAAGATACTTCGGTCTTTGACACCGAGGTTTGAGCATATTGTTGTCGCATTGAAGAAGCTAATGATGTTGATACACTCTCCATCAATGCGTTGATGGGCAAACTTCAAATTCATGAACAAAAGAAATAAAAGAAAAATGAAGCACATAATACGGAGCAAATACTTCAATCCAAGGTGGAGGCAAAAGACCAAAAAGAGAAAGATCAAGGGCTTCAATTGGCCTATAGTAACAAAAGAGATGACGCAACAACTATCGTGGTGGCCGTGGTGATAGAAGCAACTACCGTGGTCGTGGTCGAAGCCATGGCCGTGGTCAAATAAGCTATAATGATGAAGGAGGCCAAAGCTCAAATTTCAACAATGAAAGAGGTGGCAGAAGAGGTGAACGTGGACGAGGTAGAAGATCAATTGGAGGTCGTAACCAATCAAGATCCAATGTTCAATGCTATAATTGTCAAAAATATGGACACTATAGCTATGAGTGTTGGAACAATAAGCAAAGCAACAACATTGAATCCAACAACCAAGAAGGAGAACCGACTCTTCTTTTATCATGCCAAGAAGATGGAGACTTGAAGAATATATGGTTTCTTGACTCAGGAGCCTCAAACCTTATGTGTGGAAGAAAAGAGCTATTTGTGGAATTGCAAGAAGGGGAGTTTTGTGATGTGAAGTTTGGGATCTCTCCAAAGCTCCTATCAAAGGAAGAGGTAAAATCATGATTTGGCAAAAGAATGGTAAACCTGATTTCATTTCCAATGTTTATTATGTGCCAAGTTTGAAGAGTAATATTCTAAGTATTGGCCAACTGTTAGAGAAGGGTTATGCAATTCATATGGAAGGACTATCTCTAACTCTAAAAGATTGGAATGGAAAGCTGATTACTCGTGTCCAGATGGCGAAGAACAGGATGTTTCCTCTTATCTTAAAGATGGAAGCACAAAATTGCTTGCAAGTGGATATCAAGGACCCTTCCTGGCTTTGGCATCTCAGGTTTGGACATTTAAATTTTGGAAGTTTGAAATTACTATCTAATAAGGGAATGGTGAAAGGTCTTCCACACATAAATTATCCAAATGAAGTTTGTGAGAAGTGCACACTAGCTAAGCATGCAAGAGCTCCCTTCAAAAGTAGAAAATCTTGGAAAGCAACAAGACCATTACAACTAGTGCATACTGATATATGTGGACCTCTTCCAGAATCTTATGGTGGTAACAAATATTTTATAACATTTGTTGATGACTTTAGTAGAAAGTTGTGGGTTTATTTTCTTAAAGAAAAGTCGGCTGCACTCTTTATGTTTAAATATTTAAAATCTTTGGTTGAAAAAGAAAGTAACAATAAAGTGCAGATTTTGAGATCCGATAGAGGCGGAGAATATATGTCAAATGCTTTTAGAAGCTATTGTGATGAAGAAGGAGTTCGACATCAATTCACCGCTCCGTACTCTCCACAACAAAATGGAGTGGCCGAGAGGAAGAACCGGACCATTCTTGACATGACTAGAAGCATGTTGAAAGAGAAGAACCTTTTCGAGCATTTTTGGGCTGAAGGGGTGGCATGTGCAGCATATCTTATCAACCGAAGCCCAACAAAAGCCATCAAAGGTATGACACCAGAAGAAGCTTGGAGTGGCTACAAACCAGGAGTAAGCCATATGAAGATTTTTGGGTGTATTGCCTATGCCCAAGTACCACAAGAGAAGAGGAAGAAGCTTGATGATCGAAGCCAAAAATGCATCTTCATAGGATATAGTGAGCAATCCAAAGCCTACAAATTGTATAATCCAATGACAAATAAGGTCATCATCAGTCGGGATGTGATTTTCAATGAAGATGGAGTATGGGATTGGAATGGCAAAGATTCTCATATCAAATATGTAACACCTTATAATGAAGCTGAGGAGAATACAAATGAGGAAGCTACTCAACCAATCTTGTCACCAGCAAGATCATCTTCATCACCACAAGTTACACCGACTTCCTCAAGAAGTTCTATAAGCCCTGAAGAGTCAACAAGAAAGTTTAGAAGTATTAGTGATCTTTATGATGAAACAGAAGAAGTTGAACAAGTTGATTTATATTGTTTATTTGCTGATATTGAACCTCTAACATTTGATGAAGCTATGCAGAAAGTTGAATGGAGAAAAGCAATGAAGGAGGAGATTCTTGCCATAGAAAAAAATAATACTTGGGAGTTGACTTCACTTCCAAAAGGACAAAAGGTGATAGGCGTCAAATGGGTGTATAAAGTGAAGCGCACTGCTAATGGAGAGGTAGAAAAATACAAAGCTCGTTTGGTTGCCAAAGGCTACAAGCAAAAGAAAGGGCTCGACTATGACGAAGTTTTCGCGCCTGTAGCCCATTTTGATTCAATAAAGCTCATTTTCTCACTTGCATCTCATCACAAGTGGAAAATATATCAAATGGATGTAAAGTCGGCATTTCTCAATGGCTACCTTGAAGAAGAAGTCTATATTGAGCAACCTGAGGGCTATATCCATAAAGGCATGGAAGATAAAGTGTACAAGTTACACAAAGCTTTGTATGGATTAAAGCAAGCACCGAGAGCTTGGAATGCTCGAATTGATCACTATCTTCAAGATTGTGGTTTCAACAAATGCTCCTATGAACATGCTATTTATGTAAAGAAAAAGGAGATGACATTTTAATTATATGTCTATATGTGGATGACTTACTTGTGACAGGTAATTGCATGGAAATGATATATGGGTTCAAAGCAACCATGAGCAAGGAGTTCGAAATGACGGGAGGAGACTTGATGTCTTATTTTCTTGGCATTGAAGTAAGGCAAAGTGAAGATGGCATCTTCATTTCTCAAGAAAGTTATGCTAGAAACATTCTACAAAAATTCAAAATGGAGAGCTGCAAAGAAGTAAACACCCCAGTTGCTTATGGAGCCAAGCTTAGTAAAGAAGGAGAAGGAAAGGAGGTGAACTCATCTCTCTTCAAAAGCCTTGTTGGAAGTCTTCGTTATCTTACTATAAGCCGACCTGATATTGTCTATGGAGTTGGTTTGATTAGTAGATATATGGAACATCCAAAGGAGTCACACTGGATGGCAGCAAAAAGGATTCTAAGATACCTCAAAGGAACTCTTGATCATGGTATGTTTTATACTCATTCCAATGATGCAAGTTTAATTGGATTTTCTGATAGTGATTGGGGAGGAGATCTTGATGAACGGAAAAAGCACTTCTGGTTATATCTTTTATTTTGGTGCTAATGCTTTTTCTTGGAGCTCAAAGAAACAATCTATTATTGCATTATCTATATGTGAAGCAGAGTATGTTGCAGCAGCATCATGTGCTTGTGAGGCCATATGGTTGCGCAACTTATTGAAAGAATTGAGTCATTCGCAAAAGGAGCCTGTGAAGATATATGTTGATAATAAGTCTGCTATTGAACTAGCTAAGAATCCAGTTCAACATGGAAGAAGCAAACACATTGACACAAGATTTCATTTTCTTCGTGATCAAGTTAAGAAAGGTATTGTGAAGGTTGTGTACTGTAAATCAAATGAGCAAATTGCTGATATATTTAAAATCACTCAAAGGTGAAGATTTTCAAAAGCTGAGAAAGATGCTTGGAGTCATGGCACAAGAAAAAAACAAGTTTACGGAAGGAAATGTTGGAATATTAAACTTGTTTTAATGCAATCTTGAAAACAACCAAAGACTTCATGGGAGAAAGGAAGAGTCACTCTTGAAAAGACCAAAGGCTTCATGGGAGAAAGGAAGAGTCATTTTGAAAAGATAAGATGGTTCAGAAATTTAAAATTGACTATTAGTATTTTGTAATTGACTCTTAATTTTCTGCAAATGTCTTTTAGTTTTTTGATGCATGTATTAAATAGTGGTATATGAAAGGACATCTAGATGTTTATAAATATGAAAGGTGTTTGCCCATGAAATGTAGAAGAAGAAGATGATGATAAAAAATAGAGAGAGACCCAAATGATGTATTCCCTCTACAATCTCTATAATAAGATAGTGTTATTTTTTTTATTGAAAGTATTCTTCACTTCTATCAATCTGGTATCAACGCTCCTTGTTTGCCCACTTTGCTTCCAACAAACATCAGTACTAAAGGGAAAAACAATTTATATAGATACACGGTCAAAGAGAGGACGAGTCTCCATTATGTTGGTTTCCTTTTTAAAGAACTAAAAAGCTGTGTTCATCTCCTTGTTCGTTTACAGGGACTCGAGACATTTTGGTTCTGAAAATAGCCATCAGTTTCAGTGGAACGTTACCACCAACACTATGTGGTTGATTATTTTTCCATTCAAATTTTTTAAATCTAAAAATTAAAATTTTTTATGAAGAATGCTCGATCGGTTGCTGCGAACAGTGAATGAAGGAAAAATTAATAATGACTTGTTTTCCAACAAGTCAGAGTTTACTGAATATTTAACTGAAAGTAATTCATCCAAAATTTACTGAAAAATAATAAAAACTATAGTCAGAGCTTGACTTTAATTAGATACATGATGGAGAGTAGAAATTATGTACGGCGTCCATTTTAAACAGGCAAATATAGCATTTGAGTTTTATCAAAGTCCATGTTTAAAGAAGCATGCTTTCCTTTCTCCTCGCTGAGCACTCGCACTAAGCTTTTTGTTTATAGACTTGACCACGGAGACTCGGAACAACTCCATCAATCTCGACTTCTACGTCCCACCGGATGAGCGTTTGAGCTCCATGAAGCTGTCGGAGTTCATATCGAATCCAATCCGAGCCGCCGTGCACTTTGTCATCCCTGAGCTGAACTCACGGTTCGAAGGACGTCTCGCCAACTTTGACTCATGGGATCAGATAAAAAACGACCTCTACTCTCGTAAACGGAACCGTGCCATAGACGGTCCGGTGATGAAGAAGCCGAAGGCTTTTCTTCCACATGATCTCTTCAAGGAAGTCAGTAGAGTGATTAAGTGCCATCCAATTAAATTTCCAATTCCACAAGCTAGTGATCGCTGGTAAGCCAAATTTACAAACAAAAAAGTAAATTTGATGTCTTCTAAAATCTTGCTGAATTATTTCACTGTCATTCAAGCCAATGAGTGTTAAAATATAATGGTCGTTAGTTTTTAGTATTTTATTTTATTTATTTTTAGTTTGAGTTGAACTTTTACATAATTGGCCTATTTTATTATGCTTTGGTGTGTAGCCTCATACGGAAAAGAAGTATTATGTTTATTCGTAAAACCAAAAATAATATTTATATGATGATGTGCTTAATGAAACCTTAGATCTATTTTTCTTCTTGAAAGAAAATCTTTCTCTACCCTGATTTCTCTTCCAAAAATAATATGTGTCGGAAACAATCTCAACAAAAATTGTTATCAGAGCCTAGTTAAAAAATTCTATCTCCCCCATTGTTTGGCAAAAAAGCAAGCAAAACCAAATCGGAGAAGGAAGCCGTCAAGAAGCCATCGGAAGCGATGAAGTCCCGATCAAATTCTTGTAAACCACGGAGAGCAAGTTTCGCTCCTCCAAAGTGAGCCCTACCTGAAGTCTCACGACCTTCTTCATTGATTCCACCATCTCAAGAAGCCGTGCACTATCTCTGAACAAGTCTGGGCTTCCTCCTTCCAAGCAACAAAAAGAACGATTTGACAGCCACCAATAAAAAATAAAAAAATAAAAATAAACTTTCTTTGGCCTACGAGTTGGATTTGGGGAGAGAATAGCCTTCCCTCTCATCCGCGTGATCAAAAGTAGGAGGAGCCAAGCGCGATCAACCTCCCTCTCATCCCGCTTGGCGGTAATCAAACCCACGACTTCCTGCAGCAAGATCGATTCCGTCTCTTTCTAGGCAACAACCAATAGATCGATTCTGTCTCTTTATTGGCAACAACAAATAGGTGGACAGCCTTGATGCAAGGGAACCATTGTTTCTATCTTTAGACAAAGAAAAGAAATTGCTACAAAGAAAGGAAATTGCTACAAAAAAATACAGGCGTGATTCAAGGCAACCTCAAGCACTATCAACCAACCTTCTATTCCTATTTTTGATGGAGAAAATTATGATTGTTGAAGCATCAAGATGAAAACCCTTTTTATTTCACAAAAAGTATGGGATCTAGTAGTGAACGGGTACGAAGAGCTAGTTAATCCAACAAATCATCAAAAGGAGCAACTGACGGAATACAAAAAGAATGATGCCAAAGCCCTGTTCTTTATCCAACAAGTTATATCCGATAAACTTTTTTTCAGAATCATTAGAACCAAATCAAAGGAGGCATGGGACATCTTGCAGGAGGAATTTCAAGGCAATATCAAGGTGAGAGCTATCAAACTTCAAACTCTAAGAAAAGAGTTAGATAATTTAAAAATGCAAAAAAATAAAAATTTGAAGGATTACTTTTTCAAAATTATGGACCGTTAATCAAATGAAAAGCTATGGTGAAACCATCACTGAGCAAAGAATATGTGATAAAATTTTGGCAAGTTTATCTCTAAAATTTGATATAATAGTAACAATTGTTTAAGAATCTAAATCTGTTCTAAGTGTTCATGAATTGATGGGATCTCTTAAAGCTCATGAGAAAAGATTGTTTAGGCATAAAGAATCATCAATTAAAAGTGTCTTTCCATCTAAACTCAAAAGGTTGATAAAAATTTTAAAAACGAATCATCTAATCATGCTCCAGTCAAAAGAGAGTCATTCAGAGATGGAAACCAAGTAGAGGAGGAGGAAGAAATATGAAAGTAAAAAGGTAGAGAAATGCCAAGAAATAATTTTTCAATAAGGCAATATGATGAGAGCAATCAACAAAGGTGCAACATATGTAAAACATCTTCTCATGTTGAAAAGGATTTCTGGTTAAGGGGAAACCCCAATGTTACAATTGTAAAAAGTTTTGATATGTTCAAAAATATTGTAGGTATAAAGCAAGTGAACAAGCTTACTTTTCAGAAGAAAATGAAGGTGAACAAAGCATGCATATTAAATTGCAGAAAAGCAAAGAAATAATGTGTGGTATCTTGACAGTGGGTGCAACAATCACATGACTGGTGACAAATCTATTTTTATGGACATTGACAATTCTTCAATCTCAAAAGTGAAGATGAAAAATGGTGTTCTAGTTCAAGCAAAAGAGAAAGACACAATTGCAATCAATACCAAGAAAGGTAGAAAATCATTCATGATGTGTACTTGTTTCAGACTTAAAGCAAAATCTCTTAAGTGTTGGACAATTGATTGAGCATGGGCATATGGCACACTTTGAAGATAATGTTTACAAGTTATGTGATAAAGGGATGAAAAGCAACTTATGGCAAAATTAAGATGAAGAAAAATAGAAGTTTTTCTCTTATTTTGCACTATGCAAAGGATGCTGCATAAAAGATGAATGTGAATGATGAGTCGTGGTTATAGTACAAAAGGTTTGGACACTTAAACTTTCAATGCTTGAGAAGTTTATATCAAAAGAATATGGTGTATGGTCTATCAGCAATATATGACAAGAAAGAATCCTGTGAAGGATGTGCCCTTAGAAAACAACATAGATAGGCATTTTTAAAAGAGCATGTGTGGAGAGCCAAAGCACCACTGGATCTTATTCATACCGACATATGTGGACCCATGAAAACTCCTTCTCATGCAGATAACATCTACTTAATTATCTTTATTGATGATTATTCAAGGATGACTGATAAGTCTATTTATTATCACAATTTAACCATTAAAATAAATATTAATTATTTTGAATTTATTAAGAATCAATACTTTTTATGGATGTTTACAGAAAAGGAGTCTATAGATGAAAAGAGCTTAATTTTTAGAGTTCTACGATGCGTACTCAAATCAGGACTATGTTTGCCCAAAAAGGAAGAAAGAGATGATTTCACATGATTCTTGATGCAAACTAAGGCAGGAGATGTAAAATGGATGGTTAAGAAGTTTTCTTACGATATCTAAATGATCTTGAACCCGATTAACTCCAACTTTGACTGGAAGGAAGCCCTAGACAAACTCTATAAAAGGAGGACCTCAAGAAATAGTCGGGGAGGAGTTTTAAAGGATGATGTTCCAGAGCCATATAGTGTTGGTCATATAGAGAATGTTCATGACAATTATTGACTTTGATGATTAATAAAAGACATGGGTATATTCACTATGTTCCTAATAGATTTAACAAGTGTTACAGGGATTAAAAATGTTTGATCAATCAAAAGGAATAAAGAAACAAATTTTGAATCAAAATATTAAAAGAATTTTTTAAAGTTCAGAGCTTGGAGTCGACACCCAAATGGTTAGGAGCCGACCCCAAGGCGTATCAGAAGTTTTCTGGAATTTTGGCACGGTCTGAAGTCGATACCTAGAGTTTCAAAGCTGACTCCAACCTGAGATGCAGAGAAGCGTATTCTGTTTCAGTTTCCGGAGCTGACACCCAGTATTCGGAAGTCAACACCTGAGAGTTCAGGAGCCAACTCTAACTTGAGAATAGAGAGTGTGTTTTTATGAGCATTTCTGGAGCCGACACCTTCGGATTGCGGAGCCGACCCCCGAAAGCGACAAGCCGATACTTAACTTTCTCGGAGCCCACTTCTCAACAACTTTTTATTTTTTATTTTTGGATACCCGACTTGGAGCTGACACCTGAAAAGTTGGAGCCGACTCCAACCTGTCAGGAACGGATTTTTTTTATCTGTCAGAACGGACTCCAACGGTAAGATTTCTTTTTACCTAACCTCAAACGGCTATTTTCTTTGTGTGTAGAAAGATCCAAACATCTCACAATGGCTATATTTCCCACCTAAACCTGGATTAAGAGATCTACAAAATGGGGAAATCGTTCGTTTGAGAGAAAGAGCAAATACACAAGAAAAGAGGAGAAAAATCGAGAAAAATACTCTGTGAAACAGAGAAAGAAATTAAGAAAGACTTAGAGCTCAAATCCATCAACCTCAGAAAGCTCAAAGAGAAATCCACAAGCTTCTCAAGTTCAAATCAAGGAGATTTTCATCCTTAAAAAAAGAAAGCAAAAGCCCCAAGATCCTCAACTTCTCAACTACAAATTTCTGAAGAATCTGAGCTGAGGCCCTGATTCAATCTTTCAAAGGAGAAGAGGAAAAGAAGAAAAGAAGAAAAGCACACGTTCAAAGAGCTTCAAATAGGCTTTTCTAAACCTTGTTTAGTTTATTGTTTATTTTCTCATTTGAGGAGTTGCTATGTACTTAAACTCTATTTTTCATTAGTGTTTGCTAATTCAATCGGGGGATTGAATTAGTGGAGGTAGTATACCTCGGTACAAGCTAAGGATAGCTTGTTGTTGGGTTGTGTGCTGGTGAGCCCGGAAAACTAGCTGGGTTCATTGTGATCCCGGGGGAAACAACGAGTTTTGAGTTGTGAGCTTGTAAAACAACTCAACTGCAATCAAAAGGATTATAGTGTGGACCCAAGTGAAGCTTGGGAGTGGACGTAGGTGTTGGATACACCGAACCACTATAAAATCTTTGTGTTTATCGTGTTTTATTTCTTAGTCTCTCTCTATCTCATTTATTTGTGATTAGCATTTATCTACTTTACACTGAAGCTCCTTCATATCAAAGCAAATAGTTTTTTAAAGAGTTAAATTTTTTAAGAACCCAATTCACCCCCCTCTCTTGAGTTGCCATCTGGGCCAACAAGGTTAGGACTCCAGTGGATTTCCCAATGATTGAGGGATTTATGCCAGCAGTACAGAGTGATGATGTGGTAAACAATCAGTGTAATATTGATAGTCGGGGAATAGAGTCAGACGAGAGTGCAGATGATAACTATTGGTCTAAACATGATGACTCAGATGAAGAGCCAAACGAAGATGAAGAGTCATATGGAGATGATATAGTTCATGAGACTAGCTTCAGTTCCATTCTGTATATAGTCATCCAGAACATATTCCAACTCAGGTACATGATCACCAAGCCTTGCATATGAACAAGTACCAGAATTTTATGATGAGTTGAATTTGCATGATGGTGGATGTGTTAGTACTTTGAGAGAGTTACTCTTCAATTCTCAATTTTGGGATCCATCAATGACTGAGTTTGCTAAAGGATTATTGTTTAATACTAAAGATGAACTGAAGAGAGCATGTAAAATGTATCACATCAAGAAGCATCGCACATATAATGTGGTGGAGTCGAAGAAACTATTCTGGTATGTAAGATGTGCCTCTTCAAGTACTGCCCAATGGTGTCCATGGAGGTTGCGTGCTACCAAGTTGAAGAAGCATGAATTTTTTGAGAGCACAAGGTATGAAGGGCCGCATTCTTGTTTATTCAGTAATTTAACTCGGGATAACAAACATATTACTTCTCGAGTTATTAGCTATGCTATTCGACACATTGTAGAGAAAGATCCAAGTGTGAATATTGAAACTATTATAGCAACCATTGCAGAACAATATCGCTATACGGTGTCATATTCCAAAGCATGGCATGGAAAGCAGAGGGCATTGATTGATATATTTAGTGAATGGGAACCGTCATATGCAAAGCTTCCTAAATACATGCTTGCACTGCAGAATGCTAACCCTGGAACAGTTGTATGTTGGGATTTCTACAGTGAAGCAAGTTCTTCTGAACGGGTCCTGAATTATGTATTCTAGGCATTTCAACCATCTATTGAGGGGTTTTGGTATTGTTGTCCGGTGATTTCTATTGATGGAACACATCTTTATGGAAAGTACCGGGGGAAGATACTCATTGTGACAGGCACTGATGCTGATAATAGGATATTTCCACTGGCCTATGTAATTGTGGATGAAGAGTGTACAACTAGCTGGAGCTGGTTTTTGCTGAGGCTTAGGAGGCATGTTGTGAAAGATAAAAATGGTGTGCCATGCAGTATGATCACGACTGCCAGATGTACCCTCCCTGGCATCCCTCCTTTGCGAATTCTTGTGTGGTAATGGCGAGCAAAAGCAAAAAAGGCGATGTACCATGCTACTGCTGCTGGTGTCGTCGTGTCGCTGCTGGTGTGCTACGAACATGCTGATGCCCAATGACAGACAATGTACCGTAAGCCATTGCCATCGCACTCCTCAAAATATGTAGCTGCTCATCAATAATTGGGGCAGCTATAGCCTGTTCGAGCTCCAGAGTCAACTCTTGAAATCTCTCATGCTGCATATAAAATGACAACAAAGATTCATACGAAAACTTATGAAGTTGAAAAAAAAATATACTCCTCAAAAAATTCAAAATAGTACCAGAAACTCATATGAAGAGCCTTCCCCTTCGTAGCCCCTTGTACTATACTCAGAACGGTCTAAACATATTTTGGTGATGCTCCTAAACCAGGCCATATAATTGGGTGTGAATGGGACTCCGGCTACTATAGGCTCTCCAATAATGATATGCTGATGCCGTGCATTCCATCTTGCAATATAAGTCGCGTGCATGGCATCCCATGAATAATTTGACCTCTCCCGTCGATCAATCTGATGGATATGTACCAAGGTATCGCATGGACATGGTATGGACTGACTACATCCAAATTGACGAAGAACTCGGTCCGGCAAATGCAACTCGACTACATCAAAACATATCAATGGGGTCTGTGCCATCCAAATATCGGATCTGACCAAGCAACTCGGAGGTAAAATAAAGATAACTACCGGCAAGTAAGGGCACCATATGAACTGCAAAGGAAAAATTAAATTAATCCACAATCAACATAAACTTTAGAACTATCCCATCTAATTGAATTCCATATTGCAACATGACATACCCGTTGTTCACTATCATCCAACACGTCCAACTAGTCCCTATAAGCACGTAGTGTATGGGTTGGAACATTTTTCAAGTTATATCTTACATGCCATCTATACCCCCACGGTGCACCTAAGTACCAATCATCATCGGCATCTGAAGGTCTAGCCTCGAGAGTCTCGAGTCTTGAGTCTCGTGGGATAAAAAATGGGAAATGGTTTCCATGCCCAAAACTGCATGTTAATTAATAATAAAATATTAATTAACAATAAAAAATTACCTCGATCTTAGACATAAGAATATAGTGTTTACCTGTAGCAATAGGAAGTATCCTCCAATGTCTGATTGGGTTGGGCTCGTTGCACGACAAAGTGCTCTATATAAACCAGCAAGTGTCGCCGATCCCCAACTAAGAGCAAAAAATGCCTCCAAGTCTTCCAGCAAAGGGACGTACATCAACTTCACTAAATTATCAAAGGTATCCAGAAGAATAACTCCACCAATGATTCGAAGAAGTTGTTCCCTCACGAACTGCTGGACAATCTCATCATCCACATCGTCGCCCAAGTGAAAGTTGCTATAGAATTGATCGAAGAATGCCAAACAAAAACGACCTTTCAAAAATGCTTCAACAGGAGGTTCAACACCAAATAACCTTCCAAATATAGCTTGCCACTCCAGAATAGTATAGCACGGATCTACCCTGATAATAGTGGATCCATCAATCCGGAGGCCACTCAAAATACCGACATCCTATAGTTTGATGGTCGCCTCACCAAAAGGAAGATGAAATGTATGGGTCTCTTGCCGCCATCTCTCAACCAATGCAGAAATAAGGCCAACATCCAGTTGAATCTGGCCAATCCGATAAATGCCAAACATGCCAACTTGATCTAGGTAGTACTGCACTTATGGGTGTGACATGCCCGATGTCTCTTTCCATATATGTGCGTCATGCCGATGGCATCTAAAAATCGGTAACTTCTAAAAAAATATATTTTCAATGATACATCCACATTCACATAAACACATGTAAAGTAATTAAGGACCGTTGATCAATAATACATACCTCGCCCTCAAATATGTTGGTTGATCTATGCAACCGTTGCAAAGTTAGAACACTAGGATCGCGAGGACCTGAATCTAAAACACTATGAGCCATGTCTTGGTAATATGACAAAACAAGTTAAAAGAATTATTAGTTGATTACAAAGATAGTGCCAACTTACTTGAGAACATGTAAATAAATCTTCTAACTTGCTATTTATTTTTGATTCAAACAGTAATTGGCAAGGCTTAATCTTATCCTTTGATTCATTAAAGGATGAAAATGTGTTATAAGACAACTAGCACCCAGCTCCGACTTAAGTTGAATTAGCAAATGTAGATGCAATTTTGCACAACTATATCTTCTTTGATGCCAAATTACTCTTCTTTTAAAGTAAAATATTTGTTGGCACCAGTCTCCACAAACTAGATGCATCTTCTCTACGTCCTGCCTACCATAGGCATGTTATTCCTATGAAGTTTTTATTACCAAAGTGATGTTATGCCATGAACTCTTTGCTCCAACCTCTTGTTAGGAAAGAATACACAAGTATTAGATGAAATATATATTAGATTTAGTTCCATCATTTCACTAAAAAAAAAGTTTACTTTAAGCAAAATAAGTTAGAAATAGATGGATAGTTATGGAGGCTTGGGGAGTCGGAGGTTTATCTTTTGCTGTCTTATGCGACATCTAGAGCATATCAGCCCCTATTATCTAGATTTGAATACAATGGATCTTAATGCAAATATCTAGATCTGAATACAATGGATCTTAATGCAAATACTAGAGCATATCATCTAATACTTATTCGACCATTTCTAATCGGAGCATATCATCTAATACTTAATGCAAATACAATGGATCCATCATCTAGAGCATATCAGCCCCTATCAACATCTAGAGCAAATGCATACTAACCGGAAGTAGGCGAGCCGCGAGGATGGTCTGCCAAAAGAGGGTGATCTCCGGCGAGCAAGGGAGGAGTTGGCGAGCAAGGGAGGTCGGCGAAAAGAGGGGGATCTCTGGCGAGCAAGGGAGGAGTCAGCGAGCGAGTTGGGGTTATAGCTTGGTAAAGAAAGGGCAAACATGCCCTTTAAAAAGAAGTCCCCCTGATCGCTGCTCTCGATCGGGGGGCTTATGATGAAATCGCCACATGGTGTGGCGATTTCTCCCTGAAATCGCCACACCATGTGCACGATGAAATCGCTACATGAAGTGGCGATTTCATTGAAATGAAATCGCCACTTCATGTGGCGATTTTTTTGCGATCCCTGTCAGCATACCAGCTGATGGGGCCGAGCAGGGAGGGGGAAGTGGCACTGGTAAAACGTGAAATGGCGTTTTTTCCCTTTAACACTATTTCTGCAAAAGGTTTGGATCTTACCCCTTTGCTTTAAAACCGGTGCCAAAAGGCACCGGTTTGAAAACCTACTCCGCCGGGTCCTCCTCAAGAGCATGTCCAACAAGGCCGTCAAGTCCTAGTCAGAGAGCAGCAAGCTTGCAGCTGAGGCAGTCTCCAACCTTCGCACCATCACTGCCTTCTCCTCTCAGGATCGCATCCTTCGCTTGTTCCATCACGCACAAGAGGGCCCTCGACGGGAGAGCATTCGGCAGTCATAGTTCGCGGGCCTTGGCCTCGCCATCTCTCAAAGTCTCATGACTTGCACCTGGGCCCTTGACTTCTGGTACGGTGGCAAAGCTCATCTCCCATGGCTGCATCACAGCTAAAGCCCTCTTCCAGACCTTTGTGATCCTGGTCAGCACCGGCCGTGTCATCGCCGATGCCGGCAGCATGACAACCGATCTAGCCAAGGGTGCTGATGCTGTGGGCTCCGTGTTTGCGATTCTGAATCGATACACTCGCATCGAGCCCGAGGACTCGGAGGGACACCACCCAGAGAAGCTGGTTGGCAATGTAGACATCCGAGGGGTCGACTTCGCCTACCCAGCGCGCCCAGACGTGATCATCTTCAAAGGTTTCACCCTTGGCATCGAGGCAGGCAAGTCCACTGCATTGGTGGGGCAGAGTGGGTCCGGCAAGTCGACCATAATTGGACTCATCAAACGTTTCTACGACCCGTTGAGGATTGATGGCAAAGACATCAAGTCATACCGCCTTCGTTCTTTGAGATGGCACATTGGACTCGTAGGACAGGAACCAACCTTGTTTGCTGGGACTATTCGAGAGAACATCGCATATGGGACGGAAAGAGCCACGGAAGCCGAGATAGAGGGCGCCGCGAGGGTAGCCAATGCCCATGACTTCGTTAGTAACCTCTGTTATTCAAATTGATTTCTTCATGCTTACAACTAGGAATATTAGTATACATAAATATATATATGTATGTGATGACGCCAAGAAATCCTCCTCGAACGTCAGGGATGACGGACGTCTCCCTCCTCGAAGTCCTGCAAGAAAAGTCCCCAGGGACCGGTGGCTCCGATGGGGACCCTCCGACGATCAAGTCAGTTGCTTGGGCTCAGACAAAGAACCGCTCCAGTGAAGAGGAGCTGAGGCGGTTAGGGTTTTTGCTGGGAGGAAGAAAGCTCAGAAAAACCAGAGTTCAGATCCCACTTACAACGTGAGTATGTGTCTTTTATACCTGTCCGAATACCATGATACGCGGCCTCGGAAGATCTCTATCGTACCGTTGTAGATTGATATGACTGGACTCCATTGCTAGAGGTAGCGAGTCGTATGCTGTAGCGAGGCATGGTGATGCACAGGGACATGCAATACGCCAAACACCGTTATGAGGCATGGCCCTCCGTAACGGGGCACAATCACGGAAGTACTGAATAGTACGCAGCGGCAAGGCATGGTCATGCACAGGGGCATGCAACGCGCCAAACCTCGTTATGAGGCATGACCCTCCGTAATGGGGCACAATCACGGAAGTACTGAATAGTACGCTGCGGCAAGGCATGGTCATGCGCTGAAGATCATGCACAAGTGCCGTGCTACCTGATATTTGCTGTTTCCTTGGCAATTGAGTCACGTGTTGACCGCTGATGACCCCATCCCCGATCCCGAGGGGATGCCGGGGGTGGGGGAGTGACAGTGCACCCCGAGACCGGTGGGGGTCTCGGGGTTAAGAAATGATGACCCTCCCCCGACCCGAGGGGGTGCCGGGGGTGGAGGAATGACGGTGCACCCGAGACCGGTGGGGGTCTCGGGGTTAAGAGATGATGACCTCCCCCGACCCCGAGGGGGTGCCGGGGGTGGGGGAATGACGGTGCACCCCGAGACCGGTGGGGGTCTCGGGGTTAAGAGATGATAACCCCCCCCGACCCGAGGGGGTGCCAGGGGTGGGGGAATGACGGTGCACCCCGAGACCGGTGGGGGTCTCGGGGTTAAGAAATGATGACCTCCTCCGACCCCGAGGGGGTGCCGAGGGTGGAGGAATGACGGTGCACCCCGAGACCGGTGGGGGTCTCGGGGTTAAGAAATGATGACCTCCTCCGACCCCGAGGGGGTGCCGGGGGTGGAGGAATGACGGTGCACCCCGAGACCGGTGGGGGTCTCGGGGTTAAGAAATGATGACCTCCCCCGACCCCGAGGGGGTGCCGGGGGTGGGGGAATGACGGTAGCTGCCGTTACCTTTTCTGAGGACACAGGGATCAGTCATATCAGATGCCCCCTCACCCCTGGGACGGAGCGGGTCCCACCGCTGAGGCTCTAGGGGCGTTCTCCACGTGGCTGATCCCTGTCCTCAACCTTTATGTGGACGGCGTGGGGAATGTAAGGAGGCGGCCCTCCGTACACTGCGCCAGCCATGATCGCCCTCGAGAACGAGGACGGGCTCTTCGGAGTTCGCGCGAAAAGGTGTATCATCATTTCCTCTCATTACGGCAACGTCAGCAAGGTCCCATCACTGGCCGGGGGCGTGCCGCACCACGCGCTGGGCGTTCCTCGAGGCGAACCGGCGTATGGCAAGGAGCCGCATGGCCGACGAGACATGGCGGGACATTTTGAAAACTTAATAAAGCTAGCTAAGGGGGGCGGACTGATGCTCCATCGCCATCGTCTTCTTCTTTGTCTGTTCCCCAGTTTTCTCCTGCGATCTGCAAGCCCACACCCGGTCTTCTTTTGACCTCCCAGGTTAGCTCCTCCTGCCTCATCCATGAGTTCCCCTTCCTGGACCTCGGAGGACAGCTCTGAGGACCGTCCTCCCTCTGTGAGGCGCCAGACCTCCCCCATTCCTTCTCCCACACCTGAGTGGTCCTCAGATTCGGAGGACCACATCCCTCTGGCCCGGCGACGGGCCACCGGTGGGGCCCCATCGAGGGGCCATCAGCTGAGGGCCGGGACCTCTTCGAGGGTGGAGGAGTCCCCAGAGGGGACAGCCTCCGTCCTGAAGCGACTGGACCTGGAAAGGATCTGGGCCCGCTACAGGATCCCTCGGGAGGTCGAGCTGTTCCTGCCCACACCTGACGACCGGGTCATCTCCTCCCGACCCGGTCGAGTAGCTCTCTATGAGATCTGCCTGCAGGCAGGTCTCCGCCCTCCCTTTCACCCTTTCTTTGTCAGCCTACTCGATTTCTACTCTTTGACTCCTTCTCAGCTAGTCCCGAACTCCTGTCGCGTGATTAGCGCTTTTGTCATTCTTTGCCACCGCCTAGGTATCACTCCTAGGATTAGTTTGTTCCGCAATTTCTACCCTCCGAGCCCAGAAAGGGTGGTGGCTGTTCCAGCCCCGACCAACAGGGTTCTGAACTCCTCCTGCCTTCATCAATCAAGGGGTGAAAACCCCGCTTCTTTTTGCCAACATTGACCAAGTCCGGCCCCGGTGGGGGGACCCCGACCTCCGAGGGAACGCCGTGGCTGTTCAGCCTGGAGACCGGGAGGCGATGGGGTTGCTGCTGACCACCGAGATTCCTCGGTACACCTTGCTGCTATCGGAGGACCACTTGGAGTCGGCGGGCCTCATTTCCCATCGGGGTAGGCTTTCTCTATTCTGCCCCCTTCTTTCTTCTTCTTCTCTTTTTTTTTTTTTTTTTATTGTTCTGAAAACCTGACCTATGTTATGCAGCAATGAAAATTTCGACCGCGAAAGTGATGAAGGCTACCAAGAAAAGGGCCCAAGAAGGGCCGCCCAGGGACCAGCGGGCCCCGGCCCCGAAACGCTCGGTGGTCCGGGTCTCCTTCCCGGCACCAGTCTCCCCACCCCCGCTCCACCACATGTCCCAGCTGTACCGGAGGTCGACCTTACGGCCGACACTCCACCAGAGGTGGGGGCGACAGTGGGAGCCACCGCCAAGGAACCAGAAGTGGGGGCACATGTGCCAACCGAGGAGTTCCCGGTCCCCGAGAGAGCGACCCCACCAGGCGTTGCCAGGGACTTGGGCGAGGGACCATCCGGCCCTGCGAGCCCACCCCCCGAGGGGCCACTTGGGAGTGGCCCCACATAGAGCCGGGGACATCAGGAATGGCGGAGGAAGGCGAGGGCGCACCTAGGCCGCCCCGAGACTCCTTGGACGACGGCCATTGTGCCGAGCAGGCCCTGGGTCCGGTCTTCGATATTAGGATCATTGAGGATCTCAGCCATCTGGGGGCGGGTGCATTCTTTCGGGACGCTTATGCCGCAGTGGTCAAGGTAAGCAATTTTCTCATTCCTCCCCCTTTACTGTTCCTATATATATTCTGTTGACCTAGGCTTGTGTGCAGATCGAGCACTCCCTGAGGGCCGCCAGGGAGGTAATCCAGGGGAAAGAACGTTCTGCGGGAGACACAAAAGGAGGTCGAGGAGGCCCAGCACCGCACGGAAGAGGCAGAGAGGGCGCTGGAGGCGGTCAAGGATGCCTGTGTGAGTGAGGTGAGGGCCGCCATGAGCTGGGCGGAAATGGAGGCCAATCGCACGCGCGCAGCGCTCTCTCAGATGATGGAGCTAAGAGCGCGGTTATGGCCAGGGATATGCACATCTTGAGCTGACCTCAGCACTCCGGGAGGCCGAGGACCGAGCGGGTGCGGCGGCAGAGAAGCAAGGGTGGCAAGGGAGGAGACCTGCTTGCGCGAGGAAGAGTTGAGCCACGCTCGAGAGGAGATAAGCCGCGCTTGAGAGGCTGAAAGAATCGTGGCGGAGGCCCTCGCTGCGGAGAAAGCTCGGGCTGCTGGGCTTGTTGAAGAATACAAGGCGTCTGAGCATTTCGCAGATGACCTGGCCGAAGCTTCGGCCACCGTATTCCTCGATGGGTTTCAGCATGCTAAGGAGAAGGTGGCCAGAGACTTGAATTTCCCCCGGGCTCTGGAGGTTGAATTGTCAGACCAGGCTTCTTCCGATGATGAGCCCGCACCGGCAGAGCCATGAGTCTGCGCCCGCGACTTTACTTTTCTTTTCTTTCTTTTGTAAGCCCGACTACGTCGGAGTTTTGTAGTTCTTAGTTAATGAAAATACTTTTCACAATGATCTTCGTATTATTGTTGACTTCATCAATTGATATGTGGCCCCCACGACTTTATTCATTCCGATACTTTCGGGGGACACCTTCCACCCGCGTTACCCTGCCTTAGTTACTTGAACCCGAGAGTTAGAGCTAGGTGGAGCTAAACTTTCAGAGCAGGGACACATCGGTCGGAGATTAGGCCGGTAGGCCCCCTTGGGGCCATAGGCGTAGCGCCTTGTCAAGTATTAGAATGGGCGTTGACCTGGCGCGCAGCTTGATGCCGCGGGACCTAGCTCTCATTTGACTGGCAGGGTGTCGGGTCTTGGTTGTGACGAATCGTTGGTGCACCGCTCCGCCGGCGGTCATCGGGGTTTTATGCCTGGCTAGTGCAGGGCTTTGAGTGCCGACGGGGCGCCGGGCTTTCGTTGTTGAGAGCCAGTGGCACACTGCTCTGCCAGTGGTACACTGGGCTTTGTGCCTGGCTAGTGCAGGGCTTTGAGTGCCGACGAGCGCGGGCTTTCGTTGTTGAGAGCCAGTGGCACACTGCTCTGCCAGTGGTACACTGGGCTTTGTGCCTGGCTAGTGCAGGGCTTTGAGTGCCGACGGGGGGCCGGGCTTTCGTTGTTGAGAGCCAGTGGCACTGCTCTGCCAGTGGTACACTGGGCTTTGTGCCTGGCTAGTGCAGGGGCTTTGAGTGCCGACGGGGTGCCAAGCTTTCGTTGTTTAGAGCCAGTGGCACACTGCTCTGCCAATGGTACACTGGGCTTTGTGCCTGGCCAGTGCAGGGCTTTGAGTGCCGACGGGCACTGGCTTTCGTTGTTGAGAGCCAGTGGCACACTGCTCTGCCAGTGGTACACTGGGCTTTGTGCTGGCTAGTGCAGGGCTTTGAGTGCCGACGGGGCGCTGGGCTTTCGTTGTTGAGAGCCAGTGGCACACTGCTCTGCCAGTGGTACACTGGGCTTTGTGCCTGGCTAGTGCAAGGCTTTGAGTGCCGACGGGGCGCCGGGCTTTCGTTGTTGAGAGCCAATGGCACACTGCTCTGCCAGTGGTACACTGGCTTTGTGCCTGGCTAGTGCAGGGCTTTGAGTGCCGACGGGGCGCCGGGCTTTCGTTGTTGAGAGCCAGTGGCACACTGCTCTGCCAGTGGTACACTGGGCTTTGTGCCTGGCTAGTGCAGGGCTTTGAGTGCCGACGGGGCGCTGGGCTTTCGTTGTTGAGAGCCAGTGGCACACTGCTCTGCCAGTGGTACACTGGGCTTTGTGCCTGGCTAGTGCAGGGCTTTGAGTGCCGACGGGGCGCCGGGCTTTCGTTGTTGAGAGCCAGTGGCACACTGCTCTGCCAGTGGTACACTGGGCTTTGTGCCTAGCTAGTGCAGGGCTTTGAGTGCCGATGGGGCGCCGGGCTTTCGTTGTTGAGAGCCAGTGCACACTGCTCTGCCAGTGGTACACTGGGCTTTGTGCCTGGCTAGTGCAGGGCTTTGAGTGCCGACGGGGCACCGGGCTTTCGTTGTTGAGAGCCAGTGGCACACTGCTCTGCCAGTGGTACACTGGGCTTTGTGCCTGGCTAGTGCAGGGCTTTGAGTGCCGACGGAGCGCGGGCTTTCGTTGTTGAGAGCCAGTGGCACACTGCTCTGCCAGTGGTACACTGGGCTTTGTGCCTGGCTAGTGCAGGGCTTTGAGTGCCGACGGGGCGCCGGGCTTTCGTTGTTGAGAGCCAGTGGCACACTGCTCTGCCAGTGGTACACTGGGCTTTGTGCCTGGCTAGTGCAGGGCTTTGAGTGCCGACGGGCGCCGGGCTTTTGTTGTTGAGAGCCAGTGGCACACTGCTCTGCCAGTGGTACACTGGGCTTTGTGCCTGGCTAGTGTAGGGCTTTGAGTGCCGACGGGGCGCCGGGCTTTCGTTGTTGAGAGCCAGTGGCACACTGCTCTGCCAGGTACACTGGGCTTTGTGCCTGGCTAGTGCAGGCTTTGAGTGCCGACGGGGGCCGGGCTTTCGTTGTTGAGAGCCAGTGGCACACTGCTCTGCCAGTGGTACACTGGGCTTTGTGCCTGGCTAGTGCAGGGCTTTGAGTGCCGACGGGGCGCCGGGCTTTCGTTGTTGAGAGCCAGTGGCACACTGCTCTGCCAGTGGTACACTGGCTTTGTGTGAAGATTTGGATAGCTAAAATCGAATCTTGTTAGCATTGAATAAGGGGTAAAACCCAAGCAAACACAGATGATACTTACAAAAAGAGGGATACATTACTGATAATACCGGCGAGGTTATCCGCATTCACAGTCCTAGGGAGTGGCGTCCCATCAAGTTCTTCAATTTTGTAAGCCCCGTGGTGCAGCGTCTCGTGATCCGGTAAGGTCCCTCCCAATTAGGGGCTAGCTTACCTCCCTCAGTTGGCTTTGAGACCTCAGCCCGTCGAAGGATTAGGTCTCCTGGTAGGAACGTCCGGGGGTGCACGCGTGCGTTGTAGTATTTTGCGGCCCGTTGCCGGTAGGCTGCCATTCGAAGCCGCGCCCTGTCCCGCACTTCCTCTACCAAGTCGAGGTTGGCTCGCAGTTGGTCAGGGTTACCTTCTTCACTGTAAGCCTCCACCCGAGGGCTAGGTGCTCCAATCTCCACAGGGATAACAGCCTCAGAGCCAAAGACTAAGCTGAACGGCGTTTCTCCAGTGGGGGCTCGAGGCGTCGTATGATAGGCCCATAGCACGTTGGGGAGCTCCTCTACCCAACGTCCCTTGCAGCCATCCAGTCGAGACTTCAGCCCTGGAGGATGATTCGGTTGATCACCTCGGCGCCCCGTTGGTTTGAGGATGCCCGACGGACGTGAACCTCTGGCAGATACCCAGCTCGGAGCAGAACTCCCGGAAAGGGCATTGTCAAACTGACGGCCATTATCAGTGACCAGTGTGCGCGGCAGCCCGAACCGGCATATGATTGATTTCCAGAAAAAGATCTCACTTTGCTCTCGGTAATCTTGGCCAGAGCCTCGGCTTCAACCCACTTGGTGAAGTGGTCCACCACCACCAAGAGGAACTTCGCTGCCCAGAAGCCGGGGGAAATGGACCCAAGATGTCATGCCCCACTGGGCAAAGGGCCAAGGCGCCACCACGGGGGTCAGGTTAGATGTCGGTTGTCGCTGGATATTGGCATGACGTTGGCAGCTATCACACTTCTTGACAAGCTCGGCCGCGTCCTCCTTCATCGTCAACCAAAAGTACCCTTGGCGCAGGGCCTTGTAAGCCAGGGCTCTGCCCCCAGATGACTCCCGCATACGCCTTCATGGATCTCCCTGAGGATATAATCTGATTCGGCTGGCCCCACACACCTGAGGACCGGGTACGAGAAAGATCTCCGATAGAGCTTCCCGTCTGCCATCAAGAACCTCGGGGCCCTTCGTTTGAGCAGCTTGGCCTCTGCGGGTCCTCCGAGAGAGTGCTGTCAGTCAAGTACCGGATGTAGGCGTCCATCCAGGAGGGCTCCTGCTCCACCGGCACTTCATCCGCGGCCTCGATGCTCGGGACTTGTAATGCTCCACGTACGTTCTTCCCAACGTCCCTCGACCGAAGTGGCCAAACGGGACAGCGCGTCAGCCCTGGCATTCTCTGCCCTGGGGATAGCTGACGCGGAAATAAGAAAAATGAGACGCCTGGGACTGCGCCTTGCTCAAGTAGCGGGACATGGTGGGGTCCCTAGCCTCGTACTCCCCGGACTTGTCCAGAAATGAGTTGAGAGTCCATGAAGGCCCTCAAGCGCCCCGCGCCCAGCTCCTTAGCTAGTCTCATCCCCGCCAGCAGGGCTTCGTACTCCGCCTGATTATTGGTCGCCGGGAACTGGAATCTGAGGGCGTACTCTACCACGTCTCCCTCGGGCTTGCGAGAATGAGTCCGGCTCCACTCCCTTGAGACTTTGCCGCTCCGTCCACATGCAGGATCCAATCCTCCACCTCCCCAAATGAGGGGGGGTCCACAAACTCCTCCGGTCGCGCCTCCTCCACGTCCTTCTCGGTCCAGGAGCACTCGACTAGGAAATCCGCCAACACTTGGGACTTCATGGCTGATCTTGGCCGGATGGACAGGTCGAACTCGCTTAGCTTGATGGCCCATTTAGCCAGCCGGCCGGAGGTGTCGGGGCGAGACAGGATAGCTCGCAGGGGCTGATCCGTAAGCACCACAATGGGATGAGCTTGAAAATAAGGCCGAAGGTGCTGAGTAGAGACCACCAGGGCGGAAGATAATCTTCTCAGTTTTTGAATACCTGGTCTCAGCGTCATGGAGTACCTTGCTGGTATAATAGATCGGCTTCTGGGCTGTCGGTATCCATGCGCACAAGCACAGAGCTAACAGCCTCCGGGGAAGCGGCCAGATATAAAAGAGCTCCTCTCCATTTTTAGGCTTGGACAGCAGTGGTGGAGTGGAGAGAAACTGCTTCAATTCTTCAAAGGAGCCCTGACACTCTTTCGTCCACTCGAAGCCATTAATCTTGCGCAGCGCCTTGAAGAAAGGTAGGCACCTCTCCGCCGACCTTGACATGAAACGACTCAAGGCCGCCACCCTCCCCGTCAGGCGCTGCACCTCCTTCTTGTTGACCGGAGGCCGCATCTCCAGGATGGCTCTGATCTTGTCGGGGTTGGCCTCGATCCCGCGCTGGGTCACCATGAAACCCAGGAACTTGCCAGCCGCTACTCGAAGGCGCATTTGTGGGGGTTGAGCTTCATCCGGTACCGGCGCAGATTGCTGAAAGTCTCCTCGGATCCGCTACATGGTCTTCTGCGTTGGCACTCTTGGTCAGCATGTCATCCACATATACCTTCATGTTGCGCCCCAGTTGATCCTCAAAAACCTTGTTCATTAATCTTTAGGTAGCCCCGGCATTTTTCAGTCCAAAGGGCATCACCCTGTAACAGTAGATCCCCTTCTCGTGACAAAGGAGGTTGCTTCTTCATCTGCTGAGCTCATCTTGATTTGTTATACCCCGAGAATGCATCCATGAAACTGAGCGTCCCATGCCCGGAGGTGGCGTCCACCAGCTGGTCGATTCGGGGGAGTGGGAAGCTGTCCTTGGGACACGCCTTGTTGAGGTCGGTGAAATCCACGCACATTCTCCAGCTTCCACTGGCCTTACGAACCATCACGACGTTCGCCAACCAGTCGGGGTAGCGCACCTCGCGGATGTGGCCAGCCCAACAGCTTCCGCACCTCCTCGTCAACAGGCCTTCTGCCGGTCGGGGCAAAACTCCTTTTCTTCTGCCTGATAGGCCGGCACTCCGGTCGAATGTTGAGCTGATGTGTAATCACCTCCTCCGGGATTTGGGCATGTCGGATGCTACCATGCGAAGACATCGGCGTTGGCCTGCAGAAAGGTGAGGAGCCGGTCACGGGCTTGTCTGGAAGTAAGGCTCCAAGCCAAACCGTCTGCATGGGGTCCTCCCCGAGAGGGAAAGTGAGCATCCGCTCGGCCGGTTCCCCCCTCCTCTCCAAGTATCGTGGGTCAAGGGTTTCGGGTGTCGGTGCAGATGGCCGTGCGGGCGCTGCCTCCTGGGGACTGGGGCCAAGTGATAGCATAGCGCCGGCAGGTCCTGCTCTCCTCGCATCTCGCCGATCCCACTGGCGGTTGGGAATCTCACCAGGAGCCGCTTGGTGGATATGACGGCATCCAAGAGGTGAGCCCGGGCCTCCCAAGAATCGCGTTGTACGCCAGGGGCACACGGACTACCAAAAATTTTATAAGGACAGTGCTCTGGCACGGAGCCGTTCTGGCCGTCACGGGAAGAGTAATTTCCCCTTCAACCCTCACAGAATCCCCCATGAATCCCATCAAAGGTGTGACGACAGGTCGAAGTAGGTCATGCGACAGATTCATACGAACAAAGGCATCGTAGTTCAAAACATCTACGGAGCTCCCACTGTCGACTAGGATTCGTTTTACAGGGTGTTTAGCAATCATCATGGATACGACGACGCTATCATCATCTTTATTTACAACCCCCTCCAAATCCTTTTCGAAAAAAGGAATTACAGCCTCCACTCCTCCCTCTTCCCTTGGTCTCTTCGGCGGGCCTCCTGCCCCCCAGGAAATCATCGCCACTGTCTTCTCCGTCGGGGTGTTATCAATCACCGGCGGTGCAGGCGCTGACAGGCCGGGAGCCCCGGGTTGTTCCTTTGACGAACTTCCTCAGATGGCCTTGTTGAATGAGGTCTTCAATGGCCTTCTTCAGCTGCCGGCAGTCGTCGGTGTTGTGGTCGTGGTCCCGGTGGTAGCGGCAGTAGAGATTTTTGTTCCGGGGGATCTTTGGGTTGATGGGAGGAGGGCGTTGCAGATAGGGCTCCCCTTCGATCTGAGCAGGATCTGGGATATTGGGACAAGCAGCGGAGTGTAAGGCCCGTCTCTCGGTGCAGGAGGTCGAGGACGGTGGTCTGGTCGGCGAGGAGGCTCGGGCCTTCTGGGGCGGACCTCGGCAGGTTCTGGCTGGGTTGGCTTCCTGGGTATGCTCCCGCCAGCCTCACGCCGGGAAAAGTCAGCTTCGTCTGCCCGGATGTACTTCTGGGCGCGGATCAAAAGTCCGGAGTAGGAACCCGGCGGCTTCTTGTCAAGAGAGTACGCAAAGCGGGAATGGCGGAGCCCCCGCTTCAGTGCCAAGGTAGCCACCGAATCTTCCAAGTTATAGACCTCCAGGGTGGCTTCCTTAAACCGGGCGACATAGTCCCGCAGACTCGCCATTCTTCTGCTGAACGGCAAACAGACTGTCCGCCACCCTCGGGATCTTCCGGCAGCGTCAAAGTGGGCCAGAAAAGCCCTCTCCAACTGGCGAAAGGAGTCGATGCTTCGTGGGGCAGGAGGAATACCAAGCCTGGGCAGCTTTTTTCAGAGTAGCCGGGAAAGCCACACACATAAGAGAGTCAGTGGCCCCCTGAACTTGCATGAGTACCTTGTAGCTCTCCAAGTGGTCCAAGGGGTCCGTAGTCCCATCGTATGGGTCCAGCTGAGGAAGGCGAAATCTGGTAGAGATAGGCTCCTCCATGATGCGCGGGACAGGGGAGGTCGACTGTCATAGTCGGTCTCTGGCAGGTGGGTAATCCGATGGCTAAGTTCTTCCAGCTTCTGGTTGCACTCCTCGAGTCGACGCTCAGCCCGACGAGGCATCCGGCCATCAAAGGAGCCCTCCCCTGAGGACTCAGAAGAAGAACGGGGGCGGCGATGCCAGCGCGGGCGCTCTGCCTCCTTTCCGTGCCGCCGCTTTGGGAGACGCTGGCGTGGCTAGAAGGAGACCGGGGCCTTTTGGATGCCTCGCGGTGATGCGGCTTGGCCGGGGATCGTGGCGATGATCTGCAGGAACTGGTGATCTCCGGCGGGAGGAATGCTGGCTAGGCTGCATCACCCCAGGGACAGACGGGTTCGGCTCCGATTGTTGCAAGGCTGCTTGCTGATGTTGCATGCCTTGAACCATCGCCGTCAACGACTGGACTTGTGTGGCCAAGGCGGCGAATCGATCCTCCTGGGGTTACTGTGGAGCGGACGTAGGAACTTCATTCTGCGGAGCAGAAGGCCCTGCCCCCTGGAGATTTGGAGGCTCCGGGAAACAGGAAGCGAGAGCCAGGGGGGCCTCCGTGGGTGGACCGGCCCCGCAGTGCTGCCCCCCAGCACGACCGGCCGAAACTCCTTTCGTTCGAGTCGTCACCATGGCTTGGTTTGAAGAGCTCGAAGTCGGGAGAAGAGAAAGCTGCTGGTTCGACGTCTTTCTTACACTCCCCTACCTGGCGCGCCAATCTGATGACGCCAAGAAACCCTCCTCGAACGTCGGGATGACGGACGTCTCCCTCCTCGAAGTCCTGCAAGAAAAGTCCCCGGGACCGGTGGCACCGTGGGACCCGTCCGACGATCAAGTCAGTTGCTTGGGCTCAGACAAAGAACCGCTCCAGCGAAGAGGAGCTGAGGCGGTTAGGGTTTTTGCTGAGGAAGAAAGCTCAGAAAAACCAGAGTTCAGATCCCACTTACAGCGTGAGTATGTGTCTTTTTATACTGTCCGAATACCATGATACGCGCCTCGGAAGATCTCTATCGTACCGTTGCCGGTTGATATGACTGGACTCCATTGCTAGAGGTAGCGAGTCGTATGCTGTAGCGAGGCATGGTGATGCACAGGGACATGCAACACGCCAAACACCATTATGAGGCATGGCCCTCCGTAACGGGGCACAATCACGGAAGTACCGAATAGTACGCACGGCAAGGCATGGTCATGCACAGGGGCATGCAACGCGCCAAACCTCGTTATGAGGCATGGCCCTCCGTAATGGGGCACAATCACAGAAGTACTGAATAGTACACTGCGGCAAGGCATGGTCATGCGCTGAAGATCATGCACAAGTGCTGTGCCACCTGATATTTGCTGTTTTCCTTGGCAATTGAGTCACGTGTTGACCGCTGATGACCCCACCCCCCGACCCCGAGGGGATGCCGGGGGTGGGGGAGTGACAGTGCACCCCGAGACCGATGGGGGTCTCGGGGTTAAGAAATGATGACCCCTCCCCCCGACCCCGAGGGGTGCCGGGGGTGGAGGAATGACGGTGCCCCGAGACTGGTGGGGGTCTCAGGGTTAAGAGATGATGACCCCCCCGACCCCGAGGGGGTGCCGGGGGTGGGGGAATGACGGTGCACCTCGAGACCGGTGGGGGTCTCGGGTTAAGAGATGATGACCCCCCCCGACCCCGAGGGGGTGCCGGGGGTGGGGGAATGACGGTGCACCCCGAGACCGATGGGGGTCTCGAGGTTAAGAAATGATGACCTCCTCCGACCCCGAGGGGGTGCCGGGGGTGGAGGAATGATGGTGCACCCCGAGACCGGTGGGGGTCTCGGGGTTAAGAAATGATGACCTCTCCGACCCCGAGGGGGTGCCGGGGATGGAGAATGACGGTGCACCCGAGACCGGTGGGGTCTCGGGGTTAAGAAATGATGACCTCCCCCGACTCCGAGGGGGTGCCGGGGGTGGGGGAATGACGGTAGCTGCCGTTACCTTTTCTGAGGACACAGAGATCAGTCATATCAGTATGTATATTAAAAAAATATATGTGGTGTCTGCGAGGCAGATTATATTGAGAAAAAAATATCTCAAAATAAAAATGAGTTAAGAATCAGGCATGGGAGGCTGTTTCAACCACAGCCCTAAAGGAGAATTGGCCCCCTTCTCGTGCAAAGAAATTTGGACCTCAACTCTCCTTCAAGGTACAACCCGAAAGCCTGAACTCCTATGTTCGTTGGCGGCATGATCTCAACGAACGCCGATCAGCTATCTTCAAAACAATCAAAAAAAAATCAAGAAAATGTAGAGTAGTTGTTTTTTTTTCATTTTTTTATCTACTATGAAAAGCGGGTGGTGCCTTATATATATATATATATATATATATATATATATATCTTTAAAAATGAGTGTCTTTAAAAATAGTCGGACATTTTTTTTTTGTTTAAAACGGCTAGACGTTTGGAATTTTAAAACGGCTGAATAGCTGGTTTTTATTTTTATTTTTTTAAAGACGTCGGCATTTGGAAACGGCCAAACGTTAACAATCCCCCACAAAAAAAAGAAAAACAAAGGAATTAATTCAATAAGAAATTTCAAAACTTCAAAATTTTACTGTGCTTAGTGAAGTTCCTTCTAGGTTTGAACTTGCATTTAGTATAAAATACACACAGTATGAAGATGAGCTAATCATAATGTGGGTTAGCGCTATCTAGGCCATGCGCTTGCCTTGATTTTCATGAGAGTTACTAGGGATTCGCCCCGATCCCATAGTCGCGGCCTCACGACTACTCTCACTAAGGTAAATCCTCTAAGGGTATGTGCAACGGAATCATACCTCGCTGAATCTACAGCCTTGGATCTATTAAGAGCTATGCTCAATAAGGTAGATCCTCCAAGGTACATGACCTCGCTGAATTTATAGCCTTGGATCTATTAAGAGCTATGCTCAACCTAACCGTCACAATAAAGCACCACACCATAGGGATGGGATGGAGATAGACTCCTAAAGCGGTACTTCCAGATATCACCTCAGAGATCGTTTCCCTTTGAACCTTAACTATGGGGTTGCCATGACAGTAGTGGTCCACTCTGGTGACTAATATATGGGCTTAAGCCTCATCGCCCTCGATGTCTCAAATACCGCAGCCTTCGAAAGGCCTTTGGTTAAAAGATCTAACAAATTATGTTTTGATCTTATATTTTTAAAATATCCTCTCTTACATTTTGAATAACTTAACTATTAAACAGTCAGAAGGACTACAACTAATAACCACTTGGGAATGCATGCACAATTAGAAAAGAACAACTCATCAAGCCACTTGTAGCATTTTATTTGCAAATGACAAATAATGAATGGGCTAATGATATGGGCAGTAATGTCCATTAAAAGAGAAAGACTAATTATGGCACATGAATAACAATAATTTACCACGCTACTTCACAAAAGAATTAAAACAAAAGAACAAATAACTAATGCAACTAAATTGCAAGTAAAGGGATAATTGAATTACTTGTTCCATTCAAAGTTGCTGATAGCCCTTTTCATCAAAAACTCAGAAAAAAATGTTTTGAATTTCATCACTTACAATTCATCCTAAATCTTCAAAAATGAAACACTGATGTCCCTATTGTAAACCAAGATTACCACAAAATATAATCTACAAATGAATATCATAAACTTGCATAGCAGTGAATTCATGAAATTGTTTCACTACCCATAATCCATGTTGTGCACCATTACCCCCACAATACTGAGACTACTACGTCACATCATCACGAGACTCAAGAATTAAACATGTTAACTTTTCCTTTTGTCATTCTAAAATTAGCTAAAAGAAACTACCAAACTAGCCTTAGATAAGGCCATCCTTGTCTTAGTGAAATAACCATCATTGTTGTTGCCCAGATGTAGTAACCCAAGAGGGGGGTGAATTGGGTTATTTAAAAAAAAAAATTAATAGCTATGCAGATATATGTGCTTTTAACTCGAATTTGATTTGCAGCGGTGAGTGAGGTGCACAGAATAATAACAACAGAAAAGTAAACAACCACAAACACACAGAAGTTTATAGTGGTTCGGTGCCAAACTCAGCACCTACATCCACTCCCCAACACCTTTGGGAATTCCACTAATCATATCACAACGATTACAACCTCTAGCCGAACCAGGCTAGCCCTCTTGTTTATACGGCACAAGGTAGCCAAAAACCCCTAACCAAACCTAGGCTAGTCCTCTTGTTTCACGGCACAAGAAAGCCAAAAACCCCTAGCCAAACCTAGGCTAGTCCTCTTGTTTCAATGGTACAAGGAAGCCAACAACAAACCAGGGTTCACTAACCCTTTTACAAGATAACAGAGTATGTAAAGGAGAAGCTCCTATAATGAGCAAATATTATGAATATACTTTACAGCTTTTGAAGCAATAAGCTCAGCAATAAATGAACTAGGTTGAAGCAGTTGAAGTATTGAATGCTTGAAAAGCTTCAATGATTCGGACGACCTTTCAGAGTAATGAATGAACTTGAATGCCCAGCAACCACTCAACAAATATGCAATGAAGGCTCTTTTCTTGGATTTTTCTCTCTTTGAAATTTCTTTTTCAAAAATCATCTAGGTGTGCTTCTAATCCCAGCTATATATATCCATCTAACAGGAAGATATCCATTAGATACATAAGAAATAAATGGAAATAATAACGGGAAAAAATATAACCGTTAAACATATTTTCCTTAAGCATTGAATGTAGATCTCCATTTGAGGAAGGATGAGCACTGTAAAAATTTAAAAATCCAAAAGTTAAATATAGCTTGAAATAGCAATAGAGAGAGAGAGAGAGAAAAGAAAGAGCACTCTTAAAATCTTAGGCGGCGGTGGATTAAAAAAAAGAGGCTCCAGGTAGCTAAGGATATGAATGCCATCGTCCAAGAGTAAAGCAAGAAACCTCAGCTAGCTAATCAGTTAGCTAACCAGAGAGGCCACAACAAAAGAATCGTCCTGAGGTAGCACATCAGTTAGCTTGGCAGCTAACTAAGCAAAAGTCAGTAAGCTCTTTAGCTAACTAACAGAGAAAAAGTAACGGCAGAGAGAAAAATTCATGCTATCATAGTTAGCTCTCCAGCTAACTTAATTTGAAATCCACTCGGCTGCAGGAGAAGAACAAGACAGCTAGTTAGCTGAATAGCTAACTAAAGAATGGCCAGTTAGCTCACGAGCTAACTAGAAGCAAAAGCAATATGTTGTCCGTCCAGCTTAGTTAGCTCTCCAGCTAATTGAGCAAAAGGGCAGCCATCTGTTCTGATATAATAGTTAACTCTCCAGCTAACTAACCAACAGTCAACTAGCTCTTTAGTTAACTGAATTTTGAATCCCCACAGCTGAGGCGTTCCATGTGAAAATTAGTTAGCTGAGTAGTTAGCTCCAGGATGAAATAGTTAGCTAAGCAGTTAACTAAAAGAAACGTTAGCTAGTTAGAAGGAGTTTCAGTTAGCTAACAAGACATCCAGCCAGCTAGCTAAAATTGGAGGGTGTTCGGCCAATGCACTATGATGAGCAAATCAGTTAGCTGAAGGAATTCCAGCTAGCTAACAAGCTAGCTCACTAGTTGACTAAAAGAAAAGGACGTTCGGCCAGGCACCTGAGACAAGTTTCTTAGTTAGCTGAAAGTGCTTAAGCTAGCTAATAAACTAACTCACTAGCTAGCTAAAAAAGGAGGACGTTCGGCCATCTAATTGAGACGAGCATTTTAGTTAGCTGAGGGGCATACCAGCTAGCTAATTGAAAGAACAAGCTAGCTAACCATTTAACTTCAAGCAAGAATAAAAATATCTAAAGCAAAGTAAAATAAAGTACTTTCTTACCAGTCAATTTTGTATGAAAATACTTACTTGCAAGGCGACCGAACTTCCCTGTATCAATCTTAGAATTGCTTAATTTATTTTGTAATCATCAAAATCAATCAGGGGCCAACAATCTCCCCCTTTTTGATGATGACAAAACCTTTAAGCATATAAAGAGCAAGTGTATATATGAAAGTTTAATAAGTAAACAGGAGTAATCAGAAAACATTAATTTCTCCCCCTGTCAAATTGAATAAGTGAAATCTTTTTCTTTTCTCCCCCTGAATATATGGAGTTACTATTTTACTCCATTCCTTAATGTATGCAAGCAACATTCTTCTCCCCCTTTTTGTCATTAATCAAAAAGAAGTTTGAAGAGTCTTGCAATAACTTTAAGCATAATAGATCAAGGAGATGTTAACATTCATTACATAATTAAAACAGTCATGCAGATCAGTACAAGACAATAGATATTACATGTCATTGTTTCAAGTCATAGAGCATAAACATAAACAAGCATAACAAGTTTGTTCAAATACTACAAAACACATAAGTTAAGTACAATCACTTGTCGTCATCAGATGAAGAAATATGCATAGATAAAACTTTTGTCTTGCTTGAAGATTGAGGCTTGACAGAGGAGGGCCGTGACGGTGGAGTGAAAAGGTATGGATGAGAAAAAGAAGCATCAGGCGTAGAGGCGACAGAACAAGTGATGAGAGTCTCCATGAGTTGACTCAGCCTTGAGAGGGTTGCAGTCCAATGATCAACAGTGTTTGCTGCATCCCGGGTCTGGGTCTGGCTCGATCTCATTTGATATTCTACCCACTCTGCCTTAGTCTCAAAGTTTTAAGCTTGCTTTTAAGTAAATTTACCTCCTTCAGGATCCATTCCATGACAGATTCATTGTGATGAAAAACTCTCCCATTAAGAATGTTCACATCATGAACAAGCCTTTCAAGAAAATTCAGACATGTTTTCAAAAATAGAAGAAATATGTGGTACAAGAGTCTGATCATTGACAGAAGAAGCACTGTCACCAGAGCTTCGACTAGAAGTGGCAAGGGTCAATTCATTGATAATATATGGAGTTGACATCACATAATCTAACAGTTGGAAAAGGAGCAGGAGCAGGGTTGTCATTGTGAAAAGATGATCCAAAAATATTGATTTCAGGTGGATCAGATAGAAAAGGGTTTTGGTTAGCTGTCATAGCAGCAAGATACGGATTAGGTTGGCTGAAGTCATAAGTGAAAGTTTTGAGGGGAACAGGTAGGTTGATTCACAGTAGGCGGTGGCATACTAGATTGTCCTGTTCTAGATCTAACTTTTAACCAAATACCATCCCTTTTAGCAAAATCATACGGTGCAGTGAATGAGCATTAAAAATGTCAGAGTGACGTAATGCCACTGCAGTTTCTCCTTTAAGTTTAATACCAAAAAACTCAAAAACATATGTGAGAAACATTCCGTAGGGCAAAGCAGCCTTAGATCTGGACAAAGATTCTCTCATAACGGTCATCATTAATTCAGGTAAATCAACAGGGTCTTCTATTAAGATATCATACATTAAGCAAATGTCCCTATCGTTTACCACATTAAATGATCCAGCACGAGGGGCGAGAATCTTAGCAATGATACTATGGAAAAGCCGATTTTCTACTGATAACATATTTGCATCTAACGTTTCAATTTTACTAGCTTCAGTATCATCTATATTAAGGATTAGGCCAATCTTATATCCGCGTTCACTAGGGAGAATTTCTAAGAACCCTTTAGATGGAATTTTCAAAGTAGATCCTAATGTTTTACCATCTAGGTCTATTTTAGTCTTTTTCACAATGGAAGAAATAGTTTCACTACCAAAGAAAATGTTTTCATAGAATTCCTTAATAAGTTCAGGATAAATAGGTCTTTTGGTAGATAACAATTTGTCCCTTCCTTGTTTAACTAACAGATTACCGATTTTAAAACCTTCTTGTTCTAAAAAGTTAAAGTCTACTAACCTCCCATGAGCAAAAGATTTTGAAGCAAGTAGGGAGTTGATTTGAGTAGAAGACGTGGAAGACTTCCGGCGAAGATCGGCACAATCGTCATATCTAGCGATTGCCTTCTTCTTGGGAGCCATCAACTTCTTCTAGATAGATTAATAGGTTGAATGGAAGGAAGGATTAATGGAAGGAATGAAAGAAATGGTTGAGAATGAGAGATGAATGGAGAAGCGCTCGGTTGGAGTTTGAATGAGGGAGAATGAAGGAGACGGCATGATTTGAAAAGAAACTAGTGGAGAAAAAGGTTATATAGTGAATAGGCTTGATGGTTAACTAGCCCGTGACTGTTTGGTTGCCTGGTCAGTTAGCTGCCATCAAAAGAAAAAATAAAAGCTTTTCAAACGGCCGGTGGTTGGAAGAATTTAAAGAACATAGCTTTTATTAATTTGAAAAGACATAAAGCCTTACAACAAGCATTTAATTTGACATGAAATTCCTTTGATTGATGTGATTTAAAGATGTCATAACTTTTAGATATCATATTATTTCATTAAATGATTCATTAAATGGTTGGATCAAACATCCCTAATTCTCTTCTGATTTCATAAAATTTTGTTTCATCAAGTGGCTTAGTAAAAATATCAGCAATTTGTTTTTCAGTATTTAAAAATTCAATAACAACATTTCCATTGTTAACATGATCTCTAATGAAATGATGTCTAATTTCAATATGTTTAGTTCTGGAATGTTGAATAGGATTTTTAGTTAAACTAATTGCACTTGTATTATCACATTTTATAGGTATGGCTTTGTTTAATACCATAATCTTCTTGTTGTTGCTTAATCCATAAGATTTGAGCACAGCAACTCCCAACTGCAACATACTCGGCCTCGGCCGTAGATAGTGCTACTGAAGTTGCTTTTTTTAAACCATGAAATTAAGTTAACACCTAGAAACTGGCAAGTTCCAGTGGTTGATTTCCTATCTAATTTACATCCAGCAAAGTCAGTCACTGTATCCTATTAAATCAATGCTAGATTGTTTATCATACCATATACTAAATTTATTATTCCATTTAAATATTTAAATATTCTTTTAACAGCAAGCAAGTGTGATTCTTTAGGATTGGCTTGATATCTTGCACATATGCAAACACTGAATAAATATATGGCCTACTAGCAGTTAAATATAACAAAGATCTAATCATACCTCTATATAATTTTAAATCAACAGATTTTTAGAATTATAAGTTTCAAGTCTACATGAGCTCATAGGGGTACCGATACTCTTGGATGTCTCCATGCCAAACTTCTTGATATTTCTTTTGTATATTTGGATTGGCTTATGAAGATCCCATTTTCTTGTTTAATTTGAAGTCGAGGAAGTAGGTCAGCTCACCCATCATACTCATCTCGAACTCTCCCTGCATAAGCTTAGCAAAGTCTTTGCACAAAGATTCATTAGTGGCACCAAATATGATATCATCAACATAGATTTGAATAACTAATATATCTTTATTTTGCCTTTTAATAAATAAAGTTGTATCCACAATTCCTCGAATAAAATTATTACTAATCAAGAATTTGCTTAATCTTTCATACCATGCCCGGGGCGCTTGTTTCAAACCATACAAAGCTTTGTTTAATTTGAAAACGTGGTTGGAAACAGATGATTTTCAAATCCGGGTGGTTGTTCCACAAAAACTTGTTCAGCAATATATCCATTCAAGAAAGCTTTTAACATCCATTTGATATAATTTAAAATTCATATAACAAGCATAAGCAAGAAGTAAATAATAGCTTCTAATCTAGCAACAGGGCATAAGTTTCATCAAAATCAATTCCTCTTCTTGATTATAACCCTTAGCTACTAATCTTGCCTTATTTCTAATTATATTACCATGTTCATCTAATTTGTTTCTGTAAACCCATTTAGTTCCAATAATTTGATGATCATGAGGTCTTTCAAAGAGTCCAAACATTATTTCTTTCAAATTGGTTAAGTTCCTCATGCATGGCATTAATCCAATCAACATCATTTTTAGCATCATCATAACATTTAGGTTCAATTTTAGATACAAATGCTAAATTATTACAAGCATCTCTAAATGATGATCTAGTTCTCACTCCTTGAGAAGGATCACCAATAATTTGATCTTTAGGGTGACTAAGAACATACCTCCATCCTCTTTCTAATTCATCATTACCTTGTGAGGCTTCAGGTAGGTCAGCGTTCTTTTCTTCACTTACCTCTTGTGTATCGTTCTTATCCTTTAATGTGATGTCCTTGAATTGATCTTCAATGTCATCTGCATCATTTATACCTTTTCCCTTCCTTGATGGAAGATCATTAGATTCATCAAAGATAACATGAATTGATTTTTCAACTACTAAAGTCTTTTTGTTGAATATTCTAAAAGCTCTACTATGTAAAGAATATCCGAGAAAAATTCCTTCATCAGACTTAGCATCAAATTTATCAAGGTTTGATTTTCCATTATTTAATACAAAACATCGACATCCAAAAGACATGAAAGTAACTTATATTAGGTTTTCTTCCTTTCCAAAGTTCATATGGAGTCTTTTAAAACAGGTCTGATTAATGCACGATTTAAAACATAGCATGCAGTGTTAATAGCTTCTGCCCAAAAATATTTAGGAAGATTGCTTTCACACAACATGGTACGCGCCATTTCCTCTAATGTTCTATTCTTTCTTCAACTACTCCATTTTGTTGTGGTTTTTGGTGCAAAAAATTATGTTCAATTCCATTTTCATTACAAAATTCTTCAAAAGATTTATTTTCAAATTCTTTTCCATGATCACTTCGTATTGACAAAATAGAAGAATTCTTTTCGTTTGTAATTCTTTTAAATAATTTTTGAAATAACGGAAATGCTTCATCTTTACTAGCTAGAAACAAAACCCATGTAAAGCGAGAGAAATCATCAATAAAAAATGAAACCGTCTCTTTACCTCCTAGACTAGTGGTTCTTGTAGGACTGAATAAATCATATGCAAGAGCTCCAACGGTCTAGTGGTTGAAACAAAATTCTTTGATTTTAAACTCGGGTTTGTT
>UESW01005043.1:0-36602 GCA_900491605.1 Calamus simplicifolius | reverse complement strand
AAATTCTTTGATTTAAAAGAAACTCGGGTTTGTTTTCCAAATTGACAAGCATTACAAATCTTATCTTTTTCAAAAATAAGTTTTGGCAAACCATGTACTAAATCCTTTTTAATTAATTTAGATAGTAAATCCATGCTTGCATGAGCTAGCCTACGATGTATAACCAACTATTATCAGTTTTATTATTAGTAGCAACTAGGCAATCAATATTTTGATCATGCAAATCATTTAAATTAACAATGTATACATTACCATGCCTTTGACCAACAATCTCATGTTTTCATTAGCAGGATTTCTAACAATGCATAAGGATGATTCAAATGTAACATTAAATCCTTTGTCACATAATTGACTAATGCTAAGTAAATTGTGTTTCAAACTTTTACAAGCAGAACATTATTAATATAAGCATGAGGTGTGATACACTATTTTTTAATGCAATTATTTTTCCTTGGCCATTATCACCGAAAGTAACAACACCTCCATCTTTTGCTTCCAAAGTGATGAATTGTGATTCATCACCAGTCATGTGTCTTGAGCAGCATCCGCTGTCCAAGTACCATTATCTTTTAATTGCTCGGGTTGCAAGACACACCTGCATACAATTTTAATTTTTGTTCTTAGGTACCCAGCTTTCTTTCTTGGGTCCTTTAGGGTTAGTCAAAATGGTTCCTTTTGGGATCCATATTTTTCTTATCTTTGTGTTTGGAAAATATAAGCTTCGTGTCCAATTTTTTCACATTTAAAACATGTTTTTAGTAGAATCATCAGCATGCTCATAAATATTTTTCAGAAATTTTTGTCTTTCAAAAGTATTGTATCCAAGACCAGCTCTATTGTAAATAGCTCTTTGACTATTTAAAATATTTCTAATTTTTTTGAACTTAGACAAAATCTATCAACAATTTTTTTAATTTATCTACTTCATTTTTCAAATCTTGGTTTTCCTTAACAATGATTTATTATCCTTTGAAATTCTTTCTTTTTCTAGAGTAAGATTTTTGATTTCATTTTTCAATTCTTTGCTTTTTAAACTTAAATTTGCAAAATCATCAATAAGTTCATAAAATGCACATTGTAATTCATCAAAAGTAAAGTCATCTAAAAAGTTAGGGCTTACCTCATCATTATCAACCATGAAGCAAACATTGGCAACTTTAGTTTTCTCTTCATTTTCTGAACTTGTAGCTTCATTGTCGCTTCAAGTGGCCATCATTGCCTTTTTCTTTATTCTTATAGATGCCTTCTTTAATAGTGGACAATCTGGTCTGATGTGTCCAGGCTTCTTGCACTCATAGTATGTTAGAGGTTCACTCTTTTCCTTATCTTTGCTATGATCTCCTTTGACAAAATGCTTTTTTTTCCAAATCTCTTTTTCTTCATGAACTTTTTAAATTTTCTTAAAATAAGTGCCATATCATCATCTCACTCTCACTTGTGGTTTCTTCACTATCATCTTCTTGAGTTGCACTCTTCAATGCCATGGTCCTTCTCTTCTTTGAATCATCTTCATCAATATGTTGTTGTTGCTGAAGTTCGTGAGTCATCAAAGAACCAACCAACTCTTCAAGTGATAAATTGTTGAGATCTTTTGCTTCTTGAATTGCTGTGACTTTTGCTTCCCATATCCTAGGTAAAGATCTTAAAATTTTTCTAATAAGATCACTGTTAGTATAAGATTTTCAAGACTCTTCAATCCATTAATAATGTCAGTAAATCTTGTAAACATATCAGTAATTTTTAGCATGATCCATCTTAAATAATTCATACTTATGAACAAGCATATTTATTTTGGATTCCTTGACTTGATTTGTATCCTCATGGGTGACTTCAAGTTCATCCCATATTTTCTTAGCAGACATACAAGTAGATATGCGATTAAACTCATTTGCATCAAGAGAGCAATAAAGAACATTCATAGCCTTAGCATTTAATTGAGCTAATTTCTTGTCTTGCTCATCCCATTCAGATTTAGGTTTTGCAATATTAACATTTTCGATCATAATAGTGGGTGTGTGAGGTCCATTAATTATAATTCCTAATAAATCATATCGTGCTTGAATGAAGATTTTCATTCGTGCTTTCCCAATATGTTTAGTTTGTTCCATTGAACAAAGGTGGTCTATTAGTTGATTGTCCCTCAATCAACATGGAATTCATTGGGATTATTATTGATCTTTGGCTCCAAGCTAATCAAAGCTATAGAAATCAAGAGCACGCTGCTCTGATACCACTTGTTGCCCAGATTAGTAACCCAAGAGGGGGTGAATTGGGTTATTTAAAAAAAATTTAATAGCTATGCAGATATATGTGCTTTAACCCTAATTTGATTTGCAGCGGTGAAGTGGGGTGCACAGAATAATAACAACAGAAAAGTAAACAACCACAAACACACAGAAGTTTATAGTGGTTCGATGCCAAACTCAGCACCTACATCCACTCCCCACACCTTTGGAAATTCCACTAATCGTATCACAGTGATTACAACCTCTAGCCGAACCAGGCTAGCCCTCTTGTTTATATGGCACAAGGCAGCCAAAAACCCCTAGCCAAACCTAGGCTAGTCCTCTTGTTTCACATCACAAGGAAGCCAAAAACCCCTAGCTAAACCTAGGCTAGTCCTCTTGTTTCAATGGCACAAGGAAGCCAACAACAAACCAGGGTTCACTAACCCTTTTACAAGATAATCAGAGTATGTAAAGGAGAAGCTCCTACAATGAGCAAGTATTCTGAATATACTTTACAGCTTTTGAAGCAATAAACTCAGCAATAAATGAACTAGGTTGAAGCAGCTGAATATTGAATGCTTGAAAAGCTTCAATGATTCGAACGACCTTTCGGAGCAAGGAATGAACTTGAATGCCCAGGAATCACTCAACAAATATGCAATGAAGGCTCTTTTCTTGGATTTTTCTCTATTTAAAATTTCTTTTTCAAAAATCGTCTAGGTGTGCTTCTAATCCCAGCTATTTATATCCATCTAACAGGAAGATATCCGTTAGATACATAAGAAATAAATAGAAATAATAACGGGAAGAAAATATAACCGTTAAACATGTTTCCCTTAAGAATTGAATGTAGATCTCTATTTGAGGAAGGATGAGCACTGTAAAAATTTAAAAATCCAAAAGTTAAATATAGCTTGAAATAGCAATAGAGAGAGAGAGAGAAAAGAAAGCACTATTAAAAGCTTAGGCGGTGGTGGATTAAAAAAAAGAGGCTCCAGGTAGCTGAGGATATGAATGCCATCGTCCAAGAGTAAAGCAAGAAACCTCAGCTAGCTAATTAGTTAGCTAACCAGAGAGGTCACAACAAAAGAATCGTCCTGAGGTAGCACATCAGTTAGCTTGGTAGCTAACTAAGCGAAAGTCAGTTAGCTCTTTAGCTAACTAATAGAGAAAAAGTAACGGCAGAGAGAAAAATTCATGCTATCATAGTTAGCTCTCCAGCTAACTTAATTTGAAATCCACTCGGCTGCAGGAGAAGAACAAGACAGCTAGTTAGCTGAATAGCTAACTAAAGAATGGCCAGTTAGCTCACGAGCTAACTAGAAGCAAAAGCAATATGTTGTCCGTCCAGCTTAGTTAGCTCTCCAGCTAACTGAGCAAAAGGGCAGCCATTCGTTCTGATATAATAGTTAACTCTCTAGCTAACTAACCAACAGTCAGCTAGCTCTTTAGTTAACTGAATTTTGAATCTCCACGGTTGAGACGTTCCATGTGAAAATCAGTTAGCTAAGTAGATAGCTCCAAGATGAAATAGTTAGCTAAGCAGTTAACTAAAAGAAACGTCAGCTAGCTAGAAGGAGTTTCAGTTAGCTAACAAGACATCCAGCCAGCTAGCTAAAATTGGAGGGTGTTCGGCCAACGCACTATTATGAGCAAATCAGTTAGCTGAAGGAATTCCAGCTAGCTAACAAGCTAGCTCACCAGTTGACTAAAAGAAAAGGATGTTCGGCCAGGCACCTGAGACAAGTTTCTAAGTTAGCTGAAAGGGCTCCAGCTAGCTAATAAACTAACTCACCAGCTAGCTAAAAAAGGAGGACGTTCGGCCATCTAACTGAGACGAGCATTTTAGTTAGCTGAGGGGCATGCTAGCTAGCTAATTGAAAGAACAAGCTAGCTAACCATTTAACTTCAAGCAAAAATAAAAATATCTAAAGCAAAGTAAAATAAAGTAGTTTCTTACCAGTCAATTTTGCATGAAGATACTTACTTGCAAGGCGACCGAACTTCCCTGTATCAATCTTAGAATTGCTTAATTTATTTTGTAATCATCAAAATCAATCTGGGGTCAACAATTGTCACCTTAATAACACATTTTTAGGTTGCAACAAATAGTATAAATTTTGTGAAGAAAAAAATAATCCCATGACATAACTAACAATACACACCATACACTGTAATTGACATTGTCAACATGAGAAGATATGGACGAGATCCATAGATGAACACGCACACACACATAAAAAAAATATAAACTAATTAATATGAATAACAAAATACCAAAAGAAAAGGCACCAAAAAGCCAACCATAAAATAATTTTTCTTTTCCTATTTAAATCACGGTAGGATCTGATAAAGATTCTATTTTTCCCGAAGCGGACATAAAAAAAGGTAATAACTTTTGAACCCATGAAGAGATCAGATCACATCCAAACCAAAAGATCATATCGCATCCAAAACCAGTTCTCCTTTAGATTGTTATTCAAATTGATTTCTTCATGCTTGCAACTTAGAATATATTAGTATACATAAATAAATATATGTATGTATATTAAAAAATATATGTGGTGTGTGCGAGGTAGATTATATTCAGAAAAAAAAATCTCAAAATAAAAATGAGTTAAGAATCAGGCCTAGAAGGCGGTTTCAACCATAGTCCTAAAGGAGAACCGGTCCCCTTCTCATGCAAAGAAATTTGGACCTCAACTCTCCTCCAAGGTACAACCCGAAAGCCTGAACTCCTATGTTCGTTGGCGGCACGATCTCAACGAACGCCGATCAGCTATCTTCAAAGTAATCAAAAAAAATCAAGAAAATGTAGAGTAATTTTTTTTCATATTTTTTTTCTTATCTACTATGAAAAGCTGGGTGGTGCCTTATATATATATATATATATATATTTAAAATGAGTGTCTTTAAAAATAGTCGAACGTTTTTTTTTTGTTTAAAACGGCTGGACGTTTGGAATTTTAAAACGGCTGAACGGCTGGTTTTTTTTTTTATCTTTTTAAAAGACGTCGGCGTTTGGAAACGGCCAAACATTAACAACCTCAAGGATGGATGCGACACATGGTGTGGGGATAGTGGGTTGGGATTGTTTCCAACTCAGATTATTTTAGGAAGGAAAATCAAGAAAGAAGAAGGGTTTTCTCTCTCAAGAATAAAATTGATCTATTATGTTTCATTAAGCACATCACCATATAAATATTGTTTCTTGTTTCTACGGATAAGCATAATCCTCTTATGATCTTATCCATCTAAGGCTATCCACCAAAGCATAAAAAGATAGGCCCATTATTTAAAAGCCCAACTCAGACTAAATAAATAAAATAAAATACTAAAACTAACAACCATTATATTTTAACACTCCCCTTTAATGGTTGTTCTTGGATACCCATGAGATCTCTAAAGTGAATGAATTTCTCCTTGGGTAGTGCCTTGGTGAAGATGTCTGCAATTTGGTCTTCAGTCTTCACATACTTGACTTCAATTTCTTTTTCTTCTACCACATCTCTAATGAAATGGTACTTGATTTTGATATGCTTGGTGCGGCTGTGATATAGGATTCTTTGTTGTATAGCAATAGTAGATCTTGTCATAGCCAGCATAGTATGCTTCTTCTTCTTTGATCACCCATATCTTCAAGTATCCTTTCTCAACCAAATTATTTTGTTGTGCTGCCAAATTGTTGTTGATAATATATTGTGCATCATTTCAAAAGACTATTGCAAATGTTGAATGAGAATGCCTTCTACATACTTCTTTTGACTGATAAATATGCCATCTTTTCTTTGATTTCAATTCCCAAAAAATAATGAAGATGTAATAATTAAATCATCAACATAAAGAGAGACAATGAGATTACCTTGCTTCTTCACATAAAGTGTTGGTTCACTTGGACTTTTTAGAAAACCTTTTTCATTGAAGTAGGTGTCAATTTGAGAGTACCATGCTCTGGGTGCTTGCTTCAGCCCATATAATGCTTTCTTCAACTTGTATACCTTGTTTTCTTGACCTTTGATGATGAAGCCTTGAGGTTGTTCAACATAAATTTCTTCTTCCAATACTCCATTCAAGAATGCAGACTTTACATCTAGTTGATGTAGTTTCCAACTTTTATGAGCTGCTATAGAAATAAGAGTTCTAATTGTATCATGTCTAGCAACAGGTGCAAAAGTTTCTTGATAATCAATACCAGGTAATTGAGAGTATCCCTTTGCTACTAATCTTGCTTTGTGTCTTTGAATAGTGCCATCTGGATTGTGTTTTTTTGTAGATCCACTTCAAGCCAATGACTTCCTTATCACTTGGTTTCTTCACTAATTCCCAAGTTTTGTTCTTCTCAATCATATTGATTTCTTCTTGCATTGCCTTGTTCCACACTTCTTCATGCATAGCATTTTCATAAGTTTCAGGCTCAATCATGCAGAAATTACAAGAAGCATAAATGTCACTTAACCTTCTCATTTTTATAGGAGTAGAACTTGAAGATGGACTTGAACTTGAAGAAGTTTGTGGTAACCTTCAACCTCATTTTCTTCATTTTGAGCATCATGATTTCTTCATCAAGAGGAATAATATTTTCTTCAACTTTCTTTTGCTTCCAATCCCAAGCAACTTTTTCATTGAAAATAACATCTCTTCTTATGATCACTTGATTTTGCTTCAAGCTGAAAAGTCTGTAACCTTTTGATTTAGAACTGTATCCAACAAAGATACATTTTTCACTTACTTCATCAAGTTTATGTCTCCTTTCCTTTGGAATATGTGCATAGCACACACATCCAAAGATTTTGAAATGCTTCACTGAAGGCTTTCTACCATACCAGGCTTCAAATGGTGTCATATTTTGAAGAGCTTTTGTTGGACATCTATTCATCAGATAAACTATTGTATTCACTGCTTCTGCCCAATAAGAATTTGGAAGGCCTTTGTCTTTGAGCATAGATCTAGACATCTCAACAATAGTACGATTCTTTCTTTCTGCAACACCATTTTGCTCTGGTATAGCTAACAGTCAATTGTCTTTGTATACCATCATCTTCACAAAATTTCTCAAATTCATTTGAATTGTATTCACCACCTCTATCACTTCTCAGCACCTTGATATAATGCCCACTTTGTCTTTCCACAAGATTTTTAAACTTCTTAAAGATAAGAAATGCCTCTGATTTATGTCTCATAAAATATACCCATATCATCCTTGAATAGTCATCAATAAAAATAATGAAGTAGATGTTACCTGCATGAGAAGGAGTTTTCATAGGTCCACATATGTCAGTATGAATAAGCTCCAATGGTGCTTTGGCTCTCCATACATGCTCTTTTGGAAATGCCTCTCTATGTTGTTTTCCAAGTGCACATCCTTCACAAGGTTCTTCCTTGTCATGTATTGCTGGTAGACCATACACCATATTCTTTTGATATAAACTTCTCAAACTTTGAAAATTCAAGTGCCCAAACCTTTTGTGCCATAACCATGACTCATCATTTACCTCCATCTTCCATGCAGCATCCTTTGCATAGTGCAAAATAAGAGGAAAACTTCTATTTTTCTCCATCTTGATTTTGCCATAAGTTGCTTTTTCATCCCTCTGTCATATAACTTGCAAACATTTTTTTCAAAGTGTACCATATGCCCATGCTCAATCAGCTGTCCAACACTCAAGAGATTTTGCTTCAAATCTGGAACAAGTAAAACATCATGAATGAATTTTCTTCCTTTCTTGGTATTGATTTCAATTGTGCCTTTGCCTCTTGCTTGGACTAGCACCATTTCCCATCTTCACTTGTGAAATTGAAGAACTGTCAATATCCACAAAAATAGACTTGTCTCCTGTCATGTGATTGCTGCAACCACTGTCAAGATACCACATATTATTACTTTGCTCTTCTGCAGTTTGACATGCATATAGTGTGCTTTGTTGACCTTCATTTTCTTCTGAGAAGTGTGCTTGCTCACTTGCTTTGTATCTGCAATCTTTTTGAACATGTCCAAACTTTTTGCAATTATAACATTGGGGTTTCCCCTAAACCAGCAATCTTTTTCAGCATGAGAAGACCTTTTACATATATTGCACCTTTGTTGAGTGCTCTCATCATATTGCCTTTTTGAAAAATTATTTTTTGCATTTCTCTACCTCTTCCTTTCATATTTCTTCCTCTTCCTCTATTTTGGTTTTCACCTCTGAATGACTCTCTTTTGACTGGAGCATGACTAGGTGATTCTTTTTGAGAATTTTTATCAACCACTTTGAGTTTAGATTGAAAGGCACTTTCAATTGATGATTCTTTATGCCTAAACAATCTTTGCTCATGAGCTTCAAGAGATCCCATCAATTCATGAACACTTAATTCAGAAAGATCTTTAGATTCTTCAACAATTGCAACTATTGTATCAAATTTTGGAGATAAACTAGCCAAGATTTTCTCACATATTCTTCGCTCGGTGATGGTTTCACCATAGCTCTTCATTTGATTAACAGTCTTCATAATTTTGGAGAAGTAATCCTTCAATTTTTTATTTTCTTGCATTCTCAAATTATCTAATTCTCTTCTTAGAGTTTGAAGTTTGATAGCTCTTACCTTTATGTTGCCTTGAAATTCCTCTTGCAAGATATCCCATGCCTCCTTTGATTTGGTGGCTCTAATAATTCTGAGAAAATTTTCTCAGATACAGCTTGTTGGATAAAGAACAGGCTTTGGCATCCTTCTTTTTGTAGTCCTTCAGTTGCTCCTTCTGATTATTTGTTGGATTAACTGGGTCTTCGTACCCGTTCTCAACTAGATCTCATACTTCTTGTGAAATAAAAAGGGTTTTCATCTTGATGCTCCAATAATCATAATTTTCTCCATCAAAAATAGGGATAGAAGGTTGGTGGATATTCATACCAATATTGCTTGGGGTTGCCATGAATTTTTTTTAGCAATATTTTCTTCACCGTTTCTTAGTTGATCACCTCGTGGGATAGGCAACGGATCTTTGGTCTTCACGTCCACCTACCAAATGGCTTTCCTTTTTACTTCAAGAACAAGAAAAAATTCTAACGGCTGCCGGCAAGAAAGAAAACTTCCAAACACGACTGCAAAATCATGACCCTTTTTTTTTTCTCTTTAAGGAGGAATCTCTTGCCAAAAGTAACCACAGATCAAGAAGTTGAAAAGACTCGGTTGTTCCATGTTCTCTCGCCAAAAAGCAATGCAGAATCGTGGCCTTGAGATCCAACGCCAAATGCTTGGCAGAATCGTGGCCTTCCTCTTTTCCGTTGGAAGCTATTCCCTAACGCCAACAAAAACTTCTTTGGAAAAGTTTCTTGGACGAAGGCCGTGAAGATTTTTTTTTTTGGTGGCTCTCAGGTCCTTTTTGTTGCTTTGAAAGAGAAGGCCTAGGCTACTTGAGAGGTGGTGCACATTTCTTGAGATGGAGAGGAAACTTTCCAGAATAGAGGCGCGTTTCTTTTTTTTTTTTCAAAAGATAACTTCCGTTGTAAAAGAAAGAAGGACATGTTGTGTACCTTGGATGCTGTTTTTCAAATAGAGGTTACCCACTAATGCCAAAGAAAGGAAAACTGACACCAGGTGGAATTCGAAAACGGAAGAAAAAATGGCCGGCTTCTTCCTGTGCTCCTATGGAATCTCGCGGCTTCCTCAACGTCACCGAATTTTTTTTTTTTGTGGATGATCGATGGATATGGCTGACGCTCCCACCGATCTCCCTTCTCACGGCTTCTGCTCAACACGATCAAGATGGGATAGAAGAGGAAGAAGGCTAGAGAAAACCGTGAATCCTTTGTTTGGATTTTTTTCACACTTTGCTTTTGGATCTGGTGGGATCAGGGAATCAGACTCAATCAGACTTCGATACCAATTTTTGTTGGGATTGTTTCCAACTCAGATTATTTGGGAAGGAAAATCAAGAAAGAAGAAGGGTTTTTCTCTTTCAAAAATAAAATTGATCTATTACGTTTCATTAAGCACATCACTATATAATATTGTTTCGTGTTTCTACGGATAAGCATAATCTCTTATGATCTTATCCATCTAAGGCTATCCTACCAAATCATAAAAAGATAGGCCCATAATTCAAAAAACTAACACTAAATAAAATAAAATAAAATACTAACTAACTAACAACATTATATTAAAAGTGCAGCTCTCAGGCAGACAGAAGCAGCGAATTGCGATCGCAAGGGCCGTTCTAAAGAATCCGGCGATTCTATTGCTGGATGAGGCAACGAGCGCGTTAGATAGCCAATCGGAGAAGGTGGTGCAAGAGGCGTTGGAGAGGGTGATGGTGGAGAGGACTAGTGTGGTGGTGGCTCACCGGTTGAGTACCATACAGAATTGTGACTTCATAGCGGTGCTAGAGAACGGGGTGGTGGTGGAGAAGGGGACTCATGCCTCCCTTCTGGCCAAGGGGCCTACAGGTTCTTACTTTGGGTTGGTCAGCCTCCAGCAAGGCAACAAGGGGGGAGCAGCCTGAAACACAACTGTAAATATCTATATATTAATTTATTTTCTCTAGATACGGAGTACTGCATTAGGTGATCAATTTTGATCCATTCCTAGTCTTCAAGTTTAGAAAATAATTGCTTATTACCATAATATATAGTGTTTTCTGTTTCCTTAATGTCATCAATTATTTTTATTTTGCCATCCAACTTGTAATGTTATAATTGTGGTGAATGAAAAAAAAAAAACATCTTTTGTGTTGAACATTGTTTTTTTTAATTAAAAAAAAATAAGTTTACACAAACAGCATAGCTTTCCTTTTTTTTTTTTCTTTTTTTTTCTTTTCTTTTATTCTTTTTTAATCCCTGCGTAGCCCTAAACCTTGCGTCCCTGGGATCTGCTGTCGTCCTTCCCTGGGTCGTGTTTCTCGTTTTTTTTTTTTTATTCTAAAACTCTCGCACTTCTGCGCTTTATATAAAAGGAGAATACCTCGTCGCTTTCTCATCGGTTGCCGCTGCTTCTTCGTTCCGTTCCCTCCCCCACGGGGCGCCGGAGAAGTTGGGTTTTGTTTTGGCCTTCGCCCCATCTTCCACGTACGATATTCTGCTCCCCTCTCTCTCTCTCTCTCTTTTCCGATTGTTGTTAAATATGAGAGGAAAAGAAAGAATTCCAGGAAGAAGAATAACAGGAACACAGAATTTTTGAATGCTTTTCAGAAAAGAAAAAAAAACAGAGGAACAGGAACCTACATTCGTTCAAAACAACATTTCAAAATTAAAATTCAAAGGATAACTAACCACTAATTATATGGTCCTACAAATAAGCCATGATCAATAATTCTAAAACAGCCTAACTGCTTCCTAAAAACCAGGACAGCAAACACCAGAATCAGCAGTCCGGCACAGGGATATGTTTCATGTTTCAGTCCGGCACAGGGATATGTTTCAATCCTAAAGCATTTTCCTAACACTCCTCCTTGCTTTAGGAGCTGCAAACCCGAGCTTCTCTCTTAGATCTTCAAATTTGCTGACAGGCAGTGGCTTCGTGAAGATATCTGCCAATTGGTTTTCAGATTTGCAATAAACAAGAACAATTTCTCCTTCCTTCTGCACTTCTCTTAAAAAGAAAAATTTGATCTTGAAATGCTTGGTCTTTCCATGAAATACGGGATTATGAGAGATAGCAATAGTAGCTTGGTTGTCAACAAGAATCTCTGTGCTTTCCTTTTGCTCTAGGTCAATATCAACTAAAATTTTCCTCAACCATAAAGCTTGATTAACAGTAGCTATTGCAGCAATAAACTCTGCTTCGGCGGTGGATTGAGCTACAGTTTCTTGCTTCTTCGAGCTCCATGAGAAAATACCAGAACCAAGAGTAAAACAGTAACCTGAAGTGCTCCTCATATCATCAAAAGAACCTCCCCAGTCACTGTCAGAAAAACCAACCAGCTGGAACTCCCTGCTTCTTGTGAACTTAACTCCAAAATCAATTGTGCCCTTGACATATCGAATCACTCTCTTGGCAGCCTTGAGATGTAATTCACTTGTACAGTGCATGAATCGAGACAAAATACTTACAGCATTCAAAATATCAGGCCTTGTTGCTGTGAGATACATCAAGCAACCAATTAAACTCCTGAAATATCTTTCATCAACTTTGTCAGCACCATCTTCTTTGCACAGCTTCTCTTTTTGATTCATTGGAGTGCTTGCTGCCTTGCATTCCTCCATCTGAAACTTCTTCAGTATTTCCTTTGCATACTTCTTCTGACAGATGAAAACTTCACCTTGCCCTTGCTTGATCTCCATGCCAAGGAAGTAGGACATGAGCCCGAGATCTGTCATTTCAAACACTTTCATCATCTCCTGTTTGAAATTTTGAATATGATTTGCATTGTTTCCTGTAACCAGTAGGTCATCAACATACAGTGAAACAATAAGAATGTCAGTACTATTGTGCTTGACATACAAGGTTGTTTCTGATAGACTTTTCACAAATCCCAAGTTCAACAAATGTTCATCAATTTTGCTATACCAAGCTCTTGGAGCTTGTTTTAGACCATAAAGGGCCTTCTTGAGAAGAAACACCTTGTCCTCTTCTCCTTTCTTCACAAAACCTTCAGGCTGTTCAACAAAAATTTCTTCTTGCACAACCCCATTTAAAAATGCTGATTTTACATCAAGCTGATACACTCTCCAATTCATTTGAGCAGCTACAGCAAGCAAAAGCCTTATGGTGTCTAGACGAGCAACTGGTGCAAAGGTATCTGAGTAGTCCACGCCAAAAACTTGAGCATAGCCTTTCACCACAAGTCTTGCCTTATGTTTGTTGATAGAGCCATCAACATTTAGTTTAGTTCTATACACCCACTTGACTCCAATCACCTTTCTATCTTGAGGTCTTTCCACTAAAATCCACGTCTTATTTTTCTCTATCATGAACAGCTCCTCCTTCATTGCAGCTATCCACCTTTGATCCTTTTTGCTTCTTCATAATCTGCAGGTTCACACACAGCAATGTTACACCTTTCATAAATGTCAGAGAGCAACCTAGTTCCTCTCACAGGAACTTCATCCACTGTTTCATTTTGCCAGTCTACTTCTTCTTCAGTATTAGTATCAAGAANACATCGAGGGAGTACATACACAACCAACAATAATTTACAATCACATTAACGTATTGACAAAATCAGGCATCATTTTATCCATAAGAAGAGAGATATATCCATGAAAACTAATTATAAAGCATAAAGGAAAGTGCAAAAGGCAATTGCTGAGATAAGACTACTCGTTTAATGTATAGTAACCAATAATATCGTGGTCATCAAGAAATTTTCCACAAAGCAATTGCTGAGATAAAGTATCAGATATCAAATCCTCCAAATTTTCACAATGGGAAAGAGGGTGGAGAAGCCTTCATCCCATTAATCATCTCTCAAGTATTGGTAATGCCAATTAAAGCATTAGCAAGTAATGCTGACCTGTCATTAATCATCCCTTTATTATAAGCATTATCAGCTCCTGTTTCATAATTGTAGAAGCTTCTAGCTCCACCTGCATAAGACCACAGCTCATAAATCATAAGAATGTTGCAAAACAAAATACACAGTTCCAACCATCAAAAAAGCAAATAAGTTCAACTAAATTACCAGTGCTGCCAAATGAAGCAAGTCTAATGGGTGCACTAACTTTAAACTCTTCATGATCTCTGCCATCTAATTGTTCTACCCCATTTTCCATAGTGTCCACAACTGATCTATCCAACGATTGGCCTTTGGAAACATGTTTCTTTTCCTTCTTCCCCTCCTTCGCATCAAAGAAGTTTGTTCCTTCAACAAATGCATCACCACCCGAGGATTCTATAAACTGTTCCTTTTCAATTTCACCCATATCTGAATGGAAGTGTTGCTGTTCAGCTAATATTCCAGAACCAGATGGAAAAGCGAATCTTCCACTGCTTTCAAAGTTAGTAGCATGTCCTTCTAAATTTACATTTGTCAATCGTTCCTGTGCTGCAGGTCCTACTTTAGCAAAACGAGAACCTTCTGAAAACGAATCACCCATGGCCACACTATCAGAGGTAAGGCTAAAGGAATTATCGGTGCCAGACCATGAATAAAGCCATGAGGGATCCTTCTGCTCATAGGATGATGTAGGAGAAGCATCCACCAATCCTAATGACCGTTGCGACTGAAGAACCAGTTTTTGGTGAAGCAAGTCTCCTAAACCATGTTCTGAGTTCCCACCATTTCCTACAAGTAATGCCCACACATTTGGATCCTCAACAGTACGATTTGCTTTTAAATCCCTCTTCTGTCTTTCTGCTTCTATTTGCAACTGATTGAAATGTGATTCTATTAAGCTATTTCGTAGCTGCCAATTGGATTCAGACCAATGCCTCTCTGTTGCATCCAGAGGTGAACCAATAAGCTGTTCAGAAATCTGACGTTGATGAGAATGCACACCTGAAGGAAATTGTCCCATCTGACCTGACGATTGCATAAGACCATGCTGTTCCTGCGCATCCAGCCCTTGAAACCGTCCTAGGGCACTGACAAAATCTACATTTGGCCCAGGAGTACCTGCAGGTAGAGGAATTGACCTTTCAAGTTGATGTCGCACTGGTTCATAAAGCTCTTGCTGCATTTGCTCGTGCAACATAAAGTTCCGCTCAAGTTGGCTGGGTTGCTCAAGGGATGAGGGCCTCTGAGGGGTTGGCATGAAATCTAATTGGTTAAGTCTAGCAGAATGAGTTTGATGTGGACTGGCCGCTGCCCTGATGAACTGGCCAGTTTCATCAATGGACCAAACCCCACCATATCTCTCTTCTGCCAAGTCAGGCGGTTGCCTTGCTGGAATAGAAAATTGCTGTGCTTCAAGCTGCTCCTGCTGAAGACCAAGAAGAAGTTGCTGTTCCAAAGGAAGTATCTGCCTGTGCTTGGAATGAGACAGAAAATCTAACAGATCATTGTGATTTTCCCTTTGGAGGCTGTGTCCAAACTTAGCTTGGATAAAATGTTCCATGGCTGCATCATGGTGCAACGGTAGATGCTGAGATTGTTGTCGTGACTCATTCAAGAGCTGCTGCTTAAACAAAACCTCATCAAGCATGTTACTTTCCTGCCAATTGTCAACATGCACTGCTCCAAAACCTGGGTTATGTAGCTTCTGATGAAGCAATTGCTCAAGAAGCAAATGCTGCTGCTGCTGTTGCTGCTGCTGCTGCTGCAATTGCATCTGGTGTTGATGAAGCTGTTGTTGTTGCTGGTGCAGTTGATGTTGATGCTGCAACTGCTGAAGATGCCACTGCTGTTCAGACTGAAGTTTCAAAAGATGCTCCAAATCTGGTGCAGGTTGAGCAATTGACTGCTGCTGGTGCACCGAACCCCTGAGCTGCTCCAGAAATGACCCAGCTAAGTCCACATTCTGATGAGCTTGCAAGTGTTTTTGTTGAAGCTGCTGTTTCTGTAACTGTTGGGCAAGCAGATTCTCTTCTAAATTGAACTGGTTTGCTGCAGCCTCAAAGCATGACAAGTGACTTGAATCAATAGCTTCCTCAAGTACATTTGAATTATTGTTCCTTTGGTAGTTAGTGGGCCACACATCATGAATAATGGGGGAGTCACCTGCCAGACTAAATTGCTCTTGTCTCCGTTCAAAAGGAGAGGCATTCCTTGCAGCAGAATGATTATCAATGCCCTGATCATTGAAGCTGGCTATATTTGTTGAAAGAGGGTGCTTTGGATGAGTTCCTTCCAGTTCAGACCACAATAATCCAAGAGGATTCAAATCATTCTCTCTTCGAACTTTATGACTTGTTAAATTGTTTTGTCTCATTTCAGCACCCATCAATTGGAGACCACTAGTGGTCCGTGACAGATTGATACGGTCATTATCAACCTTTCCTAAGGGCTTTTCCATGCTACTTGCAGGCCTCCCTGCATACAATACTTCTGCAGGATATATACAAAAAGCATCATCAAAAGCAAGTAAAAACAGAAAAGCTGAGAGAAAATATACCAATAAAAAAAGGCCAAACACTCTGGCATAAAGAGAACTAACCTTCAGTATCTTGTCCAGCTCCTATGCTGGAAAGCAGCAACCTATCATTTAGTATTAAAAAAAAAAATGACTCAAGACTAGACTCACCAGCAGATTAGTATTAAAAAAAAAAAAAAGTCAAAATCAAAAATCAGCTACTAGAAAACAAAAACAAAAGAAAAGGAAAGAGAAAATCATGCATCTGTAAAATATTTTATATTGGACATGGATGAATAGACCGGCTAAAATAGAAAAAAAAAATGTTAGCGAATCAATCGATGTATTATTCTATGCATCAGTTCATATGCACATGTCAGAATAACATGTTGACTATTATATTAATTATAAATAATCTTAAATAAAATATCAATAATATAGTATTCCTAAAGCAAAAAAAATCAAAATGTAATGATTGAAAATTTAAGAGCTAAAATGTGTTTTAATTAAAAGTTTGAATATCAAAAGTATATTTAATCAAAAAAAATATTTAAATATGCTTTTAATCCTCAAAATCTTATATAAATTTTAATTATTATAATTTAATTTTTTTACAATAAATTAAATTTGAAATTTGAGTGAAATTGTGGGGGCCGAAAGTATCTTAAACGAAAGAAGAAGAAAAAAAAATAAAATAAAAGGGCCGCAGGGTATGCACTCAAGTCAGTCGCATGGCCTCCGAATTCGGAGATGATGATGGAGGCCAGTTGATTTCCGTGGCAAGCTGAATGGACTACTTCGGAAGAGCATTGAAGCAAAATTGACAGGTCACCGAACGTGGGATGAAACCGCCCTTCTGGAATGTTGACGTACGTTTCCAATTCGCAGTGTTTATCGGTGGCCAGCACCCAATATATATATATATAAATTAAAATTTTCCGTTCCAGAAGTCCAAGCTCGTGTTGCTCAAGAGGAAGAATTTACGGCCGGTAGAAGGAACGTACGTTTGACCGCTACTGATGCGCTGATGTTAAGAGCGAAGCTCGGCTTCTATGGGTGAACCTCAGATGGCAAATCCAGTAAGGTATTAGTTAAAGATCAACACCTATAAGCATGAAAAAAAAATAAAACCGTGATTATAATTAGTCTACATAAACTGTCGAAATAAATATTGTCCTAAGTTTTTCCAACGTTAGATTTTCCAACGTTAGACTTCAACCGTTAGCAAATACGTGCCGTTTGTGTAAACTATACAGCATCGTTGTCACGAAGGGAGCATCTCTTTCTAACCGTTAACCCCGAACATTTTAAATGGCCTGGATGCTCTCACGACTAAGCTTTCATCCGTGTGCAATTACCTGCCGTTTGTGTAAACTGTACGTCCTTGTCACGAAGGAAGCATCTCTTTCGAACCGTGAAGTGAACCCTCAACATTTTAAATGACCTGTATGCTCTCCCGACTAAGCCATCCATCACGAGAGAGATCGAATTGCTAAGTTGGAGGGTAAAATTGTTCTTACAAATTCAAAATTAAATACTGTACGAATAACATAAAGAGAAGGAAGGTGCAGCAAGACTTTTCGTATAGAGAAAGCTGCAGCCCATTCCTCTTATTTATTTATAGATATATATTTACATAAGCGGGCTGGTTTCTCATGGATGCTTCCGCCCCCATGGATGCTAAGATCAGGTCATGTTCCTCTCTTTCCATCTTTCTTCTCCTCTCTCTCTTTTCTTCTCCCCACATCCAACTCTGCATAGCAACTGATACTATCTCTTCGAGCCAGCCCCTCTCCGGAAACCAGACCATAATATCCCAAGAAGGCGACTTTGAGCTGGGGTTCTTCACACCAGGTAACTCAAGCAACTATTACATAGGCATTTGGTACAAAAAAATTCCAGGGCAAACCGTTTTCTGGGTGGCCAACAGAGAAACACCCATCTCCAACATCTCCTCTGCCGAGTTAAAAATCTCAGAAGATGGCAAACTAGTCCTGATATGACTGATCCAGAGTCGTCAAAAGGTACGGGGTTCACTGTCATTTCCCCACCCCCGGGACCCCCTCGGGGTGGGGGGTGGGGCCATCATTTCTTAACCCCGGGGCCCCACCGCCCTCGGGTTCACTGTCATTTCCCCACCCCCGGGACCCCCTCGGGTCGGGGGGTGGGGCCATCATTTCTTAACCCCGGGGCTCCCACCGGCCTCGGGGTTTACTGTCATTTCCCCACCCCCGGGACCCCCTCGGGGTCGGGGGGTGGGGCCATCATTTCTTAACCCGGGGCCCCCACCGCCCTCGGGGTTCACTGTCATTTCCCCACCCCCGGGACCCCCTCGGGGGGTGGGGCCATCATTTCTTAACCCCGGGGCCCCCACCGGCCTCGGGGTTCACTGTCATTTCCCCACCCCCGGGACCCCTCGGGGTCGGGGGGTGGGGCCATCATTTCTTAACCCCGGGGCCCCCACCGGCCTCGGGGTTCACTGTCATTTCCCCCCCCGGGACCCCCTCGGGGTCGGGGGGGGGGCCATTATCATAGAATCCCTCGAGATATTCTAGCACCTCGCTCCCTTGAGACCCTCCCCGGTCTCAGTGGGGAAGCTGTCGGCAATAGGCATGCAACTTAGCCGTCGAGGGGGACGACGGCCACAGGCCGCTTGGTACTTCCACGTGATTCTCAGTACGTCCGTGATTGCACCCCGTTACGGAGGGCCGTGCCTCATAAACGGCGTATGGGGCATTGCATGTCCCTGTACATGGCCATACCTTACTGCGGCGTACGGCACGCTACTGCTTGCAACTGTGCTTGGTCCCATCAGCTGGCGGCGCGCACCGCATGCCTTCGCGGCTGCTGGACACGTAAAATATCATATCCACAAAAGGTACGGGGATGTCTCCGGCACGTACGGCCATAGTACGAGGGCAATCTCCTCAGATTGTAGGATAAGGTATTCAGGCCAATATAAGGACGGGAGCTAGCGCTGTAAGTGGCATCTGAACTCTGGTTTTTCTGAGCTTTCTTCCTCCCAGCAAAAACCCTAACCGCCTCAGCTCCTCTTCGCTGGAGCGGTTCCTTGTCTGAACCCAAGCCACTAACTTGATCGTCGGAGGGTCCCCACCGGTGCCATCGGTCCCGGGGACTTTTCTTGCAGGATTTCCAGGAGCGAGACGTCTGTTTTCCCCGGCGTTCGAAGAAGGTGACTTGGCGTCATCAGATTGGCGCGCCAGGAAGGGGGGTGCAAGAAAGACATCGAACCAGCTGCCTTCTTCTTTCTCCTGCCTTCAAGACTTTAAAGCCATGGTGACTACTCGAACAAAGGGAGTTTCAACCGGTCGCACTGGGGGGCAGCACTGCGGGGCTGGTCCACCCGCGGAAGCCCCCCCGGCTCTCACATCCATCTATCCAGAGCCTCCGAATCTCCCGGGGGCAGGGCCTTCTGCTCCGTCAAAGGACGCCCCCGCGCCTGCTTCGCAGCGGCTCCAGGAGGATCGACTCGCAGCCTTGGCCACGCAGGTCCAGTTGTTGACTGCGATGGTTCAAGGTCTGCAGCACCAGCAGGCGGCCTTGCAGCAGCCGGAGCCGAACCCGTCCGTCCCAGGGGTGGTGCAGCCTAGCCAGCACTCCACCCGCCGGAGGTCGCCCGTTCCTGCAGATCATCACCGCCGATCCCCGGCCAAGCCACATCCCCGCGAAGCATCCAAAAGGCCCCGGTCTCCCTCTCGCCACGCCAGCGTCTCTCCTAAGCGGCGGCACGGAAAGGAGGCGGAGCGCACGCGCCGGCATCGCCGCCCCCGCTCTTCTTCTGAGTCTTCGGGGGAGGGCTCCTTTGATGGCCGGATGCCTCGTCGAGCTGAGCGCCGACTCGAGGAGTGCAACCAGAAGCTGGAGGAGCTCAGTCGTCGGATCACTCACCTGCCGGAGGCTGATTATGACAGTCGGCCTCCTCTGTCTCGCCGCATCATGGAAGAGCCTATCTCCACCAGGTTTCGCCTTCCTCAACTGGACCCTTACGACGGGACCACGGACCCCCTAGACCATTTGGAGAGCTATAAGGTACTCATGCAAGTTCAGGGGGCCACTGACTCGCTCATGTGTGTCGCTTTCCCGGCTACCCTGAAAAAGCTGCCCGGGCTTGGTATTCACGTCTGCCGCCACGAAGCATCGACTCCTTCCGCCAGTTGGAGAGGGCTTTTCTGGCCCACTTTGACGCCTGCCGGAAGATTCCAAGGGTGGCAGACAGCCTGTTTGCCGTGCAGCAGAAGAACGGCGAACCCCTACGGGACTACGTTGCCCGGTTCAAGGAGGCCGCCTTGGAAGTCTACAACCTGGAGGACTCGGTGGCAACCCTGGCTTTGAAGCGGGGGCTTCGCCCTTCCCGCTTCGCATATTCTCTTGACAAGAAGCCGCCGGGCTCCTACTCCGAACTTTTGATTCGCGCCCAAAAGTACATCCGGGCGGACGAAGCTGACTTTTCCCGGCATGAAGCGGCGGGAGTATACCCCGAAAGCCAACCCAGCCAGAACCTGAGGAAGCCCGCCCCAGGAGGCCCGAGCCTCCTCGCCGACCGACAACCGCCCTCGACCTCCTGCACCGAGAGACGGGCCTTACACCCCGCTGCTTGCTCCAATATCCAGATCCTGCTCGAGATCGAAGGAGAGCCTTATCTACAACGCCCTCCTCCTATCAACCCGAAGATCCCCAGGAACAAAAACCTCTACTGCCGCTACCACCGGGACCATGGCCACAACACCGACGACTGCCGGCAGCTGAAGAAGGCCATTGAAGACCTTATTCAACAAGGCCATCTGAGGAAGTTTGTTCAAAGGAATAACCCAGGAGCTCCTGGCCCCTCAGCACCCGCCACCGGTGATCGACAACGCCCCGACGGAGAAGACAGTGGCAATGATCTCCTGGGGGCAGGAGGCCCGGCAAAGAAGCCAAGAGGAGAGGAAGGGGTAGATGCTGTAATTCCTTTTTTCAAAAGGGACTTGGAGGGAGTTGTAAATAAAGATGATGATAGCGTCGTCGTATCCATGACGATTGCTAAGCATCCTGTAAAAAGAATCTTAGTCGACAGTGGAAGCTCTGTAGATGTTTTGAATTACGATGCCTTTGTCCGCATGAACCTGTCGCATGATTTACTTCGACCTGTCGCCACACCTTTGATGGGGTTCACAGGAGATTCCGTGAGGTCGAGGGGGAAATTACTCTCCCCGTGACGGCCGGGACGGCTCCGTGCCAAAGCACTGTCCTTATAAAATTTCTGGTGGTACGAGTGCCCCTGGCGTACAACGCAATTCTTGGGCGGCCCGGGCTCAACCTCTTGGACGCCGTCATATCGACCAAGAGGCTCCTTGTGAGATTCCCGACCGGCAGGGGTCGGCGAGATGCGAGGAGAGCAGGGCCTACCGGCACTTTGCTATCATTTGGCCCCCAGTCCCCAGGAGGCGGCACCTGCACAGCCATCTGCACCGACACCCGAGGCCCTTGACCCACGAGACCTGGAGAGGAGGGGGGAACCGGCCGAGCAGCTACTCACCTTTCCCCTCGGGGAGGACCCTGTGCGGACGGTCCGTGTTGGGGCCTTGCTTCCGGACGAGGCTCGGGACCGGCTCCTTGCATTTCTGCGGGCCAACGTCGACGTCTTCGCATGGTCTGCGTCCGACATGCCCGGGATCCCGGAGGAGGTGATTACACATCAGCTCAACATTCGACCGGAGTGCCGGCCCATCAGACAGAAGAAAAGGAGTTTTGCCCCGGACCGGCAGAAGGCTGTAGACGAGGAGGTGCGGAAGCTGCTGGCGGCGGGCCACATTCGCGAGGTGCGATACCCCGACTGGTTGGCAAACGTCGTGATGGTTCGCAAGGCCAGCGGAAGCTGGAGAATGTGCGTGGACTTCACCGACCTCAATAAGGCGTGCCCCAAGGACAGCTTTCCGCTCCCCCGAATCGACCAGCTGGTGGACGCCACCTCCGGGCATGGACGCTCAGCTTCATGGATGCGTTCTCGGGGTATAATCAAATCAGAATGAGCCCGGCGGATGAAGAAGCAACCTCCTTCGTCACGGAGAAGGGGATCTACTGCTACAGGGTGATGCCCTTTGGACTGAAAAACGCCGGGGCTACTTATCAAAGATTAATGAATAAGATTTTTGAAGACCAGCTGGGCGCAACATGGAGGTATATGTGGATGACATGCTGACCAAGAGCACCAATGTAGAAGACCATGTAACCGACCTCGAGGAAACTTTCAACAATCTGCGCCGATACCGGATGAAGCTCAACCCCCACAAATGCGCCTTCGGAGTAGCAGCTGGCAAGTTCCTGGGTTTCATGGTGACCCAGCGCGGGATCGAAGCCAACCCCGACAAGATCAGAGCCATCCTGGAGATGCGGCCTCCGGTCAGCAAGAAGGAGGTGCAACGCCTGACGGGGAGGGTGGCGGCCTTGAGTCGTTTCATGTCAAGGTCGGCGGAGAGGTGCCTGCCCTTCTTCAAGGCGCTGCGCAAGATTAATGGCTTCGAGTGGACGAAAGAGTGTCAGGGCTCCTTTGAAGAATTGAAGCAGTTTCTCTCCACTCCTCCGCTACTGTCCAAGCCTGTAGGTGGGGAGGAGCTCTTTTTATATCTGGCTGCTTCCCCCGAGGCCGTTAGCTCCGTGCTTGTGCGCATGGGTACCGACGGAGTCCAGAGGCCAATCTATTATACCAGCAAAGTGCTCCATGATGCCGAGATCAGGTATTCAAAAACGAGAAGATTATTTTTGCCTTGGTGGTCTCGCTCAACGCCTTCGGCCCTACTTTCAAGCCCATCCCATCGTGGTGCTCACGGACCAGCCCCTGCGAGCCATCCTGTCTCGCCCCGACACCTCCGGCCGACTGGCTAAATGGGCCATCAAGCTAAGCGAGTTCGACCTGTCCATCCGGCCCAGATCAGCCATGAAGTCCCAAGTGTTGGCGGATTTCCTAGTCGAGTGCTCCTGGACCGAGAAGGACGTGGAGGAGACGCGACTGGAGGAGCCTATGGACTCTCCCCCATCGGGAGAGGCGGAGGACTGGATCCTGCATGTAGATGGAGCGGCAAACTCTCAAGGGAGTGGAGCCGGACTCATTCTTGCGAGCCCGGAGGGGGACGTGATGGAGTATGCCCTCAGATTCCAGTTCCCAGCGACCAATAATCAGGCGGAATACGAAGCCTTACTGGCGGGGATGAGATTAGCTAAGGAGCTAGGCGCGGGGCGCTTGAGGGCCTTCACAGACTCTCAACTCATTTCTGGACAAATCACCGGGAGTACGAGGCTAGGGACCCGACCATGTCCCGCTACTTGAGCAAGGTGCATCCCAGGCGTCTCATTTTTCTTACTTCCGTGTCAGCTATATCCCCAGGGCAGAGAATGCCAGGGCTGACTCGCTGTCCCGCTTGGCCACTTCGGTCGACGGGACGTTAGGGAGAACATACGTGGAGCATCTACAAGTCCCAAGCATTGAGGCCGCGGATGAAGCATTACCAGTGGAGCCGGAGCCCTCCTGGATGGATGCCTACATCCGATACTTGACCGACGGTACTCTCCCAGGGGACCCGCGGAGGCCAAGCTGCTCAGGCGAAGGGCCCCGAGATTCTTGATGATGGACGGGAAGCTTTATCGGAGATCATTCTCATATCCGGTCCTTAGATGTGTGGGGCCAGCAGAATCAGATTATATCCTTAGGGAGATCCACGAGGTGTATGCGGGAGTCACCTGGGGGGCAGAGCCCTAGCATACAAGGCCCTGCGCCAAGGGTATTTCTGGTTGACAATGAAGGAGGATGCGGCCGAGCTTGTCAAGAAGTGTGATAGCTGCCAACGTCATGCCAATATTCAGCGACAGCCGACGTCTCACCTGACTCCTCTGGTGGCACCCTGGCCCTTCGCCCAGTGGGGCATGGATATCTTAGGTCCATTTCCCCCGGCCTCCGGGCAGCGGAAGTTTCTCCTGGTGGCGGTGGATCACTTCACCAAGTGGGTTGAAGCTGAGGCTCTGGCCAAGATTACCGAGAGCAAAGTGAGATCTTTCTTCTGGAAGTCAATCATATGTCGGTTTGGGCTGCCACGCACTCTAGTCACTGATAATGGCCGGCAGTTTGACAACGCACCTTTCCGGGAGTTCTGCTCCGAGCTGGGCATCTGTCAGAGGTTCACCTCCGTCGGGCATCCTCAAACCAACGGGGCAGCTGAAGTGACTAACCGGATCATCCTCCAGGGACTGAAGACTCGACTGGATGGCTGCAAGGGACGATGGGTAGAGGAGCTCCCCAACGTGCTATGGGCCTATCATACAACGCCACGAACCCCCACTGGCGAAACGCCATTCAGCTAGTCTTTGGCTCTGAGGCTGTTATCCCTGTGGAGATCGGGGCACCCAGCCCCCGGGTGGAGGCTTACAGTGAAGAAGGTAACCCTGACCAACTGCGAGCCAACCTCGACCTGGTGGAGGAAGTGCGGGACAGGCGCGGCTTCGAATGGCAGCCTACCGGCAACGGGCCGCGAAATACTACAACGCACGCGTGCGCCCCCGGACGTTCCTACCAGGAGATCTAGTCCTTCGACGGGCTGAGGTCTCAAAGCCAACTGAGGGAGGCAAGCTAGCCCCTAACTGGGAGGGGCCTTACCGGATCACCGAGACGCTCCACCACGGGGCTTACAAAATTGAAGAACTTGATGGGACGCCACTCCCTAGGACGTGGAATGCGGATAACCTCCGCCGGTATTATCAGTAATGTATTTCTTCTTTCATGTTAAGCCTGTGTGGGGTTTTCGCCCCTTGTTCAATATTAACGAGTCAATTTTAGCTACCTGAATCACAGAAAAGCCCGGCACCCCGTCGGCACTCAAAGCCCTGCACTAGCCAGGCACAAAGCCCAGTGTACCACTGGCAGAGCAGTGTGCCACTGGCTCTCAACAACAAAAGCCCGGCACCCCGTCGGCACTCAAAGCCCTGCACTAGCCAGGCACAAAGCCCAGTGTACCACTGGCAGAGCAGTGTGCCACTGGCTCTCAACAACAAAAGCCCGGCACCCCGTCGGCACTCAAAGCCCTGCACTAGCCAGGCACAAAGCCCAGTGTACCACTGGCAGAGCAGTGTGCCACTGGCTCTCAACAACAAAAGCCCGGCACCCCGTCGGCACTCAAAGCCCTGCACTAGCCAGGCACAAAGCCCAGTGTACCACTGGCAGAGCAGTGTGCCACTGGCTCTCAACAACAAAAGCCCGGCACCCCGTCGGCACTCAAAGCCCTGCACTAGCCAGGCACAAAGCCCAGTGTACCACTGGCAGAGCAGTGTGCCACTGGCTCTCAACAACAAAAGCCCGGCCCGTCGGCACTCAAAGCCCTGCACTAGCCAGGCACAAAGCCCAGTGTACCACTGGCAGAGCAGTGTGCCACTGGCTCTCAACAACAAAAGCCCGGCACCCGTCGGCACTCAAAGCCCTGCACTAGCCAGGCACAAAGCCCAGTGTACCACTGGCAGAGCAGTGTGCCACTGGCTCTCAACAACAAAAGCCCGGCACCCCGTCGGCACTCAAAGCCCTGCGCTAATCAGGCATAAAGCCCGGCTAACCGCCGGCGGAGCGGTGCACCAACGATTCTTCGCAGTCAAGACCCGACACCCTGCCGGTCAAATCAAAGCTAAGTCCCGTGGGCATCAAGCTGCGCGCCAGACCAACACCAGGTCCAATACTTGACCGGGCGTTACGCCTATAGCTCCGAGGGAGCCTACCGGCCTAATCCCCGACCAGCGGCGCCCCCGCTCCCAAGATTCAACCCTACCTAGCTCTAACTCGCGGGTTCATGTAACTAAGGCGGAGTGGCGTAGGTGGGAAGGTGTCCCCCAGAATCGTCGGGACGAATAGAGTCGTGGGGCCACATATCAATCAACAAAGTCAACAACAGTTCAAAAATTGTTGAGAAGGGTATTTTCATTAACGAAGAAAGATTACAAAACTCCGACATAGTCGGGCTTACAGAAGCAAGAAAAGACAGCAAGATAACGGGCGCAAACTCAAGGCTCCGCCGGTGCGGGCTCGTCATCGGAAGGGGCCAGGTCCGACGATTGTTCTAGCTCGACCTCCAGTGCGCGGGGGAAGTTTAGATCCTTGGCCACCCTCTCCTTGGCGTACTGGAACCCGTCGAGAAACGCGGCGGCTGAAGCTTCTGCCAGGTCGTCTGTGAAACGCTCAGACGACCTGTATTCCTCGACGAGCCCGGCAGCTCGAGCTTTCTCCGCGGCAAGGGCTTCCGCCGCGGCCCTTTCAGCTTCTCTGGCGCGACCTGTCTCTTCCTTATACCGGCCGGCCTCCTCTTTGGCTACTCCGGCCTCCTCTTTTTCTACTCCGGCCTCTTCCCTCGCCACCCTGGCCTCCTCCGATGCCGCTCCCGCCCGTTCCTCAGCCTCCCGAAGAGCCGAGGTCAGCTCCGAGATATGAATATCCCTCGCCATGACCGCGCCCTCGGACTCTGTCATCTGGGAGATCGCTGCGCGCGGTTGGCCTCGATCTCCGCTCTGCTCTCGGCGGCTCTCACTCGTTAGCGCAGGACTCTTTGACCTTCTCCAGCGCCCTTTCTGCTGCTTCCGCGCGGTCCTGCGCCTCCCGGAGAAGTTTCTTTCCCCCGCGGATCACCTCCCTAGCAGCCTTTAGGGAGTGCGCAATCTGCATGCACAAGCCCCCAAGTCAGTAAAGTATGTGTATACATGAACGATAAAGGGTAAAGGGCAAGAAGGTTGCTTACCCTGACCACTGCGGTGTAAGATTCCCGGAAGAACTCGCCCGTCTTCTGATGACCAAGACCTTCGATGATCCTAGGATCCAGGACCGGGCCCAGGACCCGCTCGGCCCAGTGGCCATCGCCCAGGGAGTCCAGGGGCGTCCTGGGTACGCCCCCACCTCCCTCTGCCGCCTCAGGTCCCCGGCTCTGTTTGCGGGTCGCCCCTAACCGACCCCTCGGGGGGTGGACTGGCGGGACCAGATGGCCCCTCACCCCAGTCCCTGCTAGCGCCAGATGGGGTTGCTCCCTCGGGGACCGGGAGCCCTTCGGTTGGCGCAGGCTCCCCCGCTGCTGACTCCATGGCGGTAGCTCCCGCTGCAGCTCCCGCCTCCGGTGGGGTGTCGGTCGTAAGGTCGACCTCCGCGATGACTGGAACGTGTTGCGGAGCCCCGGGAGGGGAGGCCAGTGCTGGAGGGGAGGCCCGGATCACCAAGCGCTTTGGGGCCGGGGCTTGCTGCCCCCCGGACGGTCCTTCCCGGCCCCTTTTCTTGGCGGCCTTTATCAACTTCGCCCTCGGAACTTTCATCGCTGCATAACGCAAGTCAGTTTTCAGAACAGTAAAAAAAAAAAAAAGAGAAGAAGGAAGAAAGAAAGAAGAGCAGAATTTCTATCTAAGTGCGAAAAAGACTTACCCCGATGGGAGACGAGGCCCGCCAACTCGAAGTTGTCCTCCGCCAGCAGTAGGGTATACCGGGGAATTTCGACGGTCAGCAACAATCCCATTGCTTCCCGATCCCCAGGCTGGACAGCACGGTGTTCCCCCGGAGATCGGGGTCCCCCCACCGGGGCCGGACTTGGTCAATGTTGGCAAAAAAAAAACGGGGTTTCCACCCCTTGATTGACGAAGGCAGGAGGAGCTTCAGGACCCTATTGGGTCGGGGCTGAAACAGCCACCATCCCTTTTGGGCCCGAAGGGAATAGAAATTGCAGAATAAACTGACCCTAGGGGTAATACCTAAGCGATGGCAGAGAATGACAAAAGCGCTAATTACCCGACAAGAGTTCGGGACTAGCTGGGAAGGGGTCAAAGAGTAGAAGTCAAGGAGAGTGAAAAAAAGGATGGAAAGGGGGACGGAGGCCTACCTGTAGGCAGACCTCGTAGAAGGCTACACGACCGGGTCGGGAGGAGATAACCCGGTCGTCGGGGGTCGGCAGAAATAAGTCGATCTCCCGAGGGATCCGATAACGGGCCCGGATCCTTTCCAGATCCGACCGCGTCATCGAGGAGGCCACCCCCCCTGGGGATTCCTCTGCCCTCGAGGAGGTCCCGACCCCCGGCCGGCGGCCCCTCAACGGGGCTCCACCGGCGGCCCGTCGCCGGCCAAAGGTACGTGGTCCTCTGAATCAGAGGACCACTCGATTGGAGGAGAAGGAGAAGAAGGAGTCTGAAGCCTCACAGAGGGAGGACGGTCCTCAGAACCGTCCTCCGAGGTCCAGGAAGGTGAACTCATGAATAAAGGAAATTTAAGACCAGGAAGGCTAACCTGGATGGCAAAGAAAGCTAGGCACGAGCTTGCAGGTCGCAGCAGAAATGGTGAGCAGGCAAAGAGGAAGACGATGGCGAGAACGGTGTGGCGTCAGTTCGTCCCCCCTCACCTGGCTTTGTTGGGTTTTCAAAACATCCCGCCATGTCTCGTCGGCCACGCGACCCTTTGCCATACGCCGGCTCGCCTCGAGGAGTGCCCCGGCGCATGGCGCGGCACGCCCCCAGACGATGGTGGGACCCCCGCTGACGTCGCCGTAATGAGAAGAAATCATTATGCGCCTTTTCGCGCGAACTTCGAAGAGCCAATCCTCACTTTCGAGGGCGATCGTGGCTGGCATGGTGTACGGAAGGCCGTCTCTTTGCATCCCCCGTACCGTCCGCATAAAAGGCAAGGCTGGGATCAGCCACGTGGAGAACGCCCCTTGAGCCTCAGCGGCGGGACCCGCTTCACCCCAGGGGCGAGGGGGCATCTGATATGACTGATCCCAGAGTCGTCAAAAGGTACGGGGTTCACTGTCATTTCCCCACCCCCGGGACCCCCTTGGGGTCGGGGGGTGGGGCCATCATTTCTTAACCCCGGGGCCCCCACCGGCCTCGGGGTTCACTGTCATTTCCCCACCCCCGGGACCCCCTCGGGGTCGGGGGGTGGGGCCATCATTTCTTAACCCCGGGGCCCCCATCGGCCTCGGGGTTCACTGTCATTTCCCCACCCCCGGGACCCCCTCAGGGTCGGAGGGTGGGGCCATCATTTCTTAACCCCGGGCCCCCACCGGCCTCGGGGTTCACTGTCATTTCCCCACCCCGGGACCCCCTCGGGGTCGGGGGGTGGGGCCATCATTTCTTAACCCCGGGGCCCCCACCGGCCTCGGGGTTCACTGTCATTTCCCCACCCCCGGGACCCCCTCGGGGTCGGGGGGTGGGGCCATCATTTCTTAACCCCGGGGCCCCCACCGGCCTCGGGGTTCACTGTCATTTCCCCACCCCCGGGACCCCCTCGGGGTCGGGGGGTGGGGCCATTATCATAGAATCCTCGAGATGTTCTAGCACCTTGCTCCCTTGAGACCCTCCCCGGTCTCAGTGGGGAAGCTGTCGGCAATAGGCATGCAACTTAGCCGTCGAGGGGGACGACGGCCACAGGCCGCTTGGTACTTCCACGTGATTCTCAGTACGTCCGTGATTGCACCCCGTTACGGAGGGTCATGCCTCATAAACGGCGTATGGGGCATTGCATGTCCCTGTACATGGCCATACCTTACTGCGGCGTACGGCACGCTACTGCTTGCAACTGTGCTTGGTCCCATCAGCTGGCGGCACGCACCGCATGCCTTCGCGGCTGCTGGACACGTAAAATATCATATCCACAAAAGGTACGGGGATGTCTCCGGCACGTACGGCCATAGTACGAGGGCAATCTCCTCAGATTGTAGGATAAGGTATTCAGGCCAATATAAGGACGGGAGCTAGCGCTGTAAGTGGCATCTGAACTCTGGTTTTTCTGAGCTTTCTTCCTCCCAGCAAAAACCCTAACCGCCTCAGCTCCTCTTCGCTGGAGCGGTTCCTTGTCTGAACCCAAGCCACTAACTTGATCGTCGGAGGGTCCCCACCGGTGCCACCGGTCCCCGGGGACTTTTCTTGCAGGATTTCCAAGAGCGAGACATCTGTTTTCCCCGATGTTCGAAGAAGGTGACTTGGCGTCATCAGAAGGGGAGTCGAACGCAAGTTACTTTTTAGTTTCAATTCTTCGTTACTACTAAAAATTTTAGATATGGGATAATTTTTTTTAAAAACTAATAATGTGAATTAGATGCTAAAATATCTTTCTTATGAAATTGTTTAGGATTTATATAGCATATTTCTGATATACCAGCAAGTCATTGCGAATTTCAATCTTGGAGATCACAATGTTCTGATCATAGATAGAATCATGGAATTATCCTAGGCTTCTCATTAGAATTTAGCAATGTGAAGGAATATGATTAGAACCCTCAAAAAGAAATATGATTAAGATTATTATAGGAATTAAAAAGGCATTCAATCAATGACCAATGTGGTCTCTTTTTTACATAAAGTGGTGATTAATAAGTTATTGCACGATTTTGAGTGGTTTATTTTTCGCTAAAACCACTGCTTGGGAGCAGTAGACTGGTTTTTCTTGTGCTTTATATTCTGAGCTTGCTTAAGCAGTCCAGAAAAATTTCTCAATCTCCAGCAACTAAGCTTTTTTTTTCTTTTTCTCCAGAACCTGAGCAGAATGGTTTACCAATACTTATTAGTCATGAGTTTCAGCTAGCAACAAAATCCGAACTTCAACAGGGCATCCTAAGAGAATTTAAGATGCATAACTTTTAGCTTACTGGTGAATCAACAAGCTAGACTGCTCGCCCAACCCAGTAATTATCCAGTCAGATCTGGGTGAGATCGGATCAGGTTAGTGAGTCGAAGGTTAAATTTGCCAACCAAAATAAAAACTGCTTTACTTGATTCTGAAAAAAAAAAAAAAAAAATCTCGAACAACATAACAGCAGTAACAACAGAATGAAATGACTTGCTCTATTTATTTCATGGGTCTACACGAACGTTTATTACAACATTGCCTGCATTTTCTTTTCAGTCAGAAAGGGCTCTGCTATATCTCAAAACTGAACCCTGCTTATTTGCCACTGGTTTGTCAAGAGTGGGGGAACATTAAAAAATGTGAGTAAAAAATTTCCACAACCATAACTGTACACGAATCTGCACACGCTTAAAGCAGTATGATGACACGTAAAAGAAACAAGAGAGGATCAGTGCTTAATCATCTGGGCGTAGGATCTCACCCATCAAAATGCGGTTGCTATGGACTTTGAAACCAAGAAGAGAGGGATCAATTTGCTTTCCCTTCTTCCCTTTTTTCTTGCTGCTCTTTCCACCTGGGCCGGCATCAGCAGACTCCAGAGAACCAGTAGAAGAATCAGCATCTGGCAAGGGCTTTTTTGCGCTCTTCAGCATGCTGATGAATGAAAGTTCTGGTACATTGGCATCACTGCTCAAAGATGTACAATGAGATCTCGGGACCTTTCTATTTGCAGCTGAAGTTTCTGAAAACTGGACTGTTGGATTACCTCCAGGTTCTCGTCTTCCCTCTGCAAGTGATTTTTCCTTTGATCAATTAGAAAGGCATCAAGCTATGGCTATACCCAGTTAAGGTAAATGAATGTTACTTTTGAGGCCATTAAATTCAGAAGACCAAAGAAAAGCTTACCATCAGAAGCAGCAGAGCTAGTAGGATTCTTCCCTTTGATGGGTGGAGCAGAAGCTAGCTCTGACAATGCTCCCTGAGGCGATATGACTTGCAGATCATGGATGTGTTTCAGTAAGGGATTATCAGTCCCTCTTGCAAGAGCACCAGCAATCCTAATAGGAAAATAGGGAGCAGAGCATGAACAACAAAATTCGTGACAGCAATGTAAAGCAATTTAGCCAAGAACGCGCTATACAAAGCTCCACTAAACTGTCACTGCACAAATAAAGATTGATGCAAGACAGCAATTATGGCATTGTTAATTCATGCTTCTGCACCAAAAGAAATTTATATAGTATATGGATACCAATCTTGACTTAATGCTGCCTCCTTAGGTTCAGACTTAACTATAAAAACACCAAAAAATACATCACTGCAACCTCGTACAGGCAATTGCTTGCAGTAGTTACAATTTTACAACGATGGTATTACTGTTTTAGTACATCAAATATTTTCATATTTGCAATATCGTTTCTTTTTCATCTAAATCTAAGTAGATTTATTTAAAAGGAACCAAAAATCAAGACTGCAGGTTCTATTTGTCTTTCAATTGATAGTCTATATATGAATTTACAAGATGATATATTAAAAGATTGGCACTCATAATATGAAGTGCCCAGAATGACATTAAAAAAAATTCTATTAACAATAATATATGTGTGTGTATCGAGAGAGAGAGAGAGAGAGAGAGAGAGAGAGAGAGAGAAAGCTAGATGAATGTAGCTAAAACCAAATCCGGCCACCTTCCCCACCCTTGGATCCACAAGTTCAAGGATTTCAAAGATGAAAAAGGTCAGATAGTTCCGAAAATCCATGTAGATCCAAGTGTATGAAAGGTAACAAGATACTGGATTTAGCTATATTCGAATGTAGCCAAACTTAGATCCGGTCACCTCGCCCACCTTTGAATCCATACAATTCATCAATCCCAAAGATGAAAAAGGTGAAGGGGCTTCAGGATCTGTGTAGATCCAAGAGTAGGAAAAGTTTTCAGATCCTGAACTTGGCTACATTCGAATCTAGCTAAGTCCCACACACACACACAAAACAACAACAACAAAACCTTAATCCCGAAGTAGTTCAAATCAGCTACATGAATCTTCTCTCTCTCTCTCTCTCTCTCTCTCTCTCTCTCTCTATATATATATATATATATATATATATATAGGCAAAAATTACAATAGGTTATCAATTTGGGCATGGGACACATTCAAAACAACGCAATAAACTAGAAGATAGTGAACTATCAAGCTATTAAAATATACATAAAAGTTCAATTACCAAATTATCGGTAGCATTTACAACCCTAAGGTGGAGTTTGGCCCCATGATAATGCAATATTACTGAAAATCTTACATTCCTGATAACCTTGCACATGGTAATCAAATTCTCAAGAATACAAGATTACTGCATTTGGTTCATAATAACAAAATACAATAATCAAACTATAGTATTTTTGAATTTTATTTCAATTTTGTTATAATCTTTTTTTTATCTTTTGAGTTGCCCTCTTTTTTTTTTTGCTGGAATATGAAATGTTTTGATAATAATCAAGATTCTTTGTAAACTAATTTTAAAAATATTATATATTTAAATATTATAAATATTTAACATATAATATATATTATATATTATAAAATTATTAATTATTAAATATATATTATATATTACCTATTTGTGTTGGAATTTAAGATTATCAGATTTGGTAACTTTAGGCACCCACCATTTAGATGGAAACTAGATTATTATGATTTATGATAATTTTATATTATTGAAAATCAAATATTGCTGCTCAGATTACCATGTTTAATTGCCAAACACAGTAAGTTGCATGATAATCTCAGATTATCAGGATAGATTACTACGAACCAAATGGCCCCTAAGATGTACCAACTAGCACCAAAAAACCAAATGAAAATTTACACATAATTGTTACCCAAAACTGTACTTGAATACCATTAAACCCACAGCAGCAAATGATGGTTTCTAGAAGCCAATCAACAGGCACTCGCAAGTTTTCACATCGCAAGTCCCACATATTGAACTCTTATCACTTTGCCAGCCCTTGTTACGAAGGCATGGCCATGTGAGCGAAACGTGCCACCAGTGATCAAAAGGATGAGTTGTCTAAAACGTGGCATAGGGAATAGCCTCTATATAAGGGCGATAGTCCCCACACCACTGCTTGAGAGCAACATGACCCAACAATGACTAGAATTCTGTGTCTATAGCTTCTTTTTATGATCCCTAGACAATGATTGACAAATTATCTAAATTACCTAATAAAATAAGATATCAAAACACAATAAAATTAATTTTCTCAAATTGCCCAACCAAAACCTTTCAGATCCTGAGGTAGCAAAGCTCTTCTGCTCCCAAGCATCATCAATTCCTGTAAAAGGCTCAACTGTCAAAATGATAGATCTGCTAGACCTCATTTTTGCTGTATTCTATTCAACCCTCCATTCCTGAAGTGCTAATTCCACATCATGCATAGAAGGGACTTGAAAGAACTTACCACCGAGAAACTTCTTGCTAAGTTAGTGCTTCTTGTGCTCCTTTTTTCATTGCCCTATCATAACTTGGCACATTTCCCTCATAGATGACTTATATTCAGGGATTTTGGAAGGCTATGTTACATTGAATTGGGTATATGTGCGAGTGTGGGCGTGTATCATTAGATCCTTCAAATATCTAATCGTTTCTTCTTATAGCCCATACCAGATGTCATACCACTTTCCATGAGTGTCAGGTGAAGTTACCTAAGAATAAATCAAAAGGTCAAAATAACAAAAATGGAAGGTAATAAGTCTGATCTTCCATCTTGTATTTTATTGTCTTTGATTTATCAATGATATATCTAGAAGTTGTGCTGCTTCTGGGAAGGAAAGAAAGGCACTTCCATGTATGCAAAAGTATAAAAAAGCACACAATTTTCCATATTTTGTCAGATCGGTATTAACCATTTAGAAGAGAAATAGTAGGTACAAAAATCAGCTTTCTCTTCAATTATTCCCAAGATATGATGAATGAACAAACTGATGGTTGAAGTCACAAGGTGCACCTTTCTGGCTAGTTAGACACTACTTTTCACCAAAAGTCATCAACCTGATGTTCGCACATGATTCGTTACTGCTGTTGAGCTCAAGGGATTTTTGGCCTCGCATCACCTTAAGAAGCTTACATCTCATACATGACATTGGTTATACTTCAATAATTCCAGGAGCCGTAATGGCATCATATCCTATAATCCCTACATCTAACTAACCGTGCACCTCTATTTTGCAAAAAGATTTTATAGAAAAAGCACAACCACAAGTGAATTTAGTGTGCAAGAAAGGGTTTTTCTTTCAGAACTTTTGTTCGTGCATGTTTGTAGAGAGAGAGAGAGAGGGAGAGAGAACAGCACTCAACATCAAACATTTCAAGATAAGATAAATTATACAAACCAAGAATATCAATTAACCCCATGGTTATAGTCGCATTTATTTCTTCCGTTCCAGTTTATTTGCAACTTCTGCACCAACTCAATTAGATTAGGCAGGTTACTCCTTGAAATTCTAATCATCCACCTAAAGCAAGAGACTCCCATACTTTTGAACCATCATTAAACTGAAGCACCTAACCCAAAGTAAGCGACAATTGAACCACATAATTAGGTTGCCTTTGATCATCACCAAATCTATTGGAAACTAATGCATTATTTAAGAATCATCTTTCAAGTATATAATTACAACCTCTTGGAATGTAAATCTAAAACTTCCTTTCAAGGATTAGGCATTGAAAAGTTTCAACAGTACCCAATCATGCCTATAACATTCAAAACAATGTTGTATCTTTCTCTTGACACAATAAAATCAACTTTTGTTGAACTTCTTTCTAATGGATACCTCAATGAAGGTCACATTGTTGCCTTGCTCGCTAAGGGGACACGTCTACCAACTGCAATATGAAAGAGGAAGGTAATAGCATCATTCATGAAATAGGTAAATGGGTATTATAGAGCAAAGCTCAGGTCCTATGTCAAGCACTTTGTTGACAAGAACTTGTACTGGTTAACAGTTGGAGACATAATTTTCTAAATAAACATAATTTAACATCAGCTAATAGATCGATAAGATTTAGAAAAAAATAACAGTAAAAGGGAAGCATCCTACACCAGTGACTTACATTGTGTTCAGGTGAAAGTTAGAGTCTAAAATAAATTTCTGACTCGACATTTTATATGGAATATATATTTATTTTACAAATCTGTGCTGGAAAATTAGCATAGGAAACAAATCCATGCACTCAAATGCAATCACTTACACAATCTAGGGCACTCAGCCCAAACAGAGACAAAAGAGTAAAGAGACATATAAGAAGAAATAAATACCAATATTCATTATTGATTACCAAAGCACTGATTGCACCCTTTCCTTCCTCTCTCATTGCTGAGCCATATTTAGACTCGCTGAGGTTCATTTAGCATCACTATCATTTTTATTTTAAAAAAAAAGTTAAAATAGAAAATTTGTTTTCAATTTTTTTCTCAATGTCTAACAATAGAAGCATGTTTGGTCATCACTGTTATTCCTTATTTTCCAAACAAAAAAATAGTAAAATATGTTTAGCAAGAGAAAATTAAAAGAAAATAAAATGAATAATCGCAGGCCCTATTCCTACTAAATAAGGCAAAATGCCTTTAGCACATCTGAGAGCCTCCTTCTAGGAGAAATCAAGCTCCTCCTTATAGGGGATTCCCCTCGAATTGGTTGAAATTCCCCAGAATGACTTGGTTTGGGGGCTGCTGAGAGTTTGTGATCATGGAAGAGCAATGTTTGCATGGAGAGGGCCAAAATCCTAGGATAAGCGCCATCATGAACAATGGATGAAGGAAGGCATGGC
>UESW01005042.1:442533-527337 GCA_900491605.1 Calamus simplicifolius | reverse complement strand
ATCCTTCCGACCTTTCCTTACTCATTTTCGAATGACAAAGCCTGCAGTCAACTACCACGGTTTGTTGGGGTTGTTACAGAACTTTGAGAAGGATAACCAGCTCTCTAAGGGTTTGGTTAATGTGGTTGAAGGATCTAAGGTAGGGCGTAAACCCTTTGGGAAAGGGAAGAAGAAAGAATAATAAAAAGGTGCAACATGCTAGGACATCTATAAGGGGTCAGATGCAGAAGAAGAAAGTTGATAAAAGTCAAGCTGAATGCTTTCACTGCAAGATGCAAGGGCACTGGAAGAGGAACTGTCCTCTTTACATTGCCACACTTGATCAAAACAGGCCAAAGAAGAAAAAGGAGCAAGATGTTGCTCAACAAGGTATTTATATGATAACACCTTGTAATTTTTCTGTATATGATAATCAGACCTGGGTATTGGATACCGGGAGTCCTTTTAACATTTGCAATTCATTGCAGGGACTACAGGTCACCAGAAGATTTGAGGACAATGAAAGATTCCTTAATGTCGGCGATGGAAGATTAGTTCCAGTTCTGGCATTAGGAGTTCTTGAAATAGTTTTCAATAGAAATGTCATTATACTAAATGATTGTCATTTTTGCCCAACGTTCTTGTTGAACGTAATTTCTGTAGGCCTTCTGGCCAAAAGTCATTATGAAATTTCAATAAAGGATGTTACTTTGAATATCATTATGAATGGAGTCACTGTAATGACTGGGCATTTATCTAATGGCATTTATATATTATCACAGCCTGTGAATGTAGTGTACAATTCAAGTAAGCGCCCTAGAACAACTGATGTCACAGACATTTATCTTTGGCACCATCGGCTGGGTCATATCAATAAGAACAGATTAACATGTTAACTCAGGAGGGCATCCTTCGAGTTGATGATTGTGAATCATTAACTACCTGTGAATCCTGTCTTCTTGGTAAAATGACCAAGTCATCTTTTACTGGAAAAGGTGAAAGAGCCAAAGAGCTATTGAGTCTAGTACATACTGATGTATGTGGACCAATGAGCACTTGTGCCAAAGGTGGATATTACTACTTCATTACTTTTACAGACGACCTTTCTAGGTTCGGTTATGTCTATCTTATGAGACATAAATCTGAGTCGTTTGAAATGTTCAAACTATATCATAAAGAAGTAGAAAAATAAACAGGAAAATGTATTAAGACCCTTCGATCAGATCGAGGAGGCGAATACCTTTCCAATGAATTTGTGACATATTTAAGAGAGAATGAGATTCTCTCCCAATGGACTCCTCCTGGAACACCGCAGCATAACGGTGTGTCGGAAAGAAGGAATCGAACTCTGTTAGACATGGTTCGGTCCATGATGGGTTTTGCAAGCTTGCCAATATCATTTTGGGGATACGCATTAGAATCAGCTTGTCATATTCTTAATAAGGTTCCAAGTAAGTCTGTTTCTAAAACTCCACATGAGATGTGGTATGGACATAAACCGGTTATTACCTATCTGAGAGTCTGGGGGTGTCCGGCTTATGTGAAACGTGCAAAATCAGACAAACTTGAACCCAAATCTGACAAATATTTTTTTCATCGGCTATCCGAAAGAAACCAAAGGATATTACTTCTACAATACTGAAGAACAAAAGTTGTTCATTAGTAATAGAGCAGTTTTTCTTGAAAAGGAGTTCCTTAGTGAAGGAACAAATAGCTCTAATGTTGAACTTGAGGAAGTTCATCAAGTAGAAGGAACAACACAAACCAGTGAACCCTTAGAATCTGAGTTGATTAGATCAAACTCAAAACCCATTTTAGATGCACCATTAAGGCGATCTGGTAGAGTACCACATCAACCGACAGATACTTAGGTTTCTTGGTCCAGAATGATGATCCTGTTGAACTCGATGAGAACAACGAGGATCCGATCACCTATATGGATGCTATGCAAAGGACTGACTCTAATAAATGGCTTGAGGCCATGAAATCCGAACTTGACTCCATGAAGGACAATAATGTATGGACATTAGTTGACCCACCGAAGGGATAAAACCCATAGGGTGTAAGTGGGTTTTCAAGAGGAAAAGAGGCGCAGATGGAAAGGTTGAGACCTATAAAGCACGTCTGGTTGCTAAGGGGTATCGTCAACGTTATGGTATTGACTATGACGAAACGTTTTCTCCTGTGGCAATGCTGAAATCCATTCGGATTATGCTAGCTATAGCAGCACACTTCGATTATGAGATTTGGCAGATGGATGTTAAAACTGCTTTTCTAAATGGTGATTTAGAAGAACAGGTGTATATGATACAGCCTGAAGGTTTTATATCTGAAGACGAGTCTAAAGTGTGCAGGCTACAGAAGTCTATTTATGGACTTAAGCAAGCATCTAGGAGTTGGAACATACGATTTGATAAAGTGATCAAATCTTATGGCTTTATTAAAATAAAGAAGAACCTTGCATTTATAAATGGGCTAACGATTCTGTTATTGTATTTCTTGTATTATATGTGGATGATATTCTCTTAATCGGGAATGATATCCCTGCATTACAAGGAATAAAGACATGGTTATCATCACAATTCTCGTGAAAGATCTGGGAGAAGCATCATACATCCTAGGGATGAAGATCTATAGAGATAGATCTAAGAGGATGCTTGGTTTATCCCAATCTACGTACATTGACACAGTGCTAAAGAGGTTTAGCATGGAGAATTCCAAGAAAGGCTATCTTCCGATAGGCCATGGAATTTATCTTTCTAAGAAGGATTGTCCGACAACTCCTAATGAAAGAGAACGTATGAGTCAATTCCATATGCTTCGGCAGTGGGATCGATTATGTACACCATGACATGTACAAGACCAGATGTGGCATACTCACTAGGAGTAGTGAGTAGATACCAATCTGATCCAGGAGAAAAACACTGGCAAGTTGTTAAGACAATCCTTAAGTATTTGAGAAATACTAAGGACCAGTGGTTAGTCTATGGAGAGTCTGATTTGAAACTTGTTGGATATACTGATTCCAGTTTCCAATCAGATCATGATGATAGCAAAAGTGTATCGGGTTTCGTGTTTATCCTGAATGGTGGAGCTGTTTGCTGGAAAAGTTCCAAGCAACATACAGTGGCAGATTCGGTGTGCGAGGCAAGGTACATCGCTGCATCAGATGCTGCAAAAGAAGCTGTGTGGCTGCGAAAGTTCATCTCGGAGCTTGGAGTGACACCTTCCATAGATGGACCAATCCTGTTGTACAGTGACAGTACTGGTGCCATAGCTCAAGCAAAGGAACCACGAGCATATCAGCGCACCAAGCACATACTGCGCCGGTTTCATCTTATTCGAGAGATTGTAGACCGAGGTGACATAAATCTTCAGAAGATTGATGGAAAGGAAAACCTAGGTGACCCATTTACTAAAGCACTCAGCATCAAGGAGTTTGACAACTATAAGTTGAAGATGGGTATTAGATACTGTAATGAGTGGCTTTAGGCTAAGTGGGAGTTTGTTGGGAATTGTATCCTAAAGCCAATCATTTGATGATTGTGCTAATGTAAATTGTATATAAATTGATATATTAATAAAAGTTATTTGGCAGTTTATTCATTACAAGAACATCTTCTTAATACTCCTGAAAGTAATGAAGCCCTTAGGATCTTCCTTTACGATAAAGGAGGATTTATCTTTGAAGGTCCTTAAAAAGGTTCGCGACCAATGATATACTATGACAGGGCCATAGTACTATCAATTATAGGACGTTGTATATCATATTTGTTGGTTGTCCTCTTAACCAAGGAGTGTAGAGACACTGGTATGACATACAGGTGAAAGTGTAGGAGTACATTTCACCGAACGTGACTCATTTCCGGATACTCTATTGTCAAGAGTTAATCCGAGAAGATATAGGTATAAGTATCCTTCAGACCTGAAGATCACAACCAGTGGCTTACAAGCAACTCATTGTACTTAGGTGCCGGACCACCTGGATTTCTAATCCAGCTACGAAAGGTTACTGGGTGCAGTCAAGTACTTGTGGTAGTCAGTTGTGGATCAAGATGGAATTTGACCTATCCCGTTAAAAGGAGAAATGCTTGTGTTTCAATTTAGCAAGACCTTGGCCAAGGCACTTCATGTGAAAGTCACATGATCACTAAAGTTGAAATCACTTTATGGATTTGCTATTTAGAGTTGACAGGCTCTTAAGCCATCCTTAGCATTTGTGGTCAAGAGGATGAATTATACGGTAACTGTTTCTTAGGGTTCTTGAGTTTGCTCGGCAACTCTTCGACCTATCCGGACGTCGGGTTCCATTGCTAGATGGGCACATCGATTAGTATAGAAAGTTGTTTCTATGCTACGGCTTAGGTTCGAACCTAGAGAGTCACACGCATAGAAGTTTCCTAGGATGATCTATTTGCTGATCAACGATTGAGAATCGTATATGATTTAATTAATCAATTTGATTGATTGAATTATCTCAATTGGGTTAAGTACAATTGAATAAGATTCAATTTGGTTTAAGTCTATTAGAAGGACTAGTCAATTTCAAATATTGATTTAAAATTAGACTTGATTTGGATTTAAATAGATTCAGGACTAGCCAAATTTGATTTGGGCTTGGACCATGATCTATGTGGGTTCAGTCAATAAATTCAGATCTTAAACCAAAACTAAACCCAAACCTCTCGCATAAGTATGAGCAGATGTCGGAGTGCTAGAACACAATTTTCTTTGGTTTTTACCGAACGTCGGAATTAACCAAGCACTTGGTTCGTCTTTGGTTTTTTACCAAACATCGGAATTAACCAAGCGCTACAAGCGGCGGAATTTGGCTAAAAAGAGACTATAAATAGAGGACATCCCTCACCAGATTACACAGAAGAGAAAAACAACACACAATATGTTGTGAATTGTTTTCTAAAAATTAGAATAGAAAATCCTGGTGATTCTGGTGTTAGCGGAAGTATGGAGGATCTAGAGAAGATTCAAGTGGGAGGATTCAAGATCAGCAAGTTTCCGCGAGCTAGCACTCCAGGAATCCGATCATTCGGGGCTTCGCGTGGACGATACTAGAGGCCTCGGAGATTGTTTCTCCTTCACCTGAGGCCAACGTGTTGGCCTAGATGGCAACCCAAGAAGGGGGGGTGAATTGGGTTCTTTAAAAAATTTAACCTTTTAAAAACTATTGGCTTTAAGATAAATGAAATGCAATGCAAATATAAAGCACAAACAAGGAGATAGAGATAGAGATAATAAGCACGGCAAACACAAAGATTTTATAGTGGTTCGGTGTATCCAACACCTACGTCCACTCCCAAGATTCACTTGGGTCCACACTATAATCTCTTGATTACAGCGAGTTGTTTTACAAGATCACAACTCAAACTTGTTGTTTTACCCGGGATCACAACGAACCCAGCCGGTTTTTCGGGCTCACCAGCACAAAACCCTAAACTCAAGCTAAACTAGCTTGACCCGAGGTATACAACCTCCACTAGTTCAATCCCCTGATTGAACTAGCACAAACAAGAAAGAATAATGTTTAAATACAAACAGCTCCTTAAATGAGCAAATATTCAAATAAATGAACAAGGTTTAGAAAAGCCTGTTTGAAGTTGATTGGATTTGAGCTTTTCTTCTTTTCCTCTTCTCTTTGGAGATGTTGAATCAGGCCTCAGCTTTGATTCGTTGCAAATGTTGCAGATGAGAAGTTGGAAAATCTTCAAAACAGAGCTTCTTCCCCTTTTTGAGAATCCTGATTTTTCAAATTTGAACGCCTTGGATTCTTCTTTGAGCTTTGTGGAGTGGAAGGATTTGAATTTGAAACTTCTCTTGGATTTCAGGCTCAAGACTTCTCGGATTTTTGATTTGAATATTTTCTTTTTCTTTTTTCGTTTTTTCAAACGGGTGTTTCCCCTTTTTATAGATTTCTTTTAATCCATTTTTGGAAGAAAACTAGCCGTTGGAGTGTACCTGGAAACAAAATATATCCGTTAGAAGTTAGGTAAAAAGGAAATATTACCGTTAGAGCTGATCTGGCATTTTAAATTTTCGTCCCAGACAGGTTGGAGTCGGCTCCAACTTTTCAGGTGTCGGCTCCAAGTCGTTTTCCAAAAATAGAAAGTTCTGAGTTCGTCGAGGAGTCGGCTCCGAAAAAGTTAGGTGTCGGCTCGCCATCGTCAGGTGTCGGCTCCAGAATACTGTGTGTCGGCTCCAAGATGCTCAAAAAATCAAGCGTTCTGTCCCCGCATCGGAGTCGGCTCCAGACACTGTAAGTGTCGACTCCGAAACTCTGGTGTCGGCTCCGAAACTCTAGGTGTCGGCTCCGGACCGTATCAAAAATCAGAAGAAATTTGAATGGCCATGGGGTCGGCTCCAGAATTCTAGGTGTCGACTCCAGGTCTGAAACTTTGAAACTTATGATTTGCAATTGATTCAAAACTCATTTCTTAATTCCTTTAAATTGATCAAATATTTTTAAGTCCTGAAACACTTGTCAAATCCATTAGTAATCAAATAAATATACTCAATTCCTTTATTAATCATCAAAATCAATAATTGGGTCAACAATCTCCCCCTTTTTGATGATTATAAAAACATTGAGTATATGCATAGTATTCTTAAATTAAAATTTTCAAGGAAGTGATCCTCACAAGTAAGCTCCCCCTGAATAAGGTAGCTCCCCCTATGAAGTTCAAATTATCAATTGTTCTGCTTTACATATTTATCAATTGGGATACCAATTAAATAAATTAATAAATGCATATACACATAACTTTCTCCCCCTTTTTTGTAATCAACAAAAAGATAAAGAAAAGTTAAGTCAAAAGATAAATTGATAGATCAAAAGATAATTTCATTTCATCAAGTCAAGTATTACAAAAAAACTATACTTTCATTACATCAACTTAACTTCATTACATCAAAACATTTCAAAAAATTCATTACATCAAACATTGTTTTCTAATATTCTTGTTAAATGATCTACAATCTTTTGCATTCCATCACTTGAAGCTACAAATTCTTTCAACCTTCTATCAACAAAAGTGCAAGCAGTCATGATTTTATCTTGAAGCTCGGCATTGCACTTTGAATAGGTTCAGAATCTCCACAATGTCTTTAAGTTCTTCAAATATATTCTTCAAATCACTACTTAAAGATCCAGCAGAAGAGCTAAGAGTTGATTCAATTTTGCAATCCGATCATCTAAGGAATAAAGTGTTTCTTTAAGATTCATAAATTTGTTATCAAACTCAGTCTTCAGTTCATCCTTCTGAGCAGCAAGCAAACTTTGAGTTGCTCCATTTGAAGGTCTGAAAATCCAACTGAAGAAGGATGGTGAACATGAATTGAGCAGGTGCAGGGGCAGGAACTGGACTCCTAGGCTGTGGAGAGGGAACCCTCATAGATGGACCAGCCTCACAAGGTCAGAAAGTCTAGGCTCAGGGGCTCTCTCATCCAAGTTCCTTTCCTTTCCCATTGCCCATTCACCTTTACAAATCCCATCCGATGCAAAGTGGCCAAACTATAGTAATCGTGTGCCTCAGGTTCTTGGAGGGTTCATTCTCTAAAATTACAACCCCTTGGCTCTGAATACCATAGTTAAAACCATGCCATAGGGTAGGATGATCTTCTCTTTCCCTCCAGCCTCGGCCATATAAAATATCATCATAGCAGCTAGGTTAATAGGCTGACCGGTCAAAACACTGTCCATCACAACAATGTCCCGCTCGGAGACATACTCAAACGACCGGTCTTTGGAACAAAATTCTGCTGCAAATGTTGTGTAATAATCTTAATTCCAAGGGCAACTTGATTAGCCCTAATTTCCTCAAATTCTTCAACATCTCTCCCTAACATCCTTGATAGGGCCGCTGATCTATCACTGTGCATATCAGCTGCTAATCCGGTAATGGGGATGCTAGGATTTCCTAATTTTTGAAAGTAAGATGAATCCTTTTCCTCTAACAGAGCTTACTAAACCACCATCACCTCTAGCCAAATTAAAGTAAAATTCTTTTACTAGGCTGGGTAAGTAGGAACATCAAGAGAACAAACTTATCCCAGCCAAGCTCCTTGAATTGATTACCAATTGAAAAACCCTCGGATTCAAAGAACTCAAAGTCAACTTTCCTACCCATTGTGATTACCCTCCCTGCTAGGGTATCTACCTGAGGTGAAGTGGTGTTGGGATTGTCTGAATCGGTGGAGGAATCCTCGCTTGGAGACGGCTCGCGGACGGGTCGCCTCACGGATTTTCCGGTCACCACAGGCGCTCCAATCACCGAACCTCTCCTCTTAGGTGCCATTGGATCCTTAGGAAAGCTTGGATAGAGTGGAATTAGAGATGGGGAGGTTTGAGAGAGTTTTGGAGGAGTTTGGTTAGGATTTGAAAAGTTATGAAATGACGAGGTGTCGACTCTGCCCTAATAAATCATTTTGGATTCCCAGGTGTCGACTCCCGCAAAGTCGGGTGTCGACTCCAAATCGCTAACACAGTCAGCGCTCGAACTGGAGTCGGCTCCAAGGTGTCGGCTCCAAGGTCAGGGACCGAGAGCGACACAGACAAGGTGTCGACTCCTCATTCTGAGGTGTCGACTCCAATGACAGTTTCAGAGAAAAATAATTGAGATTCAAACACTGAAACTTGTCAAAATAAATTTATAAAATTTGATAAAATTTTGGAGTATTAAGAATCAAATTACTCAGATGACTAGATAATTTGTCCTTAAAATTATGAAAGGAATATCAAGAAATTAATATAAATCTAGATAGTCATTCCTTAGGTATCAAAATCAATCCAAAGGGTCACATATCCTAATTCACCTCTAAGATAACAAAATCTCTCTTCACTCAAAGGTTTTGTAAATATATCAGCTAATTGTTCTTCAGTATTAACATATTCAAGACAAATTTCATTATTAGCTACATGTTCTCTTATAAAGTGATATCTAATTTCAATGTGTTTTGTTCTTGAATGTTGAATTGGATTTTTAGTTAGATTTATTGCACTTGTGTTATCACATCTAATTGGAGTTTTATCAAGTGTTATGCCATAATCTTCAAGTTGTCTCTTAATCCAAAGGATTTGAGCACAGCAACTTCCAGCTGCAACATATTCTGCTTCAGCAGTAGATAATGCAACCGAATTTTGCTTTTTGCTAAACCAAGAGATTAAGTTACTACCTAAGAATTGACATGCTCCACTTGTGCTTTTTCTATCTAATTTACATCCAGCATAGTCAGAGTCAGAATATGCAATCAAGTTTAATGTTGAGTCTCTAGAATACCATAAACCTACATTTTTAGTTCCACTTAAATATCTTAAGATTCTTTTTACAGCAATTAAGTGAGATTCTTTAGGTTCAGATTGAAATCTAGCGCATAGACATACAGCAAACATTATCTGGTCTACTAGCTGTTAAGTAAAGAAGAGATCCGATCATACCTCTGTAATATTTTTGATCTACTTTCTTACCATCTTCATCTTTGTCCAATTTGCATGAAGGACTCATAGGAGTTCCAAGTGGTTTGATTGACTCCATTCCAAACTTCTTGAGCAGTTCTTTTGTGTATTTGGCTTGATTGATGAAAATTCCTTCTTTGCTTTGTTGATTTGAAGTCCTAGGAAGAAGTTGAGTTCTCCCATCATGCTCATTTCAAACTCACCCTGCATCAACTTAGCAAATTCTTGACATAACAAATTGTTAGTAGCACCGAATACAATATCATCAACATATATTTGTACTACTAATAAATCCTTGTCTTTTCTTTTCAAAAATAGTGTTTTATCAACATTTCCTCTTATAAAATCATTTTCAATCAGAAATTTACTTAATCTTTCATACCAAGCTCTAGGTGCTTGTTTTAAACCATATAGTGCTTTGTGTAATTTAAAAACATGATTTGGAAATTCATGATCTTCAAAACCAGGTGGTTGTTCAACAAAAACTTCTCATTTATAAATCCATTTAAAAATGCACTTTTAACATCCATTTGAAATAAATTGATATGCATATGACATGCAAATGCAAGTAATAATCTAATTGCTTCTAGTCTAGCTACAGGTGCAAAAGTTTCATCAAAATCAATTCCTTCTTCTTGATTATATCCTTTTGCAACTAATCTAGCTTTGTTTCTAATTACTATGCCATTTTCGTCTAATTTATTTCTAAATACCCATTTTGATCCTATAACAGAATGATCTTTAGGTCTATCTACAAGAGTCCAAACATTATTTCTAGTAAATTGATTTAATTCTTCTTGCATAGCTAACATCCAATTATTATCTTTTTCTGCTTCTTCAATAGTTTTAGGTTCAATTTGAGATACAAATGCAAGATGATTATTGATGTTTCTCATTGATGATCTAGTTCTTACTCCTTGAGATGGATCACCTATAATTAATTCTTTGGATGACCATAGGCATATCTCCAATCTCTAGGAAGATCTACATCATTATGATTTGCATCAACAACATCAACACTAGGAGAATCATTATCTTTAGCTTCTTGTTCATGATCTGAAGATACATCTATATTTAATTTTTCAATATCTCTTTCTAGAATGTTTGTATCTTCCTCATCATCAATCTTTTCAGAACTTGATGCTAAAGATTCATCAAAAATTACATGAATAGATTCTTCTACAATTAAGTTTCTCTTGTTAAACACTCTATAGGCTTTACTAGATGTTGAATATCCTAAGAAAATGCCTTCATCAGATTTTGCATCAAATTTTCCTAGATTATCTTTGCCATTATTATGAATGAAACATTTACAACCAAATGCATGAAAGTAACTTATGTTTGGTTTTCTATTATTCCATAGTTCATAAGGAGTTTTCTTAATGATTGGCCTAATTAAAGCTCTATTAAGAATGTAACATGCCGTGTTTATAGCTTCCGCCCAAAAGTATTTTGGTAAGTTGCTTTCACATAGCATGGTACGGGCCATGTCTTCTAAGGTTCTATTTTTTCTTTCAACTACTCCATTTTGTTGTGGTGTTCTAGGTGCTGAAAAATTATGATGAATGCCATTTTCTATGCAAAAGTTTTCAAATAAATGATTTTCAAATTCAGTGCCATGATCACTTCTTAGAGACACTATGGTGTTGTTTTTCTCATTTGTGACCTTCTTGAAGAATTTCAAAAATAATGGAAAGGTCTCATCCTTATGAGCTAAAAACAATACCCAAGTGTATCTAGAGTAATCATCTACAATCACAAGACCATATTTCTTTCCTCCTAGACTTGTGGTTCTAGTAGGTCCAAAAAGATCCATGTGAAGTAGTTCAAGTGGCCTAGAAGTGGAAACAATATTTTTAGTTTTGAAAGAATTTCTAGTTTGTTTTCCAAATTGACATGCATCACAAATTTTGTTATTTTCAAAATCTAGTTGTGGAAGTCCTTTTACTAAATCCATTCTAATTAATTTTGAAATAAGGTGTGTGCTTGCATGACCTAATCTACGATGCCATAACCAACCAATCTCATTCATATTAGCATTATTAGCAACTAAGCAATGATTACTAGTAGACAAATTGTCTAAATCAATCAAGTATACATTGCCATTTCTATTTCCAATAAAAACAATGCTATTATCAATGGGATTAGAAACAGTGCAGATAGATGCTTCAAATGATACTTTAAAACCTTTATCACATAATTGACTAATACTTATTAATTATGTTTCAAACCATTAACATATAAGACATTTTCAATATATGTGGAGGAGTTATTTGAATTTTACCAAACCCCATGATTTGGCCTTTGCCATTGTCACCAAATGTAACAACTCCTCCTCTTTTGCTTCAAGGGTGATGAATTGATCCTTGTCACCCGTCATGTGTCTTGAGCAGCCGCTATCGAGATACCACTTTCGCTTTGATCTTTTGGCCGCAAGACACTCCTGCAAAAATAATTAAGTCTTATATTTAGGTACCCAAGCCTTCTTGGGTCCTTCATGGTTAGTAGCATAAAAGATCGTTCCTTTGGGAACCCATATTTTCTTGCCTTTATTATTTAATTTTTTGTTACTTTTCTTGCATCACATTCATAGGTTTATGTCCTTTCTTGTTACAATAATGACATGTAACATTATCTTTTTGTTCTTTTCTAAAAAAGTTTTTGACAAATTTTTGTTTTAAGTTAGGTCTATATCCTAAACCAGCTTTATCATATATAGCTCTTTGATTACTTAACAATAAATTAAGTTTTTCAGAACTATAAGTAAATTTATCAACAATATTTTATATTTATCAACTTCCTTCTTTAGTTTATCATTTTCATTGGAAATTGATTCTTTTTTTGTCAATTTTCTTTTTCAGATTTCAGCATTTTAATTTCATTAGTAAGATTTCTTTTTCTTTAATAAAATTGAGTTATCATTTTTCAAAGATTTATATTTCTTTTTCAAAACTTTAAAATCATCTACTAGTTCATTAAAGCTTCAAATAATTCATCAAATGCAAATCATCACAAGGGTTTTCGGAACTTACCTCATGTCGTCGTTTGCCATAAAGCAAATGTTTGCAACTTCTTTTTGTTCTTCCTCTGAAGAGGATTCATCGCTGTCACTCCAGGTTGCAACATAGGCTTTCTTCTTCTTCTTGTAAAGTCTTCTTCAGTTGAGGACAATCATATCTAAAGTGCCCCGGTTTCTTACACTCATAGCAAATCAAGGGGTCTTTCTCTTTGTCCTTGTCCTTTTCTTTTCTTTTTCTCCTTCCATCTTAATTCCAATTTCTTCTTGTGGAAGGGTCTCTTTCTTCTCATGAATTTTTTGAATTTTCTTGCTAGAAGAGCTGTCTCATCATCATCATCATCATTTCACTGCAGCTCTCCTCACTTTCAGCAGCCTTAAGAGCTATAGTCTTTTTCTTCTTCACATCTTCTTCTATGTGCTGCTTCATGTTAATTCATGGGTCATTAGGGATCCAAGTAGCTCCTCCAAGGGTAAGGTGTTGAGGTCCTTGGCTTCTTGGATTGCTGTCACTTTTGCTTCCCAAGTCCTTGGAAGTGACCTAAGAATTTTGCGAACAAGTTCAGAATTAGTATAGGTCTTGCCTAGACTTTTCAAACCATTTACAATATCGGTGAATCTAGTATACATGCATGCTATAGTTTCAGTTTGTTCCATGCTAAATAATTCATATTTATGAACAAGAATATTTATTTTAGATTCTTTAACTTGGTTAGTACCCTCATGGGTAACCTCTAATCTATCCCAAATCTCTTTTGCGAATTACATGTAGAAATTCGATTAAATTCATTAGCATCTAATGAACAATATAAGACATTCATGGCCTTAGCATTGAGCTGAGCCATTTTCCTATCATTATCATTCCAATCCCTTTCGGGCTTAGGAACAATAGTGCCATCAACAATGTGTGTGGGTGTAGGTCCATTAATTATAACACCCACAATTCATAATCAGAAGCTTGAATGAATATCCTCATTCTTGCTTTCCAATATGAATAGTTGGAACCATTAAATAAGGGAGGTCTATTTGTAGAATGACCTTCAGCAAATGAAGATCCAACTTGAGCTGCCATTTGGATCTTTAGCTCTTGATCGTGTGATCAAATTCAAATGAGCACTTGCTCTGATACCAATTGTTGGCCCAGATGGCAACCCAAGAGGGGGGGGTGAATTGGGTTCTTTAAAAAATTTAACCTTTTAAAAACTATTGGCTTTAAGATAAATGAAATGCAATGTAAATATAAAGCACAAACAAGGAGATAGAGATAGAGATAATGAAGCACGGCAAACACAAAGATTTTATAGTGGTTCGGTGTATCCAACACCTACGTCCACTCCCAAGATTCACTTGGGTCCACACTATAATCTTGATTACAGCGAGTTGTTTTACAAGATCACAACTCAAACTTGTTGTTTTACCCGGGATCACAACGAACCCAGCCGGTTTTCCGGGCTCACCAGCACAAAACCCTAAACTCAAGCTAATCTAGCTTGACCCGAGGTATACAACCTCCACTAGTTCAATCCCCTGATTGAACTAGCAAAACAAGAAAGAATAATGTTTAAATATAAACAGCTCCTTAAATGAGCAAATATTCAAATAAATGAACAAGGTTTAGAAAAGCCTGTTTGAAGTGGATTGGATTTGAGCTTTTCTTCTTTTCTTCTTTTCCTCTTCTCTTTGGAGATGTTGAATCAGGCCTCAGCTTTGATTCGTTGCAAATGTTGCAGATGAGAAGTTGGAAAATCTTAAAAAGAGCTTCTTCCCCTTTTTGTGAATCCTTTGATTTTTAAACTTGAACGCCTTGGATTCTTCTTTGAGCTTTGTGGAGTGGAAGGATTTGAATTTGAATCTCTCTTGGATTTCAGGCTCAAGACTTCTCGGATTTTTGATTTGAATATTCCCTCTTTTTCTTTTTTCCGTTGTTTTTTTTTTCTCCCCTTTTATAGATTTCTTTTAATCCATTTTTGGAAGAAAACTAGCCGTTGGAATGTACCTGGAAAAAATATATCCGTTAGAAGTTAGGTAAAAAAATATTACCGTTAGAGCTGATCTGGCATTTTAAATTTTTGTCCCAGACAGGTTGGAGTCGGCTCCAACTTTTCAGGTGTCGGCTCCAAGTCGTTTATCCAAAAATAGAAAGTTCTGAGTTCGTCGAGGAGTCGGCTCCGAAAAAGTTAGGTGTCGGCTCGCCATCGTCAGGTGTCGGCTCCAGAATACTGTGTGTGGCTCCAAGATGCTAAAAAATAAGAGTTCTGTCCCCGCATCGGAGTCGCTCCAGACACTGTAAGTGTCGACTCCGAAACTCTGGGTGTCGGCTCCGAAACTCTAGTGTCGGCTCCAGACCGTATCAAAAATCAGAAGAATATTTGACTGGCCATGGGGTCGGCTCCAGGAATTCTAGGTGTCGACTCCAGGTCCTGAAACTTTGAAACTTATGATTTGCAATTGATTCAAAACTCATTTCTTAATACCTTTAAATTGATCAAATATTTTTAATCCTGAAACACTTGTCAAATCCATTAGTAATCAAATAATATACTCAATTCCTTTATTAATCATCAAAATCAATAATTGGGTTAATACAACGGGAGCCTGGGAAGAGACGGATGTTCTGATGCTAGTCTTCCCTGCATGGGCATGCTGAGGCCATGCAGGGTAACGTGGGGTTCCCTCGTCACATCAATATTCTTTGAGTAGATTTTCGGATTCCATTTCTCTCTCCAGTAGAACTGGGAAGCGATCTCCAACTAGAAGCCTGCATGATCCTCTATTGACCTCTTATACATTTGTTGATATTGTTTGGGGGAGGAGACGAGGGCCTGGGTAGAGAACTCGAGGCTGGGGAGCACGAAGTCATTCTCCTCCGAGGCGAGTGACTACTCGAGGACAACTATGTTGAGGTGTGAGATCTTCCCGGCACCGGACGGCAGCTGCGCTATGAACTCCACGTACCGAAGGCGATCGGACCTCCCCCAGGCTCCGTTCCCCTCCCCCCCCCCCCCCCCCCCCTTCTCCTCTTAAAAGATGAGAAGGCCCTCGGCTTCACGGATACACGCCCGGGGTTCGGAGGAGTCACCGTCGGAGTCGGAAAGGCTGCTTAGATCAGAACAAAACGACGAACTGAATATCGCATTTTATTGTCTAATTTGAGAAGGCCGTTCCAGAACAAATGGCCGCTCATGGGTCTATTAACTAGCCCCATTAGATGCCCCCAACACTTTTTGAGCTTGATTAATGCAGGATTTACATGCTCAAGAAGTGTAAAATTTTAGGCAGTTTTGAAAGTGGGTTATCTGCCACTCAGAAGTATCGTATGCTAAGTTTTGGGGGGATGCTCATCAATTAACTGACGAGGCAAAAATTAAACTGACGGAGCTGCTCTAATGTCGCTGGGGTTTGAGAGGTAAAGCCGCTAAGGCTGCTATAAAATCATTGAGGTTGATAGTGCCATCGGGGCAGAGCGATAGAGCCGCTAAGGCTGAGGCCGTATGAGGCCGAAGGGGGCAGCAGAGTGCCGACTAGAGCTGTTGAGAAATTATTGAAACATAATTGCCCCAACTCTATTGATTTTGATGATTTCCAAAAGCCATGAATATATTAATAGAAACAATGAATTATTATCAAATACCATGAGTTTATTTAAAAATAAAAATATAAACTATCAATGTTACATTCAATGAGTTCTTGAATCAATTAAAAAAAAAGAATTTTTATACTTGAGATTAAACTTGAGATTTCAAAAAGAATTCTTATACTACTCATTTGATAATCAATAACTTAATGGAAAATGTCTTGAATTGATGATCAAATCAATTCTATTCAAGTCATTTATATTTAAATTTATTTGGGACGAGTTTTAAAGTCTATCAGAATATTTTTCTGATTTTTGTATCGCTCCCGAGCCGACTCAAGGGTTTCCGAGTCGACTCCCCAAATGTATGTTTTTCAATGTTGTCCTGAGTCGACACTTGAGTTTTCAAGAGTCGACCCCTGAACCTTCGCGAGCCGACTCATGGACTGTGCGAGCCGACTCGACTCAGACGGCAGAGAGACTCATTTTTGAGCACTTCTCGAGTCGACTCCCGCATATCTCGAGTCGACCCTTGAAAGTTAGGTGTTTCTGGAATCGAGTGTTCGAGCCGACTCCACAGTGCTCGAGCCGACTCCAGAAATCTGGGCGCGATTTTTCATGACAACATCAGCCCAACGGTAAGATTTTTGAATAACGGCTATTTTTCTTGTTTCTAACGGATATATTTTGCAGAATCTATAAATAGAGGAGCTCTTTTCAAATCAAAAAAAAAAAAGAGAGATCAAAGAAAAGAAGAGAAAGAGGGAAAAACAGAGCTTTATTGAAAAATCTTCTAGTTCAAAATAGAGTGATTCAAAAGGAGTGAAATCAAAGGAAAGTTTCGTCTGCTCCAGATCATCAATCCACAAGAGTCAAAAGAAAATCCAAAAGCTTTTCAAAGATCAAATCGAAGGATTTTCAACATTCAACAAAAGGAGAAAAAGCTTCATCTCAACTCCAAAGTTTTCAACGGTCAAGAATCTTGCTGAGGCCTGATTCAACACTTCAAGAGGAGTTAAAGAGGAGAAGGAAGAAAGCCAAAGCCACAACCATCTGCAATCTTATCAGGCTTTTCTAACCCTTTTTATACTTTATTTGTATATTTGCTCAAGGGGAGCTTTTATATTTAAACTCTTTATTTTTTGTTTGCTGATTCAATCAGTGGATTGAATCAGTGGAGGTTATTATACCTCGTTGCAAGCCGGAGTGCTTGTGTTGGGTTAGTTGTGAGCCCGTAAAAAACAACGTGTAGGGTTTTGTGCTGGTAAGCCCGTGTAAAACCAGCTGGGTTCGTTGTGATCCCGGAAAACAACAAGTTTGAGTTGTGAGCTTGTAAAACAACTCGGCTGTAATCTAAGAGATTATAGTGTGGACCCAAGTGAATCTTGGGAGTGGACGTAGGTGTTGGTTGCACCGAACCACTATAAAATTATCTTGTGTTTGCCGTGCTATATTTTCTCTCTCTCTATCTCTCTTTATTTTGCTTGTGTATTGATTAAAGTTAGCCTCTCACTTGCACATCTTGCTAACTAATCAACTAAAGTTAAAAAGTCTTAAATTTTTAAGAACCCAATTCACCCCCCCCCTCTTGGGTTGCCATCTGGGCCAACAATTGGTATCAGAGCAAGTGCTCATTTAGAATTTGATCTCACGATCAAGGGCTAAAGATCCTTATGGCAACACAAAGTGGTTCATGTTTTGCTGAAGGTCATTCTACGAATAGACCTCCTTTATTTAATGGAACCAACTATTCATATTGGAAAGCTAGAATGAGAATATTCATTCAAGCTTCTGACTATGAATTGTGGGGAGTAATAATAATGGACCTAGTACACCCACACACCTTATTGATGGCACTATTGTTCCTAAGCCCGAAAGGGATTGGAATGATAATGATAGGAGAATGGCACAATTAAATGCTAAAGCCATTAATATTTTATATTGTTCCTTAGACTCAATGAATTCAACCGAATCTCAACTTGTAATTCCGCAAAAGAAATTTGGGATAGGTTGGAAATAACACATGAAGGAACAAACCAAGTAAGGAATCAAAAATAAATATTTTGGTTCATAAATATGAATTGTTTACAATGGAACAAACTGAAACCATCACATGCATGTTCACTAGATTCACTGATATTGTGAATGGTTTAAAAGTCTTGGTAGAATTTATTCTAATGCTGATCTTGTGCGCAAAATTCTTAGGTCACTACCAAGATCGTGGGAAGCAAAGTCACTGCTATCCAAGAAGCAAAGGACCTCAATGCATTACCTTTAGAGGAGCTTCTAGGATCCCTAATGACCCACGAGCTTACAATGAAGCAGCATGTTGAGGAGAAACAAAAAAGAAAACACTTGCCCTCAAGACTGCAGAAATGGAAGAGAGCAGCAGTGAAAGTAATGATGAAGATGATGATGAAACTGCTCTCTTGGCCAAAAAATTCAGAAAGTTTATGAGAAAAAGGCCCTTCCATAAAAAGAAATTTGGAGCAAGAATTGAAGGAGAAAAGGATAAGAAAAAGGACAAGGAGAAAGAAAAAGAGAAAGAGCCCTTAGTATGTTATGAGTGTAAAAAGCCAGGGCACTTTAGATATGATTGTCCTTTGCTGAAAAAGGCCTACAAGAAAAAGAAGAAAGCATACATGGCAACATGGTCTGATGAATCTTCCTCGTCGGAAGAAGAAGAACAAAAGGAAGTTGCCAATATCTGCTTCATGGCCAACGACGACGACAACGACAATGAGGTAAGTTCTGAAAACTCAAATGATGAATTTACATTTGATGAAATGTTTGAGGCTTTCAATGAACTTATGATTGATTTTAAATCTTTGAAAAAGAAGTATAAGTTTTTGAAAAATGACAATATTAGTTTAGCTAAAAGTAAAAATGAATTAGCTTTAGAAGTTAAGAACTTAACTAATGAAAAAGAAGAACTTAGCAAAGAAAGAGATAATCTTAATCAAGAAATAGATTTGTTAAATCTGAAACTAAAAACTCAACAAAAGATTTAAAAGATCAATTAGAAACTTAGCTTTAGAAAAAGAACAGCAAGTTAAAGAAATGACTCTCTTAAGAAAGATGTTAAAAATATAAAGACATTGTTGAGAAATTCACTTAAGTTCAACTAAACTTAACATGATTTTAGATAGTCAAAAAGCTGTTTTTGACAAAGCTGGTTTAGGATATAACACATTAGGAAACAAAAATCTTTAAAGAATATTTTTGTAAAAGCCAACCAAAGTAATATAACTTGTTTTAAATGTAATGAAAAAGGTCATAAATCATTTGAATGCAAAACATTAAATAATAACAACAAGTTAAATGTTAAAGCAAAGAAAATATGGGTTCCGAAAGGAACAATTTTTGTTGCTACTAACCATGAAGGACCCAAGAAAGCTTGGGTACCTAAACATAAAGTTTGATTATATTGCAGGAATGTCTTGTAGCCAAAAGATCAAAGAAAAAGTGGTACCTTGATAGTGGCTGCTCAAGACATATGACGGGTGACAAAGATGAATTCATCACCCTAGAAGAAAAGAAAGGTGGAGTTGTGACGTTTGGCGATAACGGTAAAGGTCAAATTATGGGCCTTGGTAAAGTTCGCATAACTCCATCTATATTTATTGATAATGTACTTTATGTTGATGGTTTGAAGCATAATCTAATTAGTATAAGCCAATTATGTGATAAAACTTTAATGTTTCATTTAAATCTTCTATTTGCACTGTAACTAATTCTATTGATGATAGCATTGTTTTTACTGGTTATAGACATGGCAATGTTACTTAGTTGACTTAGACAAATTATCTGAGTAGTCATTGCTAATTGCTGACAATGCTAACATAAATGAAATTAGTTGGTTGTGGCATCGTAGATTAGGTCATGCAAGCACACACCTTATTTCAAAACTAATTAAAATGGATTTAGTTAAAGGTTTACCTAAATTAGATTTTGAAAATAATAAAATATGTGATGCATGTCAATTTGGAAAACAAACTAGAAGTTCTTTCAAATCTAAAAACATTGTTTCAACTTCTAGGGCTTAGAGCTACTTCACATGGACTTTTGGACCAACTAGAACCACAAGTCTAGGAGGAAAGAAATATGGTCTAGTGATTGTAGATGATTATTCTAGATATACTTGGGTAATGTTTTTAGCTCACAAAGATGAGACTTTCTCGATATTCCTGAAATTCTTCAAGAAAGTCACAAATGAGAAAAACACTACTATAGTATCTCTAAGAAGTGATCATGGAACAGAATTTGAAAATCACTTATTTGAAAGTTTTTGCACTGAAAATGGAATTAATCATAATTTTTCAGCCCCTAGGACTCCACAACAAAATGGTGTAGTTGAAAGAAAAAATAGGACTTAGAAGACATGGCCCGTACCATGCTATGCGAAAGCAACTTACCAAAGTATTTTTGGGCGGAAGCAATTAACACAGCATGTTACATCTTAAATAGAGCTTTAATAAGACCAATATTAAAGAAAACACCTTATGAATTATGGAATGAAAGAAAACCAAATATAAAATACTTTCATGCATTTGGATGTAAATGTTTCATTCATAATAATGGTAAAAACAACTTAGGAAAATTTGATGCTAAATCTGATGAAGGAATTTTTCTAGGTTATTCAACAACTAGTAAGGCATATAGAATCTTTAACAAGAAAACCTTAGTAGTTGAAGAATCCATTCATGTAGTTTTTGATGAATCTTTAGCAACTGGATCTGAAAAGATTGATGATGAGGAAGATACAAACATAATTGAAAAAGATCTTGAAAAACTTAATATTGAAGTATCTTCTGATCATGAACAAGAGGCTAAAGATGATGATTCACATAAGGACGATGATGTCAATATTGATCATAATGATATAGATCTTCCAAGAGACTGGAGATATGCTCATAGTCATCCTAAGGAATTGATTATAGGTGATCCATCTCAAGGAATAAGAACTAGATCATACATGAGAAATATTAGTAATCATCTTGCATTTGTATCACAAATTGAACCTAAAACTATAGAAGAAGCTGAAAAAGATAATAATTGGATGTTAGCAATGCAAGAAGAACTAAATCAATTTACAGAAATAATGTTTGGACTTTAGTTGAAAGACCTAAAAATCATTCAGTAATAGGATCAAAATGGATTTTTAGAAATAAACTAGATGAAAATGGCATAGTAATTAGAAACAAAGCTAGATTGGTTGCTAAAGGATATAATCAAGAAGAAGGTATTGATTTTGATGAAACCTTTGCACCTGTAGCTAGATTAGAAGCCATTAGGCTATTACTTGCATTTGCATGTCATATGAATTTTAACTTATTTCAAATGGATGTAAAAAGCGCATTTTTAAATGGATTTATAAATGAAGAAGTTTATGTAGAACAACCACCAGGTTTTGAAGATCACGAATTTTCAAATCACGTTTTTAAATTGCACAAAGCTTTATATGGTTTGAAACAAGCACCTAGAGCTTGGTATGATAGGTTAAGTAAATTCTTAATAGAAAATGATTTTACAAGAGGAAATGTTGATAAAACTTTGTTTTTGAAAAGAAAAAGTAAAGATTTACTTGTAGTACAAATATACGTAGATGACATTATTTTTGGTGCTACTAACGATTCTCTTGTCAAGAATTTGCAAAGTTGATGCAGGGAGAATTCGAGATGAGCATGATGGGAGAACTCAACTTCTTCCTTGGACTCCAGATCAAACAATGCAAAGAGGGAATCTTTATCAACCAAACCAAATACACAAGAGAACTACTCAAAAAGTTTGGTATGGAAACAATGAAACCCCTCGGAACTCCAATGAGTCCTTCATGCAAGCTGGACAAAGATGAAGAAGGTAAAAAGGTTGATCAAAAGTATTATCGAGGTATATCGGATCCCTTCTTTATTTAACAGCAAGTAGACCAGATATTATGTTTTCAGTATGTTTATGTGCTAGATTTCAATCTGAACCTAAAGAATCACATTTAATAGCTGTTAAAAGAATTTTAAGATATTAAATGGAACAAAAATGTAGGTTTATGGTATTCTAGAGACTCCACATTAAACCTAATTGCATATTCAGATTCTGATTATGCTGGATGTAAATTAGATAGAAAAAGCACAAGTGGTGCATGCCATTTCTTAGGAAGTAACTTAATCACATGGTTTAGCAAAAAGCAAAATTCAGTTGCATTATCAACTACTGAAGCTGAATATGTAGCAGCTGGAAGTTGCTGTGCGCAAATCCTATGGATTAAGCGACAACTTGAAGACTATGGTATCACACTTGATAAAACACCCATAAGATGTGATAACACTAGCGCAATCAATTTAACTAAAAATCCAATTCAACACTCAAGAACAAAACACATAGAAATTAGATATCATTTTATAAGGGAACATGTAGCTAATGATGAAATTTGTTTAGATTATGTAAACACTGAAGAACAATTAGCTGACATATTTACAAAACCTTTAAATGAAGAAAGATTTTGTTATCTTAGAGGAGAGTTAGGAATTTGTAATCCTTTTGAATAAATTTTGAAACCTCTAAGGAAATATATCTAGAGTTCTTTCAATTTCTCAAAATCTTAAGGAAATTTTATCTAGAACTCATATCAATTTGATCTCTCAAATCCATGATTTTTAATCATACTCAAAGATCAAATCCGGACTCATTTCAGATTCTCTGAAAAATTTATTTTTTCTCTGAAATGGTCTCGGAGCCGACTCGAGAGTATCGGAGTCGACTCGAGTTTCTGCTGAAACTCAGGAGTCGACCCCTCTCTGAGCGAGTCGACTCGAGATCGTGTCTGTGCTCTGTGACTTACCCGAGCCGACTCTCTTTGCGCGAGTCGACTCGACGTGGTCCCAGTCGATTTATTAGGGCACGAGTCGACCCACGATCATTCTAATCATTCCAAATCATTTCAAAACCCTCCAAAACCCTCCAAACCTTCCAAAATCTTCCAAAATCCTTAAACAATCATTCCAGATCAATGGCCCCCAAAACCCGTGGTGCTAGTAGTAGCGGTGCCGGGATGAAAAGAAAGAAGACCGTGCGTCGACCCGTCGCGAGCCGACTCCGGATCTTCGCCTTCTTCCTCTTCGGAGATCCCTGCTCCTACTCTACTCCTCAGGTAGATCACCTTGCAGTAGAGTCATTACCACAGGAAGGAAGTTTGATTTGATTTGTTTGAGAATGAGGGATTCTTGTAGGCACAGTTGAAGGAAATGGGATTTGAGAAAATATGCTCCTTGACTGTCCTACTACCCTGCTTAGTTAAAGAGTTTTATAAAATTTGACTAGAGGAGACAATGGATTGGTCAGCACTGTTAGAGGAGTTGGTTTGAATGTCACTGCCATCATTCTTCTAGATTATTGGACTTACCCCTATCTGGACCTTCCACTTTTGACCCAGAGGATAGGTCACCTGCCCTCACAAGATTATTGAATAGAAATTTTGAGGGATTTGAAGAAGTTTTTGCTAATCAGCTGCCACTGGACTTAGATTGCTTCACAACATCTGCAGCAGGATTCTTTTCCCAAGACAGGCCGATTTGACTATGTTCTGAGAGGGATATTTTGTTATGGATGCTGTAGTTTCAGGGAAGCCAATCAACTTACCCATTATGATATTATGGTATATAGCTGATTGTGGGGTAAGAGGAAATCCTGTCTTCCCTATGGCATGATCTTGACTCAATTATTCAGAAGCCAAGGGATTGTTAGTGATAGTGAGCCCAAGAAATTTGAGACATACTGACTACTATTCATTGGCCACTATTCACCGCATGGGCTTCAAGAAAGAATGGTAGTTGGATAAGAAAAGGTCAAGAAGATGTTAGAGCTGAGGAGGACAGAGTTGAAGACATTGAGCTGAGGTCGAGGCTGGACCTTCTGTTGCTGGACCGTCTGAGGCAGGACCTAGCATGCATTATTCTCCTCCACCTCAGACTTCATCTTTTTCTGTGAGATTTTCAGATGAGCAGTTATGTCAGCTTCTATGTTTTTTGATAATCAAAGAAAAGATGAAATTGGTCAATTGAGAGAAGATATTAGAGAATTAAAGGAAGACATCATTTCAAGACTTGACTTACTTTCATTTTCTCGTGGATTCACTCAATGCTGAGCTTAAGAAGATATTTGAAAGACTTCAAGGGATAGCTGATGGATCCAATGTGTATCTTGATAGAACTAATCAGTTAAGAAGAGATATTGATGCTGCAGTTGATCAGATACAAGTGAATGACTTTAGGATGATATCCACTTAAAGAATCAAGCTGTCAAATGATGATGTTCTAGAGATTGTATCTAGGAAGTTTTGCTTTAATATGACTGTATTTGAACTTTGATGAATTTAAGTTGTTTAATGACATTTTGATGTAATTTGACATACTTTTGAAGTAATGAGAAAAGTTATGTTCATTTCAATTATGAGTACCTTTGAATATCCTTGAATGCTTATGTTTAATTTGATATAATTTTGAATATCTCAATACTCAATTGATAACTTAATGCTGAATGAATTCGAATGAATGTTGATGCTCTGATGCATCTCAACCTTTTTGTTGATTACAAAAAAGGGGAGAGATTTATATGATTTAATCGTATATGCATCATCATCCTTCAATTTAATTAAATAAGGGGGAGAGAATTAAACATAAGGGGAAGAGATGAATTTCATAAAGCTTAAGTTTTTGAATTTGAAAAATTTTGAATGATTATAAAATTAGGTTCATAGGGGGAGCTACCTCATTGAGGGGGAGCCTTTCCATGAACACAAAAGTTGATTTTGGATCATAAATTTTTTAATTTTATAATGCATATACTCAATGTTTTTGTCATCATCAAAAAGGGGGAGATTGTTGAGAAATTATTGAAACATAATTGCCCCAACTTTATTGATTTTGATGATTTCCAAAAGCCATGAGTATTTAAAGAAACAATGAATTATTTATCAAAACCTTGAGCTTATTCAAATTGAAAAAAATGAACTATCAATGTTTAATTCAATGAGTTTTGAATCAATTAAAAAAAAAGAATGTTAAAGAGATTTCAAAAAGAATTTTATACACATTTTAATCAATGATTCTTGAAAATGTCTTGAATGATAAATCAATTTATTCAAGTCAAATTTATATTTAAATTTAATTGGGACGAGTTTTAAAGTCAATCAGAACATTTTTCTGATTTTTGTATCGCTCCCGAGCCGACTCAAGGGTTTCCGAGTCGACTCCCCAAATGTCTGTTTTTCTGTTGTCGAGTCGACCCTTGGTTTTCAAGAGTCGACCCCTGAACCTTCGCGAGCCGACTCCTGGACTGTGCGAGCCGACTCGACTCAGACAACAGAACTCATTTTTTTTGAGCACTTCTCGAGTCGACTCCCCATTCTCGAGTCGACCCTTTTATGTTTCTAATTTTCGAGCCGACTCCGAGCCGCTCGAGCCGACTCCGAATTCTGGGCGATTTTTACGACACATCAGCCCCAACGGTAAGATTTTTGAATAACGGCTATTTTTCTTGTCTCTAACGGATATATTTTTGCAGAATCTATAAATAGAGGAGCTCTTTTCAAATCAAAAAAAAAAGAGAAAAAAAGAAAAAGAAGAAAAGAGGGAAAAACAGAGCTTTATTGGAAAAATCTTTAGCTCAAAAAGAGTGATTCAAAAGGAGTGAAATCCAAGAGGAAGTTTCGTCTGCTCCTTCTCATCAATCCACAAGAGTCAAAAGAAAATCCAAAAGCTTTTCAAAGGTCAAATCGAAGGATTTTCAAAAGGAGAAAAAGCTTCATCTCAACTCCAAAGTCTTCAACGGTCAAGAATCTTGCTGAGGCGTGATTCAACACTTCAAGAGGAGTTAAAGAGAAGAAGGAAGAAAGCCAAAGCCACTACCATCTGCAATCTTATCAGGCTTTTCTAACCTTTTTATACTTTATTTGTATATTTGCTCAAGGGGAGCATTTCTATTTTAAACTCTTTATTTTTTGTTTGCTGATTCAATCAGTGGATTGAATCAGTGGAGGTTGGTATACCTCGTTGCAAGCCGGAGTGCTTGTGTTGGGTTAGTTGTGAGCCCGTGAAAAACAACGTGTAGGGTTTTGTGCTGGTAAGCCCGAGTTAAAACCAGCTGGGTTCGTTGTGCACCCGGTAAAACAACAAGTTTGAGTTGTGAGCTTGGAAAACAACTCGGCTGTAATCTAGAGAGATTATAGTGTGGACCCAAGTGAATCTTGGGAGTGGACGTAGGTGTTGGTTGCACCGAACCACTATAAAATTATCTTGTGTTTGCCGTGCTATATTTTCTCTCTCTCTATCTCTCTTTATTATTTGCTTGTGTATTGCTTAAAGTTAGCCTCTCACTTGCACATCTTGCTAACTAATCAATAAAGTTAAAAAGTCTTAAATTTTTAAGAACCCAATTCACCCCCCCCCCCCCCCCCCTCTTGGGTTGCCATCTGGGCCAACAAGAGCCAAGGCCGACTAGGACCGAGAATGAGGCCGAGGCCGAGGTGACTGAGAGAGCGGAGCCACTAAGGCTGAAATGAAACCGTTGAGGCTGGAATGAAGCCGTTGAGGCTGTGACAAAGTTGCTGAGGCAGAGTTGAGGCCGTCGAGAGCCTTTTGAACCCCAGAGGGTGACCCGAGAGTCGCTGGGATGGGACCATGCTCAGAAGCCTTTAAGCCCGAAGGATGACCTGAGAGCTGAGTCGTCAGGTGCCTTTTTCTTTGCGCCAATGATCTTTTTGCTACCGACGTTGGAGTCAGTCTTTGTCCTTTTGTGCCGAGCTGGCCTCGGGCTTTTGGTGCCAAGCTGAGTCGAGCTTTGGTGCCAAGCTGGCCTTGGGCTCGGGTGCCGACCGGAGTCGGGCTTCAAGTGCCAACGCGGAGTCGAGCTTTCGATGCTGACGCGGAGTCAGGTTAAGTGCCGAAGTGGAGTCGGGCTTCCAGTGCCGACGCGGAGTCGGGCTTCAGTGCCGATGCGGAGTCGGTCTTCCAGTGCCGATGCGGCTTCAAGTGCTGACGCGGAGTTGGGCTTTTGGTGCCGACGCAGAGTCGGGCTTTCAGTATCGACGTGGAGTCGGGCTTCAGTACCGACGTGGAGTTGAGCTTCCAGTGCCGACGCGGGGTTGGGCTTCAGTGCCAACGCGGGGTCGGGCTTCTAGTGCCGACGCGGGGTGTGCCAACGCAGAGTCGGTCTTCCAGTGCCGACACGGAGTCGGGCTTCCAGTGCCGACGCGGAGTCGGTCTTCAGTGCCGACACGGAGTCGGTCTTCAGTGCCGACGCGGAGTCGGTCTTCATGTGCCGACGCGGGATCGGGCTTACAATGCCGATGCGGAGTCGGGCTTCCAGTGCCGATGCGGAGTCGGGCTTCCAGTGCCGATGCGGAGTCGGGCTTCCAGTGCCGACGCGGACTCGGGCTTCAAGTGCCGATGCGGAGTTGGGCTTCTGGTGCCGAGGGGAGACTTGGGCTTGGAGTGCTGATGCGGAGTCGGGCTTCTAGGGACGCTAACGCAAGGTTGGTCTTGAATGCTGATACAGAGTCGAACTTTCCCTTGTTTTCCTTCTGTGGACTTGATCACTCCCGCTGGTGGTTTGTCCCCTAGGGAATCAAGTTGATCAGAGTGGAGGTACCGCTGCCTTACTTGGGCCTCCCTCTGTGTCATCGTCCGTAGGAGAGAAGGCTGCTTGGGCGGCGAGTGATGGCTCTCTGAGCTTTAAGTTGCTGATGAGCTCGATGATGGTGGACCTCTTGCTGGGGAGATTCCCGCAGGATGAAGGACGACTGGCCTGAATAGTGGCCAAAGAGCGAGTGGAAGCTTTTGCTCATTGTTGTGTTGTCATGAGATGTTGCCTTTAAAGCTTTTGCTTAGCTTGTTGACGGTGCCCCCCAGCGCAACTGGTGAAAGCTTCACGGATTCTTGTCATCACCATCTTCACGATCCACCATTTTGATAGAGAGGGATGAGGATCTGCAAACCAGCATCGCTGATCTGTCCCTACCTGGCGCGTCAATCTGTTGCTGCCAAATCACTTTCAATCTGTTACTACCAAATCATTTTCAAGGAGCGTCGGATGAAAGGAAAGCTCCGTAGGTTTTCAGGGGGATGGTGAGACCGCCTTCTATGGCTGGAAACCTGCAAGAGAAGCCCCGGACTGGTGGTTCCGGCGGGGACCCTCCGATGCTCAAGTCAGCGAGATGGATAACAGAGATTTCTTAAAAAGAAAAGAATAGAGATCTTCCCCTTCACACGGAGCTGGATACTATCGCATAGCCTCTTATTTCACTCTCTAGAGTAACGCTGCATGTATGAAGTGCTGGTAAGGAGTGGCGAAGATCTTCCAGGTGATGGGAAAAGACCAGGGCAGCCATCTAGAGCTAGAGGTGGGACAAAGTCGGCCGGTGACAGCACAGAGACAGCTGTGTTGGGAGTGGTACGGTTGAGGGAGATCGCCTGGCCGAGGGAGCTTTGAGAGGAGCTCGGCTGGGAGCTGGGGATGGCTTGCTGTGAGGCCTTTGAGAGAGGAGCTCGGTTGGGATGGAGAGTTGGACTCGAAGCTCGGCTCTAGTCCTAAGATGTGGTAGAGAGAGGGAAAGGGAGAGAAGAAAGATGGCGTCCTCGAAGCAAAGCCCGGGGCAGTTGGGACGGATCCTGGAGTTGGCCGATGACCAACTCCTTTTCGAAATGAAGCTGGGGACCCATCTTCGGAGTGCAGCAGGGAGAGAGAGGGAGAGGGAGATAGCCTGGAGTCGGAGCAGGTCACGGTCGGGGGCGTCTAGCGTGAAATTGGGTCGTAGCCGGAATAGAGCCAAAGCCGGGTATGGCTGTCCGGGAGTAGCGTCCGGATCAGTGCAGGAGCCAAGCTAGGATGGAGCCTGGAGTTGAAGTTGGAGGCCACCATGGACGAAGCCGTCGAGCCCGTTGAGGATAGGGCAAAGCTGGGGGCCGCCGGAGGAGTTTGGGAGCCACTGTGGAGCCGTCGAGAAAGGAGCTTGCTATGAGGCCGTTGAGAGAGACTTCACGGTCTTTTTCCCTGTGCCGAAGCCCTATTACGTGTGTGCAATCTCAAGCACATAATGTACTTGGACGAGGCCGGCTGATGAGGAAGCCGAGAGCAGAGGATTGTGGCCGACAAAGTCAGGGCCAGGGTGCAGATCTACATGGGATGACCGGAAAAATTCCATCGCTAAACCTCAGGCGTGATAAAAAAGCTTAGCGACAAAAAAGAGAGCAAGAATCGGAACTTAGCGACGGAACTTTTTTCCGTCGCTAAATTTGGATAAAAAAATATTTAAACTTAGCGATGGAACATTTTCGTCTCTAAAAGTAGGGTAAAAAAATAAAACTTAGTGACGAAACTTTTCGTCGCTAATCCGTCACTAACGTTAGTGATAAAAATTTCCATCGCTAATCCGTCACTAAAACCAGGTAAAAAAAAAAAAGAAACTTAGTGACAAAAATATTCCATCGCTAATACGTCGCTAAAGTTAGTGACGAAAATTTTCTCTCGCTAATTTAACGCTAAATATTTTTGTTAGCCACAGAAACATGTCCATCGCTAAAATATATATTTCTATTACTTTCGCTCGTTGATCCATCGCTGATCCGAAGCTATTTGCTACGAATGTAGATCTGTCATTAAATTCTTTCGCTATTCCGTTCTTTTCTTGTAGTGTAAAGATCTTTGGGAGGGAGTGCATGAAGGTGGATGGGTGTCGGCTCAAGGTTGCCCGGCCTAATAATTTGACGTTCTGTGATCAGGTTGGTGGCCGTTTTTGTTTGCATAGTTATTCATTTAGGCATTAAGGTGGAGATACTATTTAATTTTTCTGCAATCTGAGGCGCAAATTAATTCAAGTCATTCTCTCTTCTTACCCACGCTTGGATCTTTAATGCATATATTTAGTACATCTCTATAACTTTATACTTGGGTCGACCCTGCTGCTACGTTACTTTTGAAGGACCTAACCTTGTATTACGATGCGTCTATATATCTTCCCGCTTGCATAATCATACAGTTATTATTTCATAAATTTTCATAGGCAAGTAATTTGTTCACACGAAGTTTGCAAGCATCTCTCTCTACATTATCGATGGTGTTCAAGTTCTATCATGTGTCTTTGACTACTGATGACGCCCAATCACCGATCCTGAAGGTCGGAAACGGAGTGCTTCTCCAACCTTCGCTTCATCAGGTTGCCTGCAAAGAAGTCCCAAGACCGGAGAGGATTCTCCGGTGGGACCCTTCGACGTCCAAGTTAGCGACTGAGGTCACAGCTGAAGAGGGGCTCGAATGAGCCCTTTTTGGTATGGAAAAAGAGATCAATCTGATGCCGCTAGATCACCCCCCTCGAATGTCCGCGAACGTCCGCGAGCGTCCGGTCGCCTTCTCCAGCGAGCCTGGGATCTTCTGGTGAGCTTCTCGTCGGGAGCCTGCAAAAAGTCCCGGAGCCCGGAGATTCCGGCGGGGGCCTTCGACGCTCAAGTCAGTGCTCTGGGCAACAGCCGTGAGCTTGAGGAAGCTCGAAAGAGAAAGAGAGAGAGAGGCTCGGAGAAGAGCTCTTGTGAGCAGAAATGAGCGTTTAAGAGTATTGTTGTGGTTATCAGTTCTTAGTCCCGTTCAGTTCAGTTCTTTGTTACCTGGTCAGGGGTCCATCTTACGCATTTTATAGATGTATGGAGTCTATCTAATTTGAGTGGTTGAGGCCTCATAATGACGACTTTGGTAGATGAAGTGTCAGAGTTGATGTCTGTGAGGCTTGGGGTGCTGCCACTTGTAAGAGCATTTAAGGTGATGGCAGCAATGGCAGAGCTTGCTTCCTTCTTTGATATGTCAGGACTGCAGGTCAAGTCCCATCAAAGTGGGTGGCTGCAGCTAGTTGGTGGGTCCTGTCCCATCGGAGAGGGGAAAGCCGGGCCATCCTCCCTGGCCAGGAAGTGCCGGGGCGGGGCCGGCCAGGGATGGCTGGGGCCGGCCCGCCGGCTCGGAGATGCCTGGGCCAAGAAGGGCCGGCCAGGATGGCCGAGGACAACTCGGTGGCCTGAAGATGCCGGGGCCAAGAGGGGCCGGCCAAGGATGGCCGGGGTCGACTCGGCGGGCACGGAGATGCCGGGGCCGCCTAGCTTGGACACGCCGAGGGCCGGCTAGGAAAGTGCCGGGGCCAGCTGGGAGGTGCCGGGGCCGCCTAGCTTGGACACGCCGGGGGCCGGCTAGGAAAGTGCCGGGGCCGGCCGGAAGGGGCCGGGGCCGCCTAGCTTGGACACGCCGGGGGCCGGCTAGGAAAGTGTCGGGCCGCTTGGCTTGGACACGCCAGGGGCCAGCTAGGAAAGTGTCGGGCCGCTTGGGAGGTGCCGGGTGTCGGCCTTGGAGGCGTCGGCCATGGAGCTGTCGGCCTTGGAGCTGCCGGCCATGGAGCAGTCGGCCTTGGAGCTGTCGGTCATGGAGCCGTCGGCCTTGGAGCCGTCGGCCATGGAGCTATCAGCCTTAGAGCTGTTGGCCTTGGAGTCGTCGGCCATGGAGCCGTCGGCCATGAAGCCGTCGGCCTTGGAGCTATCGGCCTTGGAGCTGCCGGCCATGGAGCAGTCGGCCTTGGAGCCGCCGGCCATGGAGCTGTCGGCCTTGGAGCTGCCGGCCATGGAGCCGTCGGCCATGGAGCTGTCGGCCTTGGAGCTACCGGCCTTGGAGCGGTCGGCCTTGGAGCTGCCGGTCATGGAGCTGTTGGCCTTGGAGCTGTCGACCATGGAGCCGTCGGCCTTGGAGCTGTCAGTCTTGGAGTTGTCGACCATGGAGCTCGGCCATGGAGCGGTCGGCCTTGGAGCCGCCGGCCATGGAGCTGTCGGCCTTGGAGCTTAGAGCAATTGGGTGTGCGTTGCTTTATGAGGCCATAAACGCTACCGTGGCCGAAGGGCCCTTTGGAGGCCAAAGGGGGGCTCCGTCGGTTTCCTTCCTTCATGGTTCTCTAACGGCGTTGGATCAGCCACATCTGATGCCCCCTCGCCCCTGAGTCAAAGCGGGTCCATCCCAACAAGGCGAAAGGGGCATTACCTCCCAAGTGGCTGATCCTCGCCTAACTTTAGGCCTTTAACTTTTGACATGAAGTTTGGATGTGGGTCCCCGTCCACATGCTGTTGAGGCAAAGAGCCAATGATGCCGCAATGATGCTCTTGAGACAGAGGGAGCCGTTGCCGCGGAAGCAGAGATAAGCCGCTGGCTGTAATAAGGTGTTGAGGCTAAAACAAGATGGCCGAAGCAGAAATAAAACCACAGGGGCTGAAATAAAATTGCTATGTGTGTTTGTGTGTTGGTCCAGAAGGTGACTCAAGCGGGTACGGGCTGTTAGGGATTTGAACCGACTTGGGGCGTATGCCAGCCAGGCCGAGTGGTATCCGTTAGCTGCCATACCGTCGAGCTACTCCGAAACCACCCGGGGGTTTCGTGGCTGGCCCGAGGGGTGACTTGAGGTCGCTGGAATCATAGGTCTTGAACCACTGTGGGGGTTTCGCGGCCGGCCCGGGGGTAACCTTTTGATCACAGGACCGTCGAGAGCCTTTTGAATGGTTGGTTTTCCCATAATGCATTTAGATACTAATGAAAAGAAACTTTTTCTTGTAGTGTACTTAGCTCTTTGTTGGAGGAATTTGTCTCCTTCTGCTTCATTTTGGGATGCTCCATGTTAGTGGCTTTTGTTGGTGAGCTTGGAGGGGCTCTTTACTTTTGGCGTGAAGTTTAGAGGTGGGTGCCCGTCAACTGTGAGCTGAGGAGTTGGCCTCTCCCAGCTGTGAGCCGATTGACCGTTGGCCGCTAATGCAGGGCTGAAGCCGCTGAGGCTGAAATGAAGCCATTGAGGCTGTGACGAAGCTGCTGAGGCAAAGTTGAGGACATTGAGAGCCTTTTGAACCCCGGAAGGTGACCTGAGAGTTGAGAGTCGCCAGGCGCCTTTTGTAACGAGCTGGCCTCGAGCTTTTTTGCTGAGCTGGGGTCGAGCTTAGAGTGTCGACGCTTGGGGTCGACTGAGGTCTTCCCTGCTGGACTCAGGCTTAAGGTGCCGGCGCTTGGGTTGACCGAGGTCTTTCCTGCTGGACCCGCCGACCGGGGTTGGGCTTTAGTTGTTAGATCCGATGGTACATCGCTTTGCCAGTGGTACACTGGGCTTCATGCCAGGCTGGCCCAGGGCTTTTTGTGCCGATCAGGGTTGGGCTTTAGTTGTTGAGAGCCAATGGTACATCGCTCTGCCAGTGGTACATTGGGCTTCATGCCTGGCTGGCCCAAGGCTTTTTGTGCCGACCGGGGTTGGGCTTTAGTTGTTGAGAGCCGATGGTACATCGCTCTGCCAGTTGTACACTGGGCTTTATGCCTGGCTGGCCCAGGGCTTTTGTGCCGATCAGGATTGGGCTTTAGTTGTTGAGAGCCGATGGTACATTGCTCTGCCAGTGGTACACTGGGCTTCATGCCTGGCTGGTCCAGGGCTTTTGTGCCGACCAGGGTCGGGCTTTGGTTGTTGAGAGCCGAACATCGCTCTGCCAGTGGTACACTGGGCTTCATGCCTGGCTGGCCCAGGGCTTTTTGTGCCGACCGGGGTCGGACTTTGGTTGTTGAGAGCCGATGGTACATCGCTCTGCCAGTGGTACACTGGGCTTCATGCCTGGCTGGCCCAGGGCTTTTTGTGCCGACCGGGGTCAGGCTTTGGTTGTTGAGAGCCGATGGTACATCGCTCTGCCAGTGGTACACTAGGCTTCATGCCTGGCTGGCCCAGGGCTTTTTGTGCCGACCGAGGTCGGGCTTTGGTTGTTGAGAGCCGATGGTACATCGCTCTGCCAGTGGTATACTGGGCTTCATGCCTGGCTGGCCCAGGGCTTTTTGTGCCGACCGAGGTCGGGCTTTGGTTGTTGAGAGCCGATGGTACATCGCTCTGCCAGTGGTACATTGGGCTTCATGCCTGGCTGGCCCAGGACTTTTTGTGCCGACCGGGGTTGGGCTTTGGTTGTTGAGAGCCGATGGTACATCGCTCTGCCAGTGGTACATTGGCTTCATGCCTGGCTGGCCCAGGGCTTTTTGTGCCGACGGGGTTGGGCTTTGGTTGTTGAGAGCCGATGGTACATCGCTCTGCCAGTGGTACACTGGCTTCATGCCTGGCTAGCCCAGGGCTTTTTGTGCCGACCGGAATCGGGCTTTGGTTGTTGAGAGCCGATGGTACATCGCTCTGCCAGTGGTACACTGGGCTTCATGCCTGGCTGACCCAGGGCTTTTGTGCCGACCGGGGTTGGGCTTTGGTTGTTGAGAGCCGATGGTACATCGCTCTGCCAGTGGTACACTGGCTTCATGCCTGGCTGGCCCAGGGCTTTTTATGCCGACCGGGGTCGGGCTTTCGTTGTTGATGCAAGGTAGATCTTCCCTGCATAACATTTTTAAGTATTAATGAAAGAAAACTGTCTTAAGTGTAATATACTTAGCTCTTGTAGCACCCATGTTTTCCTTTTGTTGGTTTGAGCACTTTCGTCCGATGGTGACCTGCCCCCCAGGGAGTCATGTTAGTCGATTGGAAGTATCGTTGCTCTTACTTGGGCCTTCCCTCGCATTGGAGGCCAGGACGAGATGCCTATGGCCGGGAAGAAGCTGGAAACCGGGACAAAGCTGGAGTCCGTTGAGGATAGCCTCGACAGTTGGTGGTCATTGAAGATGAATGGCTGGGAGAGTCCATCAAGGGCGTTGCTGAGAGTTGAGTGGCCCCCGAGCGTTGCTTCTGCAGTTCATGAACTGCTACTTTCAAAGCTTGATCTTGCTGATTGAGGATGGCCAGCTGGTTAATCAGAGCAGCTGAAGCTGGTGGTGAAGGAGGGGCAGGGAGAGAGAGACTGGTCTTTTGTCGCTCAGTGCATGTGGATGCCCCCTAGCACGATTGCTAAGAACCTCTGGCATGTGCATCACCACCATTGCTATCTTAGAGGGGACAGAGACTTATAGCTCAAGGAGACAGTTTTCTTTCCTTCAGCGCGTCCCCCCTTCCTGGCGCGCCAATCTGATGATGCCCAATCACCGATCCTGAACATCGGGAACAGAGTGCTTCTCCAACCTTCGCTTCACCGGGTTTCCTGCAAAGAAGTCCCAAGAACAGAGAGGATTCTCCGGTGGGACCCTCCGATGTCCAAGTTAGCGACTGAGGTCACAGCTGAAGAGGGGCTCGAATGAGCCCTTTTTGTGTGAAAAAAGAGATCAATCTGATGCCGCCAGATCACCCCCTCGAACGTCCGCGATCGTCCGGTCGCCTTCTCCAGCGAGCCCGGGATCTTCTGGTGAGCTTCTCGCGTCTGGGAGCCTGCAAAAAGTCCCGGGGACCGGAGATTCTGGCGGGGACCTTCCGACGCTCAAGTCAGTGCTCTGGGCAATAGCCGTGAGTTTGAGGAAGCTCGAAAGAGAAAGAGAGAGAGGCTCGGAGAAGAGCTCTCTGTGAGCAGAAATGAGCGTTTAAGAGTATTGTTGTGGTTATCAGTTCTTAGTCCCATTCAGTTCAGTTCTTCGTTACCTGGTCGGGGGTCCCTCTTACCCATTTTATAGATGTATGGAGTCTATCTGATTTGAGTGGTTGGGGCCTCATAATGACGACTTTGGTGGATGAAGTGTCAGAGTTGATGTCTGTGAGGCTTGAGGTGCTGCCACTTGTAAGAGCATTTAAGGTGATGGAAGCAATGGCAGAGCTTGCTTCCTTCTTTGATATGTCAGGACTGCAGGTCAAGTCCCATCAAAGTGGATGGCTACAGCTGGTTGGTGGGTCCTGTCCCATCGGAGAGGGGAAAGCCGGGGCCATCCTCCCCGGCCAGGAAGTGCCGGGGCGGGGCGACCAGGGACGGCTGGGGCCGGCCCGGCCGGCTCGGAGATGCCGGGGCCGAGAAGGGCCGGCCAGGATGGCCGGGGACGACTCGGCAGGCCTGAAGACGCCGAGGCCGTGAGGGGCCGGCCAAGGATGGCCGGGGCCGACTCGGCGGGCACGGAGATGCTGGGGCCGCCTAGCTTGAACACGCCGGGGGCCGGCTAGGAAAGTATCGGGGCCGGCTGGGAGGTGCGGGGCCGCCTAGCTTGGACACGCCGGGGGCCAGCTAGGAAAGTGCCGGGGCCGGCTGGAAGGGGCCGGGGCCGCCTAGCTTGGACACGCCGGGGGCCGGCTAGGAAAGTGCCGGGCCGCTTGGCTTGGACACGCCGGGGGTCGGCTAGAAAAGTGTCGGCCGCTTGGGAGGTGCCGGGTGTCGGCCTTGGAGGCGTCGGCCATGGAGCTGTCGGCCATGAAGCTCGGCCATGGAGCCGTCGGCCATGGAGCTGTCGGCCATGGAGCCATCGGCCTTGAAGCTATTGGCCATGGAGCTGCCGGCCATGGAGCGGTCGGCCTTGGAGCCGCCGGCCATGAAGCCGTCGGCCTTGGAGCTTAGAGCAATTGGGTGTGCGTGGCTTTATGAGGCCATAAACGCTACCGTGGTCGAAGGGCCCTTTGGAGGCCAAAGGGGGGCTCCATCGGTTTCCTTCCTTCATGATTCTCTGATCAGCCACATCAACTACATCTCTCCAGTATTTCGTTGTAGATGCCTTATTTATGGCTATGAACATGTGGAATATGATTTGTCCCTGCTTAATAATAACTTTTCCTAGCCTTGTCATGCTTAAGCCAGGCAAAGCATAATTTTTAGATGGCTATGAATAATAACATAACAAGTTATATATATGATCAATTCATCTTACAATTACTGGTTGATGCAGGTGAAATTACTGAGCGAAACAGACATCCTATTGTCTCCTCATGGAGCTCAGCTGACCAACATGTTCTTCATGGACAAGAGCAGCAGCCTAATGGAGTTCTTCCCCAAAGGATGGCTGGAACTGGCAGGTGTGGGGCAGTATGTTTTCCGGTGGATCGCTGGCAATTCAGGGATGAAGCACCAAGGGGCATGGAATGATCCCCAGGGCGATCAGTGTCCACACGACGACATACACAAGTGCTTTACGTTCTACAAGGATCGCCAGCTTGGACACGATGAGGCTTTTTTTCGCCAATTGGACGGCAAGGGTCCTGAATGAGGTAAAGGAATGCAAGCTCAAGGAGGCATTCAATTGAAACACCCAGACGCATCTGCTAACAGAAAGATCTTGCCAATGCGACTAAGCCGGCTGCTCTATTTCGGTCAGAAAGTAAAATAAGAGGAAAGAAATAATGTCATGGAGATGGCTCAGTTATTACATTTAGATTATGTTTGATAGCCGATAATCTATCTATAAATTTTCTGATCGGTAGCCTTCGATATCCTCATCGGCCGCTTCGAATAGCTCATTTATAAATTAATTTTTTTAAAACATTATCATTTATAAATATAAATTTTTTAAAATTAAATTATAAATTTTTAATAAATTTAATTTAAAAGTATTTTAAAAATGTAATGTTATATGATACTGATAATATGTTTGTTATATCAAACACAGTAATCAATATTACTATAGCATTACCTATATATACCAATTACTAAACATAGTTATCAATATTATTAATAATTTATAAATGATAATTTATTTTATAGGCAATTCACATTATCATTTAGGATTTTCTGATGATGCACTAAATACAACCTTAAATTATTAATAAGAATCCAAGGCAAGATGTCGGCCAGTGTTTGCATATCTACCTACCAAATGTCACCAAACTTTGGCTGTGTGCATATGGCTATGCCTTTGTTTTTCTCATTCTTTCTAAAATCTTTCATGTGCATATGAAAAGCATTCTTTACCCAATCAAACTTTTGTCTCTATTATGGTCCGAGCTTTTCACCTCAATAAGAGATCAACCCATGAGTTGGAATAACTTTCAGGAAAAAACTTTGTACATCACCTTCGATACAAAGCCATGTATCAGATGCAGCCATTGGCCGTGTGTCCATGCGCATGTATGCCATGGTCCATTAGGCCGCGCGCGCACAGGCACACATTGCACTAGAGGCAATGCACAAAGACTTTAATTTCCTAACTTTTAGTCCTATAAAACATTGAGTTTGAAACATACTTCGTAATTTCTTGATGAATTCTAATGCAAGGAATCGCATCCACCTGTCATAGCCACAATCTGAAGCAGTCCATGATTTCTCGGTCACCCTGTGCATGTCATATAACCTCACATATTTTTTTTTTGTAAGCTTCTAGTTTTCCAGATTTAGTTCATTTTTAACTGCAAGAAGATAGAGGTAGAGGGAAAATATTTTTTCAAGACAGCCAGAATTAGTTGGTGTGCACAACGAACAACGAAAAGAAATAAAAACACTTTTTAAGTAACTAGAGATCTGAGCCACTTTCACATATTTAATTACACGAAGACATATGCCCCTTCGAAGGTCAACATGATTCAACATTGAAGGTCTCAATTTTGGATTCCTAAGAAGGTCTACTTAATCCCTCACTCCAATTCTTTTATACCACCGTTGTCCCTCTCCTGGAATATGAAAGTACAACTGAACCCAGATACCTCGGCAACTCCATAATTGAGAATCATCAAATCCTCATTCATGTTGCCTCCCCATCTCCTTTCCTCATCGTCTAGAGAATTTGGATAACAGATAGACTACAAAGAAACAGAAGAGAGCAAACAGGATGACATGAACTACATGGTTGGAGCCCTGCTGGAAGATGCTTTTGTTCATTCTCCTCATATTGTGCTTCACTGCGGCCTGAGCTTTTATAAGTGTCATTTGCTGTTTAAAACCAGGAGAAATGCATGAGGCAGCAACTAAAAATAAACGAGTTCCCTCAAAAGTTTTAAAAAAAAGGAAAGAAAAAAAAAGGAGAAAAAGATGATATATGCCACTTTGTCACTCATGCGCACATGGGCTCATGTGTCACAAAAATGGATTGGGGTTTCTTGATCACAAAGAAATATTTCTGAAGTTCAAAGGAAACAGATGGATTCAATGAGAATCCTGCATGAGCATAAAAGCAAAGAAGAACTTGCAAGCCACTAAATCCGATGCACACCAGTTGGGATGTTTCAAACTTCAGTTTAGAAAAATAATAAAAAAATATTGGCAGGTAGAACCTTTGACCAGAGCAATCACAAGAAATAAAATATGATGTTCCTCGTGAACAATCGAGACAGAATCCTCAATTATGAGATTTCTGTCAGGTTTCGGTTGCAAAACTTCGTTTTAGTAGTCCTATGGCGGGTGTTAAAACAAATAGAAGTACTTGTTAGATATATAAATATAATAAAAAGCATATATAATGAAGCGGTTGCTTGTGCAAGGACTACCGATAGTAATATTGATGAATTCTTAATTACGGTAAGTTTACATTAGAGATTTACTCTAAGTCCTTATTTTTTACATCTATTATAAATGAGTTACTAAACATATTTAGGATAATATTTTATGGTGCATGTTATTTGTGAATGATATAGTACTAATAGTGTAAGTTGGAATTATGAAGAAAAGCATTAAAATCTAGAGGTTCTAAGTTAAATAAATTAAAGATTGGATATAAAGAATATAATTTTAGTACAATTACAAATACAAAAGAATATAAGTAAAAGTTGATAATCATTAAGTTACTAAAAGTGATCATTTTTTATATTTACAATTGATTATTCATAAGAAATAAGAGATTGAAAATGATGTTGTCCATATAATTAATTAAGTTGGATGATATGGAGAAGTACAATTACAATATTAGGCGATCATAGAATACTTACCAAATAAAAGTAAAATTTTATAAAACAACTATAAGATCGGCTATATTTTATGAAAAGTTAGGTAGTTAAAAATTACATGTATATAAGATGAATATGGCTAAAACAAGAACATTGAGAACAAAAAAAAAGAAAAGAAATAGAGTTATTTACAAAAAGATGGTAGCACCAATTAAGGACAAATTGGGGAAAGGATGATTTAGATAATTTGAATATTTGCAACGTAGACTTAGTGATGCATTGATGTAAAAAATGATTTGATACATGCAGAAGAAAAAAGATATAGAGGTAAGTCAAAAATTACATAAAATAAAGTGATAAAGAAAGATTTAATATCTTTGCATTTACACAAAATATGACTCTTAACTGCAATAAAATGAAGATTAAGGACTCATGTAGAAGAAAAAAAAGTAGAGATAGATTAAAAATTATATGAGATAAAGTGATAAAGAAAAATTTAATATCTTTGATCTTATAGAAAATATGTCTCTTATTTATAGAAGAATGAAAAAAAAAATCATATAGTTGAATCCAACTATTGATTAAGGCTTTTTTATTGTTGTTGTTGTTATATACCTTTTTCTAGCAGAAAATATTCTTCATATTCAATGTTCCATGGCCAAATTTCATCTCTTTCTTACTTTTGGAGTTACATAATTTTGCCACTATTATTAGCATCTATTTATGTATATCACAACTAAAGTTTTCATATTAAAGATTTTTATGCATAATTCAAGCACAAGCTAAATAACAATTGCCACATATTTTGTCCTTCCCAAAAAATTGAACAAGATATAAGGGTAGGTAGTTTTTTAAAACCTAGCGAAATATGACAATTTATTAGAAGTTGATACATGTCAAACATATCTTGATGTTATAAAAACAAAGATTCCAAATTTACCACTTGATTTATAAAGGAGCCGCCATATATTGCAAATGAACTAAAATTTTTCATTTGACATGAATATAGACTTATTATTATGAACAACTAACAAGGAAGCATAGTCTATAAAGGTTCATGCGAATTGCAATACAAAATCCATTAATTTAGAAAAGAAATATCTAAACATAATGTAAATGCATGTCAATCAAAGATTTTCTTTTCAATGAGCAGCGTATAATTTATATCAATAATGCAATAAGAAGGAACCATTAATCTCTCTCTCTTTTACTCTCTCTCTCTATATATATATAGATGTAGACTTGGCTATATTCGAATGTAGTCAAGCTTAGATCCGATTACCTCCTTCACCTTGGATAAACGGTTCATGGATCCCAAAGATAAAAAAAGTGAAAAAAATAGGGTGGTTCAAAGATTCGTGTAAATCTAAGGGTGAGAGAAGTGATCGAATCCTGAACTTGGCTACATTAAAATGTAGCCAAGTCTCTCTCTCTCTCTCTCTCTCTCTCTATATATATATATATATATATATATATACTTATCAATTATAAGAGCAAATTTTAAATCAATTTTTAAATAAATCAGCAATTCAATAAGGGAGAATTAGACATATATGTTGAGTAGGATCCTTCAGTGCACAAAGAGCTAACTTAATTGATAATTGTATTACCAATTGAGATATGAAATCATTCTGAAACTTTGCTTCTGTTTCTATTTCCTGAGCTACCTGCATTGTCAAATTTGAGTAAAACTTCAATCAAACAGATGTAAAGGAGAATGAAAAACTTTAGAGCTTGGATTGAAACTCTTGACACATGCAAAGAAGAGCACGATAATGCATGACATAGTTATAAAAGAAAAATGTTATCACTTAAAATTTATGCAATTTTAAGTAGAAGAAACACAAATGACAAAGAAAGCATAAGAAACAAGACCAAGCAAATGGCCTAACTAACATTTGCTGCCTATGAAGCATGCTTGTGCTTTCTAGTCAGCTTGCGACTAGGAACAAAGGTTAATCCATGACCAGTAGCCACAAGGTAGGGCGAGGAGGCGAACAGGATCCTGCTTAATGTAAATGCTCAGTGTTTTCGTATATAACTCCTATATGAAGCAACAAGGTAAGTAGCTTGCGACTTCACCAAAGGTAGATAAAGGCAAATGCACATGAAGAACATCCTAATGCTGCAGCAAAATTTAGTTCAGAAGGTACCACCTCTTGCTACTCTTGCTCCTTGGGCAAGAGGCTAAGGTGTGTTTGGTAACCGAAATGGGATCATCATATTAATTTTAGATCATCGATGATCCTTATCCTTCAGTGATCTTCTCCCTGATGATATAAAATTACCATGTTTGGTATACTATGTCCTAATAAATAAAGATCCATTGATATCTATGATTAAATGCCATGAAAATCCAAGATCACTAGCCATATAATACCAAAACTACCCTTCATACATTTCGCAAATATCATGATAATTTATTATTATTTTATATTATTTAGTATCATACTATTTAGATCAAATTATAAAATTATTTTTAATATTATATTATGGTATAACATTATATTACAATTATAATATAATAATCTTATAATATTAATTATATTAATATGAAAATAATATTGAGCATTTTTTTATGGACAAAAGGTATTTTGGTCCCTAAATCTCAAGTTACAATTATTGTCAAAGGGTAATCTTGTATATCCGACCTTAGAATGAGTGTGCAATCACTAAGTTGGGCAATGATTCTAAAGATAAGGGTGACCTGGGATCATCACGACATAGGATCATTGAGATATAATTAAATGCGATAATCTTATCATCTCCATTTGGATTATTGGTTATCCTGAATGAATTACCCTATACCAAATACTCTTTAACGGTTTGATTTTGATGACAGACACCTTCTAGGGAGGGGACGAGAATAAGGGTAGAAAGATTGGGATTATCCCCTCTAAATATTTTTTAATTAAAAGAACATAATAAAGAATTATTAATAATAAGAAAAGTGAAATGAACAGTTAGGATAATGTTTCTTTCGAGCACATATACAACGGCAAGTCCTCGTACAAGAGATGAAAAGGAGACATGATTTTCTTGAAAAAACATATTTTTTCTGAATAGGCTATGCCCTTGTGATATGTCCTCAACCAAGACAGTCATGTATAGAACAAAATCAGACAGGCCATCATGGCATCATAGTAAGGGTTACGTAGAAGTCGATGCAGGCCAGTCCTGCTTCCTTTTACCCAGTCCCACTTTCAGCCCCATGCCCAAAAAACTAGGCCTCTCTTCTGACTCCTGCTTCCCAATCCCAAATATGTTCCATGCTAGTCTCTTAGAATTCCCCTTATTCAAGGAGATTGATGCCTAAATAGGTCCAATTTTACCAATAGTCCATCCTAAATTCCTTTAGATAAATGACCGATCAACTTCAGATGCCACAAATACATGTCCGCTCCCTAAAGGTTCATAGATTCCCATGTTTAAAATCTTAAACTACATCTTTCTAAGTTCAATTCTTTCTGTTTTTAAGGGAGAGACCAAGAAAAGTGCATTATAAAGTGGAATCATTAACTAAGTCACATAAATTAAAACTTAACACCCCCTAGTCCAAAAAACAAAAAAAAGGAAAAAAAACCTTGCCAAACTCAAATAGAAGCCAACTCAGATACTAAAGTTTGGTCCCCACCAAACATCATCTATTTCATGAGGTAGCAAGCCCAAGGGCTCAAGCTTCAGGTCTTCTCATTTGAGGCAAGGAAGTGGATTGAGCACAAGCTGGCATATTGGGGCTCTTTTTAAGCCTTGATAACCTTGTCCATTTCTTCCTATCAAACTTCACTTTTGTCACCCACTCATATGCAGATGCCTCCTGCAACCACCAACTCATGGCGGTTGATAATTAACTTCCTCCAACAAGAGGCATATCTTTATCTCTAAATTTGCTCTTTCATAACAACTCATCGGGTCATTCTACTGTAGCCTTCTCAACATGAATAATTTCAAACAGCAATTGATCACATAAAGTGAAATGCATTTTGATTTCCAACATACTCTCATCTTAAATTCAAATTTTTGGAATGCTACTACAAGCCAATGCTCAGTTTACCCTCTGATTTAATGTAAACAATGTATTTATTCTTCTTTTAATGGAATTTTTATAATTATTACTATCCAAGATGGTATTTAAGACAAAATCAACAAACTCCGTTCACCTACATTTCTCAGGTCTACCCTAGCAAGCCATAAGATTTGATAAAATCCCATTTTTTGGATAATTGTTAAGACAAATCTCAAAGTTATGTAGAAATTTTCTTGTGGAAAGTGTCCCTCACATAAAAGGAGACACTCAATTCTGGCACTTGAATGCCAGGCTTGCTGTGTGCAACTAAAGAAAAACAGTCCTAGCTGGGACTTTAATTAATTAGCCAGCAACCACTTAAAACAGTCAATAATAACTTCTTATCGTCTATGGCATAATAAGCCAAATACGAATCCAGTCCTAGCTATGGTATAGAGAAAAAGATAGGCCCACTTCCAAGCCACCTCCTTTACAGTTTTTGAGCCAAAAATCCACACTTCAATCCCGACAACTACTTGCTTAAGCATGGCTCTGCCCTTATCCCCCTCATGCACTCACCTAAGCATGTTCCACACTGCCGCACCTTTTAGCGGCCCCGTCGGCCTGTTCCATTCACAGCACATACAACCTACAGCCAACAAAACTTCATGCTGACACCACCTCTCCACCATCTTTACACCACCCTGGTTACCATCTACCACTCTTCTTCCAGTAATGTATATCTTCTACCTTACAATATGAACCATTACAACACTATCCACCATGATCCTATGCTCATGGCCTCCTCCCTGGTACTTGATTACCCCCTCCCACTTATCCAAGTATCAAAATAACAAGCTAATGCAGTTGAATTTGGATTTAAATCCTGCATTAGGATGTCACTAACTGAGTACAATATTATACACCTAAGCATCAATGACCATTGCTGTTCAGCCATGCAATTATACACTATTCTTCATATTTTAAAACAATGCATCTCTATAGTTTCCAATATTAAACTTGATCACGCCGTGCAATAATGTACATTAGGGCTAATTTCTTTTTGATTTATTTGGTTGTTTTATTTTCAATTTTTTTGGACTTTATTTAGTGTCTATCAATCATCAAGTGGATGGCTATATCTTTTATTTTAAGCCTAGATGTGAGGGTTGTTCACATCCATTGATTCTAGGCTTAGGATTAGATGAAGGGCCTAAATCTAATTAACATAAGTTATTTCATTAAACAGTTAAATTAGGATGACTCATGAGTCACCCAATCTAGTCCCTTGATCATTAAGGCTTTTCTTGCCACATCCTCTCTTATATATTATTACTTAGACACCTAGGTTTTATGTTATTTTCTTTTAAAAGCTGCGATTTTCTTTTTGGCAACGCCTCCATCAGCGAATTATTTTCTCTTATTTTCCCTCTCGTATGACAATATTATCCGCCATCTCTCCTCTCTTGTACAATGCCACCATCTACGTCCCCTTCTTGTATGATGCCATCATCCATTGTTTCCTTCTTGATCCTCCCTTTCTTCATTGTTTCTTTTACTAGGCTCTGGGTTTGCAGGCTTTGGTGTCTAGAACTTAATTCAAAGGCTTCAGTGCAGTCTTCTATGATTGATCTTTTTCCATGGATGTAGATTGACATCGATCGCAACCTCCCTCTGTCCCTTAGGGTAGCATCACTTCGGTGACTTCTTCTCTTGTTGAACGTATTCCCTATACTATCTAGTTAAGATTTCATTTTTATTTATTGTTTCCTCTCCTTGATTGTTGACCAGTCTTATTTCTTACATCCTACATTTTTACTTTATTAGATCAAGGCTCCTATACATGTCCTTAGTGTTAAAATTTGCTAGAATTAATAAAAGTGGACTATTTTCATTGATACGAATTTTTTGGTACTTTGTTTGAGTAATATCCAGGTCTTGTTGATTAATTTAATACTGAGAGCTAGAGCAAATTTCCTACACTTATTTCATAATTTGGTGCCATTTAAAATCTAATTTCTGTGTGTTAATTTTATGTGGTGCTGAATTATTTATTAGATAGACCTGTTGATATCTTTGGTGGTTTGGAAACATATTATGTTGCATCACGTACCCTCCAAAGTCTCATTGTTTTTCATCCCTGCAGCAATAATGCATTCATCTCATTGCTATGTCTTCAGATTTTAATATTGACAACTCTCTCAGAGGTAAGGTCACCATACTACCATAAAAAAATCATAAGACTAAAAATTCACTTCCATAAACATTCAATCTTCCCTATTCATAAAACAACATGAGGAAAATATTTTTGATGAAAAGAATTTTCTTATCTTTTAATTATTTGTTCCATTTGATGATATTTTCCTTTATTATTTTAATCAGAAGGATCAGTACAATATTATAGAAGGTTTAGGATAAGATACAAAAACAACCCTTTACTACTTATAACATATTAACACTAGCTAAATTTCACCTTCTCATATAAATTTTTTATTTTGAATAAGGTTTATTGTCTCAATATCAGACTCCATATTGGTACCACATTAGTATATGCAGGTTGGTTCAGCATATCAAAATTTAATATGCATTGGTATGAAGTCTTGATTCAATACGAGATGGTATGTATCGATACGATGTATCATGATTTTGAAACTTTCAAAACTAAAAAGGAAGAACATCGTGTGAATGTTGAGAAAGAAAGAAGCATGAGAAGAAAGAACAGATAAGGAAAAGAGGAATCTTGGTGAAGTTCACTTTAGTTTTAAACATCCAAATAAGAAATTACCATGAAGAATTTGGGGAACGGTAGGAACACGCTACAATATACTCAGTAATCCAAAAATCTCTCAATTCTGCAGACCTCGAGCAAAACCATTTTGTTATTTGGACCATATCATCTACAATATGCCACAAAAGCACATAGCAAACGAAATAATTCGTTCACCTGATTACATAAGTGGCCATCGTTAACCCTAAGATATTCAAACACAAATAACCCATCCTCAATCCAGATCAGCAATCCAAGGTTTAATTATTCGATACCAAAAATGCTTAGGTTCTTCATTTTCACTTCCTTCTTTCGGATCAGGTGATCTAACAAGAAGAGTGCAACAAAATCCAACATATATAACCGGATCGAGAAGAGAAACACGGAAAAATCAACATAAACTCAAGTAAAAAGGCCAAGAAAAGACTCACGCCTTTCAACAGCCGGATCTTTTTGTGGAGGCCGGAGATCTCCTCGTCCAAGTCCGCGTGCATCGGATCGATCCGCAACTGGATCTCGTCCGAGCTAGCCGCAGGCCTCGAGGTAAGTCCTTCCCTGCGATACCAATCCATAAGAAGAGAATTTAGGGAATTATAGCTCTTTTAACGGAAGCGAAATCGCGGAATTCCCATGATAGAGAGAGAGAGAGAGACCTGGATCGAAGGGGACCGGAGCCATAGAGTGGATTCGCCATGACAAGCCGCGGACGAACACCGGATCGTCCGCCGAGAAAGAAACAAAATAGAAGAATAGAAGGTCGGAAGGATACGAGGGGAAGCGTGGAAGGGAAGGGAACGAGGCTCGTTTCGGCGCGCCGGTTCAATTGGACCGGTTAGCCCGGCTGCAGGACAGCCTGGAATGTGCGACCGTCCGAGTCGGTTAATTTGAACCGGGCACCATGGTGTCCATCAGTCGACATTGATTTTGGGACCCCAATTTAAGAGTAAACAGCAGACATGTTTGCTCACCAATCAGAGGTTGACACCTGATCGTCATAAAAAATATGGATTTATTTTTTTTTGGAGTAAGCGGTTTAATTGCACCAATTTCCAATTGCGATGAAAAGTGGAATAATAGATGAGAGGTTTCTGTTATTTTTTCCGTGAATCATATGCTACAAGGGTACATTAGTTCTTAATGATCATGTATATTTTGGCTTAGAATTTACATTAACTTGTTTATATATATATATATATATATATATATATATATTTTATTTATTTATTTATTTATTTATATGTGCGTGTGTGTGTGTTATTAGCAATTGTACTAATGTTCAGAATATGAATCCTGCCCTTTGAACTCCAGCATATAATGATATGAATGGATTATCTTGGCTTAAGTCCTAAAATATATTCAGTTGAACTTTGGGAGATAATAACATGAATGAATTATTTGTCCAAATTAAATCTCATTAGTGTTAGAGAGGCTTTCTTTGTTATTAACCCTCCTAAGTGTGATGATAGTGCCATGAACCCCATCTCATTTTAAAAATGCTAGGCAAATGAACTAGACCTAAAAATCTTAGGTTAAAATATTCATGGACTATAAAAATTCCTGCCTTCTTATATTATCTTGTGCATCATATAAATAAAACTGATTGTCTATCGAAATCCATTAGCAACTAGCTAGCTGAAATCTCAGTCCATTTTAAAATGACAAATATATGAATTAGTAAAAAATGGTCAAGAGGACAAAAGTATGCCACTATGCTCATCTTTATCTAGCTAGTGGAAGAGCCAAGGTAGGAACCAAAGGGGCAACGCACAAAATATGGAGACAAATTGAATACCAATTGATGGGGCCAGTTGACTCCATGGGCTACAATGACCGCATTTGAACTCGGCCCCAACTTTCAAGGCGGTCCTAGTGCCAAGACGGCCTCATCTTTGGACTCGGCCCCAGCTCCAAGATGGCCCTAACTTTCAAGGCGGCCCCGACTTCAAAGCTGCCTCGTCTTCGAACTTAGCCCCAACTTTCAAGGCGGCCTCAATTCTAACAAGACAGGGCTCATCAATTGCTTGTGGAGCCCACGTACCTGGCTCCACCACTCATCACCATCCGCACAGGATGGCAACGTGTGACATGGGGGACATATCTAGTAGACGTTGTAAAAACCGCCCGTGCCCTGTGGCAGCCTGCAACAACCTGCATCTGCCATCTGAATCAAGTGGCCACCCACTCTGATGGGACTTGACCCATCAACTACGCAGCCACCCATATTTGACAGGACACGGCCTGCAGTTCTGATATGCCATGAAGAAGTCTCCATCCATCATGAAGCCCTAATTACTCATATTAGATGGGACAAACACCACTAATCCTGACATTCAGCCCAAAAGGTCATCACTCAAAAGGTTATCATCCATCCACAAAGTCATCGTCCATCATGAGACTCCACATGATTCATTCCATCTCTAAATGATAAGGAGCATCAATAAAATGGATAAGAGGGATCCCCGACCAGGTAACAACGCACAACAACTCACAACACTCCTAAACGCTCATTCTTGCTCATACATAGAGCGCTTCTTTAAGCCTCTCTCTCTTTTGAGCTTTCTTAAGCTCACGGTTGTTGTCCAGAGCACTGACTTAAGCATCGGAGGGTCCCCACAAGAATCTTTGGTCCCCGGAACTTTTTGCAGGCTCTCGATCGAGCGAAGCCCACCGAAAAATCCTTGGCACGCCAGAGAAGTTGACCATACGCTCATGAACATTCGAGAAGGGTGATCTGGATACAACAGATTGGCACGCCATGTAGGGGGTAAAGCATGGATCATCAACAATGACAGCATGTAGATCCTCATCCCCCAAATCAAAAAGATGGTGATGACAAAGCCCAAGAGGTCTCTACCAATCGTGGGGAAGCATCCTCATGATGAGTTGAGCAACAGAAAGCCAGTCGCTCTACTCCACCATCATCACCACCTCAGTCCACTCAAGCGGACCAGCTCGCTGCCATCACCCAACAAGTCCAAGCACTGGTGGCTGCTGTCCAAAAGCTACAAGAGCAATATTTCATGGCCATATAGCGGCAAACAAAAGCTTCTGCTTCTCCTCTAGTTGCTGCTCAGGCCAATCATTAAGCTCTCCAGTAAGAGCACCATCAAGCTCTCCAGCAAGAGCACCATCAAGCTCTCCAGCAAGAGCTTTCTTAAGCTCTCCAGCAAGAGCATCATCAAGCTCTCCAGCAAGAGCCTCCTTAAGCTCTCCAGTAAGAGCATCATCAAGCTCTCCAGCAAGAGCCTCCTCAAACTCTCCAGCAAGAGCCTCATCAAGCTCTCCAGCAAGAGCCTCCTTAAACTCTCTAGCATGAGCACTATCAAGCTCATCAGCAAGCACCACAATCATGAAGCCTTCCGGGCGAAGGCACCTGCACCTTTCAACTCCAGTCAACATGATTCTCTAGAGGGCACGGTATCAATATGCTGAAGCATTCAAGTCAGTAGGAGGAAGCCCAAGCAAGGGCACCAGCACATTCGCTCCAATCAACATGATTCCCTTGGGGGTAGACCACCAACATGCTGAGGCATTCAAATCAGCGAAAGGAGACAAAGTCCTTCAAAGACATTTCATAAGGGAGCTCCATGCCACCTAGGCACAACCTCCAATAAGCCATCCAAGTAAGACCTCCAGTCTTCTTACAATATGAAAATCAACTTCTCATCTAACTTGAAAGTTTGGCAAACCTCTAGACTGGCCGAAGAAACCCCCGAGGTAGTTCCAAAAGGCTCTCGATAGTCCTACGATCATCAGGTCACCCCAGACTGACCGAAGAAACCCCTGAGGTGGTTTAAGACCTATAGTTCCGATGACTCTTGAGTCAACCCCCGAGCTGATCGAAGAAACCCCCAAGACGGTTCCAAAAGGTTCTCAACGGTCCTACAATCATCAGGTCACCCCCGGACTGGCCGAAGAAACGCCCGAAGCAGTTTAAGACCTATGGTTCTGGCAACTCTCAAGTCAAAAAAGCTCTTAACAAGTCATACGATCATTAGGTTACTCCCAGGCTGGCCGAAGAAACCCCTGAGGTGGTTCAAGACCTATGGTTCCAGCGACTCTCGAATCAACCCCTGGGCCGACCGAAGAAACCCCGAGATGGTTTCAAAAGGCTCTCGATGGTCCTACGATCATCAGGTCACTCCCAGGTTAGCCGAAGAAACCCCTGAGGTGGTTCAAGACCTATGGTTTCGGTGACCCTCGAGTTAAAAAGGCTCTCAACAAGTCCTGCAATCATCAGGTCACCCCTAGGCCGGCCGAAGAAACCCCTGAGGCGGTTCAAGACCTATGGTTCCAGTGACTCTCGAGTCAACTCCCGAGCTGGCCGAAGAAACCTCCTAGGTGGTTCCAAAAGGCTCTCGATGGTCTTGCAATCATCAGACCACTCCCGAGCCGATCGAAGAAACCCCCAAGGCGGTTCAAGACCTATAGTTCTGGCGACTCTCGAGTCAACCCCCGAACTGGCCAAAGAAACCCCCGAGGCAGTTCCAAAAGGCTCTCGATTGTCCTATGATTATCAGGTCACCCCCAGATCAGCCAAAGAAATCCCTGAGATGGTTCAAAACCTATGGTTCCGGCGACTCTCGAGTCAACCCCTGGGCCGACCGAAGAAACCCCCGAGGCGGTTCCAGAAGATGCCTGACGACTTCAGTAGCTCTCAGGTCACCCCCGGGCCGACCGAAGAAACCCTCGGGCAATCTTAAAAAGTTTTTCATCTTGACTCAGCAGTCCATGACCGGCATCGACACCCTAAGATCACTCTAGTGAATGCCTAAGGAGCAAGAGTGGGCTCAGCCATCCTTAAAATGTCTACGCAATCCTCAAGCCAGGCTGCTAACTCCTGAGATGAGTCAAGAAAGATGGGGCAAACCCTATCAAGCCCAAAAACCGAGGCTAAGATGTGAATGCAAAAGACAAAGGTGCTACAAAAAGCTAAGTAAACTATGCTTAGACAAAGTATTTCTTTCATTAATACTTAAAAATATCATACAAGGAAGCCGACATGAGTCAGGTTACATCAAAAAAAAAAGAAACTTATAAAAGCACATGGCTCAGTGGGCCCCAATCTGTCCTTGGTGCCACCCCTCTATGGCTCCTCACCTTCCTTGAGATCTCCAGGCTGAAGGTCATCAAGTCCGACAATCTTGAAGATCTAGAAGATCTTGTCCTTGTAGTACTTGAAGCCTTTGAAGTAGGTGTTAATCGCTGCCTCACTTATCTCTGCCTCATAGTGGCTTCATCTCTTCCCCAGCGGTTTTATTTCAGCTCCAGCAGCCTTATATCTGCCTCAACGACTTTATCGCTACCTCAGAGGCCTTGTATCTGCTTTAGCAGCCTTATCGCAGCCTCAATGGCCTTATTTCAACTTCAACGGCTTTATCTCAGCCACAACGGCTCCATTTCAGCCTTCACGGCTTTATTTTTTACCTCAGTAGCTTCATTTTAGCTTTGGCGGCCAATAGCCAACTAGATAAGGCCTTAACTTAAATTATGCACTTGCAACAGATTGGCGCACCAGTCTTAGCAGCCCTTGAGTCAATCTTAGCAGCCCTCGGGTCGGTCTCAGCAGCCCTCGGACCCACCGAAGCAACCCTCGAGCTAATCTTAGTAGCCCTCGAGTCAGTCTTAGCAGCCCTCGAGTCGATCTCAGCAGCCCCTGAGCCGATCTCAGCAGCCCCTAAGCCGATCTCAGCAGCCCCCGAGCTTGCCTCGGCAACTCCCAGCTAACAGATGGCAACAAGTCACCCTTAGCAAGCCAATTAGAAGCCCAAGTCAACTCACAGTGGAGAGATCAATCCTCTAGCTCACAGTTGACAGCATCTACTTCTAAACTTTGCGTCGGAAGAGGATACTAGTTGTCCTCAGCTAGTCAAAGATAATCAACTTACCTCCAACATTGCATAAAGTTTTTTGAGCAAGCAAACGCACATCTTCAGAAAGAAAGCAAGGAAAGACAAATGCAAAGATAAAAAATTCTACACTCCTTTTGCTTGGCGAATGCAAGACATGCGGTCGCACAAGCTCATGAGTGTGGAGGGCATTGATGGGGCTAGTTGACCCCATGGACTACAATGACCGCATTCGGACTCAGCCACAACTTCCAAGGCAGCCCCAGCGCCAAGGCGACCTCGTCTTCGGACTTGGCCCCAACTTTTAAGCGGCCTCAACTCTAACAAGACATGGCCCACAAATTGATTGCGAGGCCCATGTACCTGGCTCCATCACTCACTATCATCCGCATAGGACGGCAACGTGTGACATGGGGGACATATCTGGCAGATGCCATAGCAACCGCCCGTGCCCTATGGTAGCCTGCAACAACCTGCATTTACCATCTGAATCAAATGGCCACCCACTCTAACGGAACTTGATCCACCAACTATGCAGCCACCCATATTTGACGAACACGACCTGCAGCTCTGACATACCAAAAGAAGTTTCATCCATCATGAAGCCCCAATTACTCAGATTAGATGGGACAAACCCCACTAATCCTGACATTCAATCCAGAAGGTCATCACCCAAAAGGTTATCATCCATCCATAAAGTCACCGTCCATTATAAGACTTCACGTGACTCATTCCACATCTATCCACAAAGTCACCATCCTGAAACTCCACGTGACTCATTCCATCACTAGATGACAAGAGCATCAATAAAATGGGTAAAAGGGACCCCCGATTAGGTAACAATATACAAAAACTCACAATACTCCTAAATGCTCATTATTGCTCATACAGAGAACACTTCTCTAAGCCTCTCTCTTTCTCTAGAGCTTTCTCAAGCTCATAGCTGTTGTCCAAGTACTGACTTGAGCATCAAAGGGTCTTCATTGTAATCTTCAGTTCCTGGGACTTTTTGCAGGCTCCGATCGAGCAAAGCCCACCGAAAGATTTCGGCACGCCGGAAAGGTGACCGAACACTCGCAGATGTTCGAAGAGGCTGATCTGGCTACAACACCAATCAATACCTACCTTAAGATCCATTTCCTTCGATGTATAACCATTTCATAAGACTGTAAAGCATGTCTCAATTTTTCCAAGCAACTAGGACAATTCATGCCTACCTTCAAGAAATTAAAAAAGAGAATGAAGCAAAACTGTGTATTAAGCTTAAACAATCTCAAACTATTTATTTAGTTGATATAAACCGACATCCTGGGATGTGGGTAGGATATTGTTGACATTTTGAATATCTCTGCTTCAAAATTTACTCATCTTCCATCTATTGGGATGAATCAAGATTTAGGTTCATCCGCATTTGAATCCTTGATGAATGGTAAAAGCAACAAGAAAAATGATAGGGGCCTTAAGATCTCATGCCGTTCGTTGCAACAAAGATTTTGTTTCTCATCAAGGTAGTTATATACGACACTACGGTCTAAAAGAAAGAGTAGGTGCCTTTCCAACCAAACAAGAGGGTAATGTGAAACATCTCTATTGGATTGTGCTTCAAGGGAAACCAAGCCCCTCCTTTCTTTATCACTTCCACGTAAAGCACCATCGGTCATTTTTATCTCGACTGTGACTGAAGTTCCCACGTACTTAGCAATCAGCATAGCGAGCTTTGGTGCAGACATATTCAACGCTACAATCTTTTAAAATCTCTCATCAAACCTGTTAATTCTGTCGATGAAAATTTTGTTTTTGTTTTTGTTTTTTTGTTTTTTGACGTAACGTCTGACCTATTTGCACATCTCTACTATAAGAAGGGGACTATCCTGAACAGAGAGAATTATAGATACTAGTAGCGCAACTGAGAGTAAGGTGTCATCGCAAGTCTGCATTCTAATCCATGGAGCAGTTGCCAGGTTATTCTTCTTTTCCTTTTGTTCATCAGCCCTTTGCTTTGAAATGAACTAAGAAAACTCAAATGGGTTTGGCAGAACTTTCAGATCTGAAGAACAAGCTGCTTGATCGAACTCATTTCAGCTCAAAATGGCATGATCTTTTGGTGGAGTTCACTTCCTTTTCCCTTCTTCTCTATCTTCTCTAGTATTCTTTCATGTAACTGGTTGATAGTTACTTTTACTTAAAACTTGAGTACCCCAATTTTCAGTCCATACATTTTTCATGAAATTATACAGAAAGCCAGCAAATATATAATCCTTAGGTACTTGTACGTTGTAAACTTTTGCTGATTTCAAAATTCTTTTTCCCTGCTATTCTAGTCTAAGCGCATGTTTCTTGACACAGTATTTTCAAGGAAAATTTTGCCAAATATTGGAGTAGCTTTTACTTATCCAACTTGCATGCATTACATTGATGAAATATGCAACTTAACTATTAGTTTGTCATTGTAAAAATATCAGTATATTAAAGGTTTCTGAAACAAGTAATCAAAAAGTCAGAAGAAAGATAATGAAACAAATTGGTTTTTAACTGTCAAGGATTTTTGATGATTCTTGAAAAACTATGACTAAAAGGAAACATTTGGACTAAAGTAGTTATTTCTGCAATCCATTCAGCATAAGCATGGTTTGCTGACATGCAACTACCAACATGTTGTGCACTTTGCTTTTTGATGTTAACAGAATATCTTTATGTTTTTAATGACAAAAGACAAATGGCAAGCTTGTTTATCTTGTCAACATTACATCCTTATTTTTTGATGCCATGCTAGCATTGGTGCTATGGCATACTAGTCATGCTCCTTTTGAACCACTTCAATATTAATGATGAACTTTCCTGTCTAGGGTACTTTCACCACAAATTTCATGTCAGAAGAAGAGCAAAAGATACGAGATGAACTCGGGAATGATATAGAAAGGATTTGGAAGAAGAGATCAAAGATGGTATATGCCGACTTGCTCTTCGCTTGCACAGGTTGTATCAACACAAGAATGACAAGAACAGACCAAGTTCATCGACGAAGAACACTAGCCTACAATCAAACGCGAAAGATGAAGTATACACGGAGGTGAATATAACCATAAAAATGGAGGGAGGATGCAAGATTGAAATATTTGAAAATAAGCCAGATGCTCTCAACATTGTTAGGCCCCAAAATTCTCGCCAAAAGCTAAGCAAGGAAGGATAAGCTGTAGCACCAAGCAGTTTGATCGGTCGAGGACTCTTCGCTCTGGAATGAGATCAGTCATTGCCATTGGTGAGAAGCATGGTAATCTGAACGAGAGGAACCACAAGCCACTTAAATTGGTATGGAAATAGTAACTTATAGCAATGGCTGAATAAACCTACACTTGTGAGCTTATGTGCTAATAAGGCTTCAGATTTCAGTGCAGTAGGTTTGCAGGATATTTCAAGGAATTGAATCTAGTTTTTGTGAGCTCATCTGTGAGAATACTAAGATTTAATGCAAATAAGTGTGAAGAAAGAAATTGGTCATTAGCTCTAATGAGCCACCAGGGCATCAATTTTGTGTAAGCCTGGTGTATGAACTAAATCTTCGAGTTTTGTGAAGTTTGAACAAAATTCTTCTTGACACAGATGCCTTCAAAGCTTGGAGTCTGCTTCTGATTTTTCTGAACTCGTTTGAGAACTTCTACGTTAAGAACCCAAAAGAACATAAAGAAAGGAATCCGCTTGTCTGGTGCACAGACAAATTTAGACAGATCCCCTTTTTTTATAAAAAGAGAGAGAAAAAAAAGATGACAAAAGGTCTAAACATTGTTTGTCGAAAAGAATTTAAGTTGCGTGAATCTTTGTGACTGCCAAACCAAGAGAAGGGGTCTTATCGACATCATGGTGGGAGCCAAGTGTGCTTCTGTCCAATGGCAACAGATGTTCCCTTCTTGCACAAAGAAAAAGAGTCCACGAAATCAGGTAAGTGTAACCAAAATTTTTTTCCAACTAGCTAGTCTCTTCAACACGAGTTCTGCCCCACTAATATATATTCAGTGGGATATAATGTGAAAGAAAGCATAAACGATTGTGCACCAATCAGAGAAAGCTGGCTAAAGTTACAAGTTCCTCTTTACTCTTTGGCTAGTTAAATGGATAAACATCTCTTAACCAAGATTTAACCTGCAAACAAACGCAACCTCTGGGAGGAGTTAGTTGTCAGGGTTTTACTTTTATTAAGCTGATCCTAACTATTTTAAGATTAAAGCTTTCTTGTCACCGTTTGGTTTAGCTTTCACTAAAGAAGCAGCTATTTCACATTGCCTCCCAAATATAGGTGACAGCGTTCCACAATGAAGGCCCAGGGACCACTGAACTGGCTCCAAGAAACTTGGATCTTTATAGGCTCATGGTCGTGATAATCCAATAGATGTCATCGTTGGTATCGTGTTGCTTTTGGTCTTCGAAAATTAGCAGAAAAGAATATATATATATATATATATATACAAAGAAATAAGGGCAAAACAATGTTTTTAATACAGAATTTAATCCCTCACCGCCATACTTTATGGAAACAAATATTTGTCATTTTTAGTTCATGGTGCCAAAGCTAAAGGGAAGAATTACATGAAAGCAGAAGAATTCTTGATTAATATGAGAGGTAACGAGTACTTTCCCAAAATTTTAAATTCTACAGACACGAGCACTTGTTTGAAAAATAGAACTCTGCAAGAAGTCAGGGGTCTCACTGAATCAGGACAATTATTTTGTAAAGATACAAGAAAAAGAATTATGCACTTTAAACACTATAATCTCATTGACAAGCACAATAAACATTAAGACTGGTTTATCCCACAACATATGGCACAATGAATATCAGTTAACTATCAAACAAACATATGGACACGCAGGAAGAAACACAAGGCTACATCAATCACGATATGTTTCAATAGTCTAAATAGAGACTCGAAAGGAGCTGTAAATCCAAATCTATCACCACGACTAAGGTTGCAAGTTGTGAGCACCATGAACAGCTTCCTGTAAATTTTTTACAGCACTGTCATAGATCACAAAACCCATGAACCAGAACTCATGGTTGTCAACAGAGGCAACCTGAATATATTTTTCTGCTGGATTTACTTTGCTTGCTGAAGGATTAACTGACCTTAGCTGATGCAGTGGAATTGCCACCTGTTTGGAAGGGAAAACCATCAGATAACAGAATGCTAGTAACAAATACAAAATTCGTTGTGGCCTATTCTATAACAAAAGGCAGAGACTGTCAAAAGAATGAGCTCGTTGAGCATAGACAAAATTTGTGTTAAATGTCTCAGAAAGTTTATGGCTGTGGATTGAGCAAAAATTGACCGAAACACATGATATTCAGAGAGTATCAGCAATTAGAAGGAAGGAGAGAATGCAAAATTCTAATTACAGGGCTGTTTGGCAAATGATTGCTTTGCATCTAGTTCACGTGCCCTCAATTTTTGAAATCTAATCCCCACAAATTTTCTTGAATCTCTTCATAGTCAACCATGAAATGGAAAAGTTTTGATCATGTTGAATACTATATTCACATTAAATCAGGCCATGGAAGGATGAACTACACTATATGACAGTATCCTTGTTTATGCTAATTTATTTCGAAGTTTTGTTTCATGTAAGTATAGGTAACCCATCAGTGGTATGAACATGAATTGACAAGTGGGATCTGAGTGCAGGAAGAACGCAGGATACCAGCATCATGTTGTATATCATAATGAATTTTTCATGAAGTGTAGAAGCTGCACCAATAAAGAAAGGAAGAGATTGTTGGTGACAGTTATGGTAATGCAAAGCCCTTCATCAGCATGCATAATCATTGTGATGGCAAATTAAGATCTGCTCATTGAATGCTAACAAAAACTTAAATGCATCAACCAGATAACTTGATCATGGGTTAAAAATCACAAGCGTGAAATCCAAACAGCCAGGTCAACAATTAAGCAAATAGTATGTTAGAATTTTTGAAAGATTTTCAATTATTATATGAAATATAAATAGCATGGATGCCAATAAGTCAGACATTAATCATTTCAGGATTATAATCTGAGTGTCTGACAACTTATCCAGCACCAGTTTGATATGCTCTTTTACTTATAAGAGTTGGATTTTAGATGTTCATATTTTAATGTTGACACTCCAGAAAGCATACAATGCACTATAATTATAAAAGTGTTAGCACTCCTATAATTCCAAAGCGTTAGCCTATACTGCCAAAAAAGTGGCATAGCTAAAGAGAAACCTAACCAGAGAAAAAAATGAGAAAAAAAAGTGGCATAGCTAAAGAGAAACCTAGCCAAAGAATAAATGAGAAAAGAACCATCTTGTAAGTGTTTAAAAGCTGTGAGATCAAGTACATAAGATAACCACTTGTCTTACAGTTCATCCATTACTAACATTCAACTAAGTTATATAAATTGGCTACTCTTAAAGAACATGCCAGTCCATCCTACAAGCCAAAGAAAGAATCTTTTGCGGTGTACATGCTGGTGAACATGCATAGACAACTTTGACAAACTACCTTGTAATAGCTCCATTCGGTTTGATCCCCTACTTTGTATGAGAGAGGATTGTCACTACAAAATGCAAGTTTAGCAGTAGAAAGGTACAGAACTCCCATAACAGGACCAGCAGATGTTGATAGATAGCATGCATATGACTTTTTAAGTTTTTCTTCAGGAAGTGTCTCGAAAGTCTGTTGGAATATCTTGTCGTAACCACCTTCTGCTATGGTCTTAGTTATCTGCGCAAACCTCCCCATGGCTGCATCTGTGACACTAGGTCCTGTTTTCACTGGATTGAGAAAGAATGTAAGCCTCTTGCATGGCTGAATATATGATAAACAAAGAGTATCATGCATTGAGCTACTGAAGATTTTTTTAAAAAAGAATCTGAAAAAAAATATGTTCCAGCTTGCTAAAAGATAACAGCCAAAGAAACATAAGCAGTGTAACTGATTTATTCGGCAAAGTATTGGAATGTAAGATGACTAAGCTCCCAATTTATGCAATATTGAAAGATGTATTCAATTACATGCTTAAATGTTTTTGTGCATGTATGAATGTTTGTACGTGTGTATGCAAAATGTAAACTGAATAAGCTCCCAATTTATGCAATATTGAAAGTTGTGTTCGGCATATAAATCCGTTTCCATGACGTAAATCAGTCAACATGATTAAGCAAGAAATCTGACTAAACATTGGTTTATAATTTTATGTATGTGTGTGATTGTCTATACCAATTATCTAGCATTTTTGGGGTGTGGTTGGAGTTTTCACCTTTTGTCTCAAAAACAGTAAACATGACAATAAGTTGTTTTCTTTTTTGACTAATAAATGATTGTCATTCCTAACTTGTTACTGCATTAATGATCCTTATTCAGGATATTAACGTTTGACATATTGAGCAGTAATGAGCACTTTAATACATGAACCAAGTCATTTATTCTATTCTCAAACTACAAAAGAGACATTACAGTCTATTGTCACACATATGAGGAGTCTTTGGCAACCTTTCATAAATTATCACAGGTATGCACCTTTTCAAAATCTTGCACCTTAAGTCAATTGCTTCAGACTGCAACTCATCTCCTTAGGTCAATGTTAGTTAACTCGTAAAGAGAGTAATTCAACAACAAAAAAATATCCACTCCTGCAATTGATTGTTTCCATGTTGCTTCACAATAGAATCTATCTCCCCATTTTGTTTGAATACCATAATAATCTGGAGTTTCTTTACTTGCCTGAACCGTAACTTTGTCAAGATAAGTTCGAACATTTCTTGTCCAAAGAAGCTGAGAAATGTTAACTTTGTTTTCATTGCCATCTAGAACTCCTTGTCTCTCTCAATCAAAGGTGGCACTAACTACCCCTGTTTTTAGTAGGAATAAAGTGGATCATTGATGATTTATGTTTTAAAATTTGTGTTCATTTGTACTGCTTGTTATCCACCATCATTCTTTGGCCACCATCACACTTCTTACTTAAGTGGTTAGCACTCTGACATCTTGACCATTATATGGTTATCCACTAAAACAGATAATTATACCATTTTAAATTTTACAGTGACACTAAACAAAATATTTTAAATGATATCTTATATATCTATCAACTCGTTATTTTCTGATTTTTCTTTTTTAACCATTTCTTGGCTTTTTAACATGATTTTCATATAGTTTGATTAAAATTAATTGAAAAATCACAACAAAAAATGATGTTGCATTTACTCTTAACTAGTATTCCTATTTTTGCTGCATTTTAAGCAAGTTTTCCCTTTTTTCTTTATAATTATTGAAATTCAATATCGAACCATGAAATTACAATGAAATTGCTGAAATTACTGAAAAGTTTTGGTTATTGAAATTCAAACTCAAACCATGAAAATTATAATGAAATGGCTGAAATTACTGAAAATTTTTGGACCAAGCTATGATAAAACTTATAAGTTTGTTCAATATAACAATCAACGTAAATGACTGCTTCACAATTTTGTTCTTTTTCTCTATTTTTCCCTTTTTTCATTTTCTTTTCTCTTAGTTTTCTGTTTTCCTCTTTAAACCTCACCGATACATACAAAAAAAAAAAAAAAAACTCTTTTGAACTTGTGCTAAATTGAACCGGCTGACTTAGGTTTGTATTAATAGTCCAACCATAATTCAGCCCCCTACCATTATTGTCAGCCATTCCAAATTCATACCTCATACCAACCAAGTTCCTATTCCAAAAACTTGATTTATTACTTTGCTTGCAATTCCTATCTCATCACTTTAGCTAATATCTTTAAATCCTTTTTGTGATAACCATCTTTTACCGGTCTGTTATTTGTTTATCTATTTGTTTGTGCCTATACTTATGTTACAAGATGGATAGAGGTGCCAGAATTCAAGGTTTAGGTCCTTGTTGTGTTAGGCCTCATTTATTCTGTCTCCCTAAGTCACTATCCCCTACATCCAGCTAGCTTATTTTTTTCCAAAAAGTAGATGCATATTACTTTATTTGGCCAGTTGGTCTTCAACACTCAATCTACTTGAGCTTCTATGCATCCACTGTTCAATGTAACTTTATTTATCCATTATTTTAAAAAAGACAGTATCATTGTCTCCACCAATGTCTCCTTATTATTCTGAATTATTTTTGTTCACCATATAATAGGTTGTTCCGACCTCTTTAAGAACCCTTTAATAAAAAATTGAGTCATTTCTCTCTGAAGAAGGGAAAAAAAAGGATTCATTTAGCCCATGAGATTAAAGCTTTGTTGTTGTTGTTGTTGTTGTTCTCTTACGAAGTTTCCTTAGAGGCTATCATTGTCCAATACCAACAAAGCTATTGGTAAAGCCAACTTTTTAATTCCCTCATGAATTAAAGAACTAATCAAAATGATTGATATTGTATGACGTGTTGCATGATAATACTGTACCAATAGCTCTAAGGATGGTGATGTTGAGTTGGTTCAGCTTTATGATGACTTGAGACATAGGAGACAAAGGCATTCTGATAAAACTGCCAACCCAAAGCAGACCCATTTAACAAACATATCAATGATTAAAACTGGAACTTGACTTGTTCATTATATAGGTAAGACAACTTGATCCCTTTAACCAACTTAACAAGCAAATAAAATTGATTTCCATCTAACATCTTTCTGTTAACTTGTTAACCTATCTTGACACACTTACACAGATTGACATAATTTAGGTATTATTAAACTTGCTAATCTAATCAATGTTAATCTGCTAATTTTGTAAACAAATTAGCCTGTTGATTTATATAATATTTTATAATCATGATTTTGGCATTTTTTTTGCTTAGTTAAATTGTTCAATAATTTGCCAATTTCTTGTTTGGGTTATAATCATGTTGATCCCAAACAATTATAAAATAAGTCAACATGGGTTGAACAGACAAGTCTCTAAATCCTTCATTTCGGTAAGAACCACAACCCATTAAATAAATGAATTAATTGCATCAGCCTGTTTTTTATGCAAACCTGAATCATGCAGATCCAAACATGCTAACTTTCTCTCATTTTGTATAGGACTGGCAGGTTGGGTCAAGGACTGGAACGCTTATGCAGAACTTGCATGATGTCCATTGTGTTCAATGCATTGCTAGTGCCTAGCCAAGGCCACACTGGCATGGGATAACTTAATCTTTATTTCTAACTTTATGGAGCTTTATGGTTAGCTCTTTCTTTACCTCCATCATGTGCACCTTTATGACACTTGGTCTGATCTTTATCAGCCAATATTTCAATCCATCTAATAATGCAAGTCTTCTGGCACTCCTATCGTAATTTCCTTTTGAGTCTCAAAAGCACAGGATATCATAAAACATCGAGACATAAAAATAAAAATTCACTTCATTCACAGCACATAAATTCCACTATTCTGTCTTCTTCCATTGTTTTATGCGACGGATCCAAGACAGTGACAATTGTCAGACTTAAATATTCATTGGACATCATCCATGACTTTGGCATCAGTTTCCATTATGTGTTCATTGTAATACCAGATATAGCAATTTTGCATAGGCTTTAACTACGGTTCCAAATTCCAATTCAATTACATCTTGAATTCATCAATCCAAAAATGATCTTCCTTGTATTCAAAATTCAAAACAAAAAAAAAAAAATCAAAAATTTCCTTTTCAAGTCTTGAAGGTATGGTAGTTCATAGAACACCTCAAGAAACCTTCCCACTTCATTCACATCACATTGATTCTGTTATTTATTTGTCTCTTCCTATCTTCTATGTAATAGATCCAAGACAACTAAAATGGTCACAGTGAAGCATTTGTTGGCCATCAATTTCAAAAATAACATAATTATGATATATTCTGGTTCTACTTATTATTAGATGTTTATCATCTAGGGCTTTCCTTATAGTTCCAATTTTCAAATTCAATGAGACATTTCACTTCATTAATTCAAAACCGGCCTTCCTCTCCACTCAAAATTCATAGGTTCTTTTGCAAAACCAGTATAACTAAGCCAATGACCACCTTGTGGCAAAAGGATAACAAGCCATCATAACACATCACTGGCAAATATATATTACGAACTCTCTATCAATATATAAAGAAAGAAAGAAAGAACTATAACAATGTAAGGATGTTGCCAATGTAGTAAGTGTGGCCCAATCAAATCAAATTTCCCAACAGAGGTCCTATAAAATTGCAATAACTTAAAAGAGGAAAAAGATCAAACTAACCACCTTTTCGCTCCTCTTTTTCACTTGATTTTTTTTGGGTTGGAGTGACAAATCATCATTCATTATCTTTCTTCAAATCTTTTTATTTGTTTTTCATTAAGTCCTCATGCAAACCCTTCAAAAAAGGGTTTACAGAACAATTGGAAAGTTTGAATGAGAAGCTGTATATTGCAACCTTAATAAATAGCATCTTTAAATATCTTCATATAATACCTAAATAAACATATTTTAATAAAATTATTTTTCTACATATCCCTATATCTTCTTTTTTTTCCCACTTATCGAGCCAAACACTGGGACACATGTCTGAATCTAATAACAATATACGAGTCCACGCAATGGTGGAGTGCAAATGTGATACCAATGGATATTTAGTTGGATTAGGCTGAGATTCATCATAAAAAAGCACTACCCAGGTCAAAGTGGGAGATTGAGAGCTGCCATGGGGTGAGATGTTAAGAATGCAGATTCAAAGCGTAATAATGATATGTTATGAACTTGGTTAACATTATTGCCTTCAACACCTGCAAAACCTAGGCCTTCAGCTGGGCAGATTGCGGTCATAACAGAGTATATTTTGTATTAGGTCAATTTGTCCTCATCCAAGAATTTATTGGACTACCATTTTTCTAAGATACATCTTAGGAATTTAATATCGATGATAGCACCAAAAGAGTTCACCATATACCACTCATAGTAGAATTACGTCCACTGCAGCTACTTCACATCTAAAACTTCTCGAACTATGCACAACTTACCACTAATTTGCACTAGTCTCACAAATGATTAACTAAAATTGACCATAAAGCAAGTGTTTCTACAGGTCCACTGATCTATGTCTCTACATAAACTATATCGAGCAGATCGATTTCACCTACCAAAGGAGAAAAAAAGAAAGCATTTTTCAAAATATTCATCTAAAACTTATACTCACAGTGCTGCCAAACGTTCCCCGCCAAATCCTCGGTCTTCTTTGCCGCTTCCCCCACCTTCTTCCCCAACTTCCCAAACACATCACGCACGGTGTCCATCGTCTCTATTCATCACAGTCCAACAAAATTCCGATCAATCAAAACAAATAAAAAAAATCACACCAAAATTCATCAAACTCTATTCATGATTCATCAAACTAATCCAATATTCAAAAGAGCAACAAACAGGATGACCAAACCGAATAAAACCAAATCTCTCTAATCACAAAGAAGCCAGGAAAAGAGCAAAGAGCGAGAGAGAGAGAGAGAGAGAGAGGCATACTCTTTGACGACGAGGCGACGGGGACGGGAGTGACGTAGGGGTTGGAGTCCTGCGGCATGGTGGTGGCGTGGTATGCGGGGGCGGAGGGCGGAGGAGGGGGCGCGACGTCCTCCGGGTTGAGCTTGGGGTAGGGGGCGTAGTCCGACGAGCGCTCGCCGTCAGAGTGCTTCTTGTCAAGGGGATTGGAGGTGGGATCCATGGCCAGCGGCAAGGCGACGGAGATCCAGATTGGTCTCGGACGGCCCGGCTTCTAAAGGGGCGCTCTCCCACGCGGGTTTTACGTCGAGTTCACCAGGAACAATGAACGAAACTGGTACATTGATGACCCACCATTCCTCTGGCATTGAAGCGGACCAGCTGTTCCCGTTATTATAGCATTAACCCTATCCATTTTCCAAAAAGATTTTATTTTGAGTTAAGTCTCCCTATATATATATATATATATATATATATATATATATATATATAATTATATATTATAAAATATTCTTAAAAACTATAAATTTAGATAAAAATATAATATATTCCTTCTTAATTAAAAATTATATATATATATATATATATATATATAGTTAAATTTTAGATATGATAAATTTTTAAATTAGTTAACAGCAAAGATTGAAAAAAGTTCTGATTAAATCTTGCCATCTTTGGCACCAATACCTAACCGTCTATCTTGGTTGAGCCAAGCAACGGCCATTAGTTGGTATATGGATAGCATTACTCTTATTATATACGAGGCCCAGGTCATTTTATTTTTTCATCCCCATCTATAAGATATTTTATTGTTAAATGACCGACCAGATATCTTATTACTGAAAAATATAACTAGAGATAGTGTGTTTAACTTTTAAGCCAAAAATAATTATTATCATACCAGCAGTATCATGGTACATGAGATAGAAATAAAAAGAGATTATTATTTAAGAAAATATCTCAGTTATATTTACGAAACTTATTTATTAATTATTTATCCGACTTAAGATTTTTGCATTGAAGGCTAAATTTGGATAAATTTCGCAATTTCTTATTTTTTAACAGAAAAAATCAGAATTGCCTTGAGAACCCAATTATAAGGTTCCAGATTTTAATTTTATTGGATTATTGGCACCAGATGCCAAAAGATAATAGAGCTCATTCTAGGCTTAGCATCAGTTAGCCCAGGCTTCGATTTTATCATATGTTGGCAGTACTCTGAATTACCTTTAGATGGGTTGTACTAGATGTAAATGTGGTAGGACGGGACTGTCAGGCCAGTCCACGTTCAATAAAAATATGCCAACCGGTTTTGAAGTTAACGGTTGTGTTTGGATGTTGTATTCCTATCAAGACTTCTTTAAACAAGCGAAAAAGAGTTAATAAACTTTTAAAAAAAAATTATTCTCCTCAAATGATGGTATTTTTGTTTTGCTATTCCATGGGATAATGGAATAGCTCATTTTTTACTTACGGTATTACAAGGGCCTCGACCGAAAAATAAAAATAAAAATAAAATCGTTCTTATGTTCATCTTCATCTTGCTATATGGCGTAGCCATTTGAGTTAGGATTTAAGGAGCAGCAATCTCAACAACAAGCGATCTCGGTTTTTAGAAGCTATTCGATGTCGTTTCGAAGGTGTAAGCTTTCGATCCATCTCAGGTGTGAAGTGCATAGTACCATAGATATGTCTTCATCCCCAATCCCTCTTCCGTCTTTGAAGGTTTCATGGTTATTTTTTTCAATTTTAAATCGTAATTTTTTAATTGTAATACTTTTACTTTGACCGCTGGATTTTGTTGCCTTTGATTTCTACTTGCCGATCCATCTGTGGTATAATCTAGATCTCATTCTTCCTTTGTGAAGATTCAAAAACCAAGTTGTCAGATACGCACCAGGTGCTTGGAGCTTTTGGAGGAAAAGATACGCACATATGCCTCAAGTTTAATTGAAGTATAGGAATTAGGAGGGGAGGAGGAAAGAAGAAAAGTTTAAATCTAATAGGACGAGTATCATGTCTTTATTATGAAATAGGATGTTTCCTAACAGATGTCGTCTGTATTACCTTTTCTTTTTTAAAATTTTTTTTATTTATTTTTTTCTTTTTCTTCTCCATTATTACTCTCTTCCTTTCCCATCGTTTCTTTATTTTCTTATTTTCTTGTTCCTTTTTTATTTTTCAAATTTTATTTTCCTTCTTTCTCTTTTTCTTTTTTTATTTTTTCTTCCTTCATTTCCTTCTTCTTTCTATTATTTCTTCTTCTCTTCTTAAAAGTTTCTCTTCTTTCTTATATGGACAGATTTCAAAATCTCAAGCTGCCATTTTTTGTAAGGATTTCTCTTATCAGCTCCCCCTTCTCTGGAGCCATCAACAGCACACTGCACACATATGGTAATCAAATAGAGTTTTATAGTCTTTATTAGCGCTCCATAAAGAGTTAGAAAACTCCAACAACTTATCATAAGCGGCAGATACTCAAAACCATATCCTGCTAAAAACTTTTATTATCAGCTCAATTATATTTACACATCACTCAAATCAACACTAAGCATCAACTTGCTCAAATAATATTTTTTCATAATATCCTCAGACAGTTTACAAGATCACATTCACAATTGACAACAAAATCATAAGTACATACATCATACTCATAATTTTCTCAAAATATAAGTCTTTTATTCATATCCAAATAAGTCTGATACATCACCATATGTCACTGTACATAAATACATATACATACATATATATATATATATACATGAATATCATTCCACACTAGCTTAATATACAAAGTTATCATCTACGATATTGTAATCCGGCAGGCTTCAGCAGCTAAGGGTCTCAATCCCGCAAACCTTAATCCTGCCAAACAACTCACTGATCTGGAAGAAGAATATTAATAACAGAGGGGTAAGACCTAAGTCCCAGTGACTGGATAACCATCTAACCAAGGAGAAATATAAAACCATAACATCATATTTTCAACAGTATGTTGATACAATATAGCTTGTATAATAAAAGTATATTTTTAACATGATATCAGATAAAGTAAAATGTAGCTTATTCTTCAATAATATACCAGTACTGAATTACTTTACAATAACTTTCTACTAAAAATAACTCATTAATATAAATATCCGTATGATGCATTACAACATGAAGGTATGCATTCTTTACCTACAGCCCAGACTTTGTTTATTTAATTTTCTGATCCCCACTGAGATCTGCTTGCCCATTGGCATCTCATGTAAACTTTTCCTTGGTATAAATACTTGGTCCACTAGTCCTTTTTAAACCACAATATAAGTTTTAAATCTCATGATATGGGATGTGTGTAATGCCTTTGAGGTACCACCCTACAGTCGCCCTTCTGTAGGTGTACTCTCATCGGATGTATGACTAGCAACAGAATCCCCGCACAAATAGCATCTCTTACTCATGCGGTTCACCGAGGAAAGTGCTTTATTTATTCTGGAACCTCGGGTTTTCACTCTGCCCCCACGGGCTATATAATAACCAGCTCCACTGAGCTATGATTCTTTTTTCTATGGGCTACTTACAACCTGCTCCACTGGGCCTAGTCTATCATGCACTCACCCCTATTTCCGAGGTTCATCGTACGATCAAATCGCAAGGAGGTGCTGGCTTAATAGTAGTATGCAATGCTCATGCTACAGCACAGTCTACAGGGTGATCAGCCTCATAGCTGCTTGAATGCTTTATATGACTCATGTATCAAAACATATTTTTTTTAATATTTTTTCATGCACATATGCCATGTATGCATCTAAAACTCATACATCAAAACCCAGGCTCAGTTCTTTTGCTTTTAAAACTCATGCTCATAAACTCGGACTTTAACTCATGCTCAAAACTTTATGCTTTAAATCTTATAATAAAACTCATGCTCAAAGCTTCATGCATCAAACCCATGCATCAGAATATCATATGCTAGGTTCTCATTTCCTAGATTTAAAACATACATAATACTTTAGTAACATAACATACCACAACTAGATATTAATATCATTATACTGACTCAAAATAAACTTTTTATTGCTAGATGAGAAACCCACTCACTTTAGCAGATTACTCTTTAACTGGTACTCAACTCTGATATTTTGATTTTCTGGAATAACCCTCTTGACCTACGTCAACATACAGATACGATAGCTATTAGGGTTATCTGCACACAAGGGTTTCCTTCGAAACCATGCATGCATACATGATCTAACCGCTGATATCTCATTATTTTTTTCATCCTTTTCTACTCAAGATTACTTCCACTATTACCTCAAAATATAAGAATCTCAAAAAAATCTAAATCTATGCAAGATCTAGGGAAGCTATAGCCTACCTGGAGCCAAACACAAACCCCAAGCTTCCCCCTTTCCTTCCTTCCTCTTTCCCTTCTTTTTTTCTTCTTCTTCTTCTTCTTCTTTTTTCTTCTTCTTCTTCTTTTTCCTTCTTTTCCTTCTTTCCTTCTTTCCTTCTTTCTTTCTTTTCTCTGGCTGAACCCATGCTTTCCCTCTTATTTCTCGTCGCTTAGGGACCAAGTCATGAACAATGGCTTGCTTAGGAGCTAATGCATTGATGAAATTTTTATTTTGTCCTCATGAACTCTTAAAGCACGCTTTTTAAAAAAATATGGCTCACTCATAACCATGATATTTTGCTCTTAGATTTTCTTTCCCAAATTGCCCTTAGCACAATTAGCAATTGACACCAGAACCTTTTCCCATTTTGCCCTTAAACATATTTTTTTAATCCATTTATAGATCAGATTATTGTTATTCATCTAAATCAATACTTTCATGCAATATTTCTAGAAAAGACCTTGCCAATTGAAGATCTTAATTTTTGAAATCCAACGGTTCAAACGGCACTCAAAACAGACTTAAAACGAAATAAATATAAAATTTTAAAGATTTAACTCAAAAAATCTGCCATTTTAGAGTCGGATCTAGCAGAATTGAGAGCCAGCTCTAATGAAGCCCCAAAAAACCACTCTCTGTATAACCATTAGAGTCAGTTCTAATCTCTGCAGGAGTTGGCTCTAATCTGTACCGAAAGTGTCAAACTATTTTGATACGCTTTAGAGACGGCTTAAATACTAAAATTTGACACTTGATATAAGACATATGGTCAAACTCAAATTTTTTAGATTTTGATTAATTAAACATTTAAATTCCTGAAATACTTAATCAAAATCATTAGTAACATGAGGAATATACTCATGTGGCTTTTGTTATTCATCAAAATCAATAATTGAGTCAACACCAACACACCCACACGTCATTAAAACCATCCAACTTTCATTACAAATGAAAATGCCATTAATATTACCAAAATTACAAGCTTTTCAAGATGTTATATCTCTCCTTTTCCATTACCCAATTAAGCCTTATGACTCATGCAATAGAACAATAACACAAACAACTTTGTATACACTTGATATGAGATTTAAACATGTTAAGGACCAAACTTACATTATTATCAATGGTCATACTTTTGCAATGGTAATGCAGAAATGATAGATGGAGGCTATACATAGAGAAAAAGGTCTTTTGCACGAATTTTATCAAAAGATTTATACATATTTGATAGTTCATGCATTGCAATGTTTAATGCAAATTAAATAGATATTTAATAGTACTTTATTTAGTGATTTTGTGCTAATTTGCTTACATTGCTGATCCATTTAACCATGGCCCAATAATAATGCATTCCATGCTTGTTACAAGAGGTTTACAGAATCTTATGTCCTTGTTGTTTTTGGTACAATTCTTTACCTAAAAAAAATGAAAATAAAAAAAAATTATAAAAAAATTTTGGAAAGCTATTTTACTTTTGGTACAATACCCCTCGTAATATCTGATGGAATATAAAAATAGGATTAGCTTTGTTAGATTTCTTTCATATACTCCCACAATATCTTGCTGCTAAAATATTTCCTTAAAGTATTTTATTTATTGGATTAGCATTTGGGACTTCCTTGTTAGCCCATTGCTCATCATCTCTATTTCTCTCTGGTCAGAAAGATATTATAATATATTAATATCTTTTGTGGTAATTTTAACACAATCAAAACTCCTTGTTAGCAATTTATGCTTTACAAATTTCAAGAATTAATGCCATCATCTCATGTAATCCACATGTATCTTTGCATAATGATGGAAGAATGAATGACATCATCATAGTAAAATTGAAAGTTGGTTGTATGGTTTATAACAAGTTAAGAAAGATGGACAAGTACCAATTAAATTTCTTTTTGGGTTATGGTAGCCCAAGTTGGTGTAGACCTTGTCCATCTTGCTTTCTTGTAATGAAATAGGTTTGTGGATGCTGCAGGCCCGGGGCCCAGGTTGTTGCAGAAAAATTCCTAAGATATATTTGAGATTCACATGGTTCAAAACCAACCTTGATATTGTTAATTTTTTTTCTATTAACTCTGAGGAATGCACTGACTAACCTTTTCTTTTTCCTTTGCAGCACTGACTGAGCCTATAGACATGTAAGTAGGGCATATCATGTCCATATTCTTATTTAGTTTGATTTATAGATATGCAAGTACAAGTTCTGATACGAGTTCATGTGCTACAGATACAGTGAGTGGATCGGTGAATGTGAATGGGTCAACAACCTTGAAGATGATTCTGCCTGAGCTTCTAGTTCGTGAGTGGAACCTTTGAGCTATCTATAGAAAGATATAAATGTAACATATATACCTGATAACAGACCATAATAGTATGTAGTGGATTGCATCAAACCAAATTGAGTTATCAGATGTATATGTGCTTGTGTTGTAAGGAGTTATTACACCGTATGATGGATTGGATGGATGTCGTTATAGTTGATTTTTAGGTGGTGCTTATTCTTGCCGCATTCTCATGTATATTGTGTCAATATCGAATGCTAATTGTTGACAACTTTATGGTATATTTTCTTTAAAATGATTGGATTGTTGTCTTATGTCATAGAAATTTTATATGATTGAAAGGGACAAAAGTAGAACATTATGGAAAGTGCTAAAGATTGATAGATTGGAGGTTTCAGAGCCGTGAGGATTCCACTACATACTCGAAAAGTGAGTGTTAGGACCTATTGAGCCAAATAAATGAAATAGTACTTAATATTACAAACTACATCTAAGAGAGATAGAGAAGACTATAATTATCGATCAGCCTTAGCAGCAGCAAGGCACTCAAGAGAGATAATTGTGAATTCAATCCAAACCCCCCACGGGCCCGTTTCGTTACAAGAAAGTAAGACGGACAAGGTCCATACCAACTTGGGCCACACAGCCCAAAGGGATCCAATTGGTGCCTTGTCCTTCTTGCTTAACCGTTTATAAACCATCCAACCAATTCCAAATTTTCCAATGTGGGACTATTGGAAGGGGCATCACAATCTACCCCCTTACAGAGGCGACGTCCTCGTCGCCAGGGGCAATTGATCACAACCACCAGGTAGGCAGGATTCTAGAGGTGACTCCCACAGGTTCAAGAGATGGCTCCCATCCCCTAAGGATGTAGCACTTTGTCCTATATGGCACTTAGCTCCTGCACTTCTGATTGGTGAGGCTCTGATACCATATTGTAACGACCCGGGCCCATGGGCCCGCTTCGTTACAAGAAAGCAAGATGGACAAGGTCCATACCAACTTGGGCCATCACAGCCCAAAAGGGATCCAATTGGTGCCTTGTTCTTCTTGCTTAACCGGTTATAAACCACCCAACTAATTCTAAATTTTCCAATATAGGACTATTGAAAGAGGCATCACAATCTAAAGGAAAGACAATTTCATGGAATCCTTCAAAATAATATCGCATAATGACACAACAATGTTAGGCATGGTGGCCTTAGAGTGTTGCTTACAATTCCTCCTTCACATTTCACAACATGAGTTATTGTTGCAGAACATGCAATTAATTGATTCACATTATAGCTAAAAAATGAATACGTGCATGCAGCAAATGCATTATAATTATAACAATTTATTATAATGTATGGATGGATACCACTTTTTATTTTAAAAAAATTATTTTCATCTAAGCAATAATAAATATGCTTACGAGTAATTGAATGCTGATTATTTTGTTTATCAAGAGTATTCAGTTTGTGCTGTCCTACTTTTAAATGACGAAGCAATAAAGTTCTATTAATTGGTCCTAACACGCAAACTTTTAATATATGTACAAAACTTGCAAACATCTAATATATCATAATATTATATTTATTAATAAAAAATAATTTATTTAAGTAATTGCATTAAAAGTTAAATTAATAAATCATTTTCCTTCTCATTTGGTCAAGGGGTATTTTTGGAATTAAAAAATCTTCATATATTCCTAATGGAATACAAGCTTATTCCAAACACCATTTGGAATAACACTGCATTAATTGCACTGGAATAACTGTTGGCCCAGATGGTAACCCAAGAGGAAGGGATGAATTGGGTTCTTTTAAAATTTAACAATTAAAAAATAATTTCACAAGATAAGTGTGCACAAATGAGGTGGTGCAATGATGCTAAGCACAATATAGAAGAAGATAGAGAAAGAGACAAATAATCACGACAAACACAAGATATTTATAGTGGTTCGGTGTTACCCACACCTACGTCCACTCCCAAGCAACTCTTGGGTCCATACTATAATCACCTTGATTACAGCTGAGTTGTTTTGCAAGATCACAACTCGAACTTATTGTTTTACATGGGGTCACAACGAATCCAGCTGGTTTTCACGGGTTCATCAGCACACAACCCAACGTAAGCTACTCTTAGCTTACCCCGAGGTCAACTACCTCAACTAATTAAATCCCCTGATTGAATTAGACAGCAAACTATTTGTTGCCCAGATGTAGCAACCCAAGAGGGGGGTGAATTGGGTTATTAAAAAAAATTGATTACTATGCAAGTATGTGCTTAAACCCTAATTTTGATTTGCAGCGGTGTAGTGGAGTGCACAAAATGATAACAGTAGAGAATCAAACAACCACAAATACACAGAAGTTTATAGTGGTTCGGTACCAAACTCAGCACCTACATCCACTCCCCAAAACCTTTGGAAATTCCACTAATCGTATCACAACGATTATAACCTCTAGCCAAACTAGGCTAGCCCTCTTGTTTATACAGCACAAGGTAGACAAAAAACCCTAGCCACACCAGGCTAGTCCTCTTGTTTCACGGCACAAGGAAGCCAAATCCCCTAGCCAAACCTAGGCTAGTCCTCTTGTTTCAAGGCACAAGGAAGCCCAAAATAATTAGGATTAACACTAACCCTTTTACAAAAATGATCAAGGAATGATAAAGAGAAGCTCCCACAATGAGAAAATATTTAGAATATACTTTACAATTTTTTTTTGAAGCAATAAACTCAGCAGTAAATGAACGAGGTCGAAGTAGCTGAAGCCTTGATTGCTTGAAAAGCTTCAAAGATCCGAACGACTTTTTGGAGCAATGAATGAACTTGAATGCACAGCAACAACCACTCAACAATATGCAATATAAGCTCTTTTCTTGGATTTTTTTCTCTTTAAAAACTCTTTTTCAGAATCATCATGGTGTGCTTCAAATCCCACCTTTTTATAATCATCCAACAAGAAAAGATCCGTTAGATACATTAGGAACAAATAAAAATAAAAACGGAAAGAAAATATAACCGTTATAAATGTTTCCCTTAAGCATTGAATGCTGATCTCTATTTGAGGAAAGAAGAGCACTACAAAGATTCAAAAATCTAAAAGTTAAAGGTAGCTTAAAATAGCAATAGAGAGAGAGAAAGAGCAGCTTAAGAACTCAGGCGGTAGTTGACTGAAAAAATAACTCCAGGTAGCTGAAGACATCAATGCATTCGGTGAAGAGATAAGTAAGTAACCTCAGCTAGCTAGTCAGCTAGCTAACAAGAGAGGCCACGATAAATAAATCGTCCAGAAGCAGCTCTTTAGTCAACTAGAAAGATTGCTAGTTAGCTCTTCAGCTAACTAACAGCAAAAACAACGGCCATAAGACTAAAGTGCAGATCACTTAGTTAGCTAGGCAGCTAACTAAGCAAAGGTTAGTTAACTCTTCAGCTAACTAACAGGCAATATAAAATGGCAGAGTAAAGGGTTCATGCATGGTAGTTAGCTTCCCAGCTAACTAGAAAATTAAGGCTCACGGTTGCAGGAGTTGCAGGAGAAGAGGAGTTAGCTCAATAGCTAGTTAAATGATAGTCAGTTAGCTCACTAGCTAACTAAATCAAAAGTAACGTAGGAACGGTCCGGCTTAGTTAGCTCTCCAGCTAACTGAGCAAAAAGGTAGCCATACGTCTGAATAAGGTAGCTAACTCTCCAGCTAACTAGCCAACAAGCAGCTAGCTCTCCAGTTACTAAAATTTGAATCCTCACGGCTTCAACGTTTCCTATGAAAAATAGTTAGCTAAGCAGTTAGCTCCAAGATAAAATAGTTAGCTAAGCAGTTAACTAAAAGAAACGTCAGCTAGCTAAAAGGCTTGGCAGCTAGCTCCATAGTTAGCTAAAATTTAAGACTATTCGGCCAGGAGAGTTTACAGGCAACTAGAGTTAGCTAAAATGAATTCTAGTTAGATAACAAGTTAACCAACCAGCTAGCTAAATTTATAGAGCGTTCGGCCAAGCACTGTGACGAGCATTTTAGTTAGCTGAAGAAACTTCAGCTAGCTAACAAGCTAGCTAACCAGCTAGCTAAAATACAAGATCGTTCGGCCAAGCACTGAGACAATGTATCAGCTAGCTGAGAGGTGTGTCAGCTAGCTAAATGGAATAACAAGTTAGCTAACCAGTTAACTCCCAAGCTAATAAAAAATATTCAAAGCAAATTAAATGAAGTACTTTCTTACCAATGAAATTTTGCACGAAGATACTTACTTGCAAGGCTACCGAACTTCCCTGTATCAAGCTTAGAATTGTCTAATTGTTTTGTAATCATCAAAATCAATCTGGGGTCAACAATCTCCCCCTTTCTGATGATGACAAAACCTTTAAGCACAAGAGGAGCAAATATAGGAAGTTTAATATAGACAGGAGTGTAATCAGAAAACATTAATTTCTCCCCCTGTCAATCTGAATCAGTGAAATCTTTTTCTACCCATGAATATATGGTGTTATTACTTTAATCCATTCCTTAATGTATGCAATAATCTTCTCCCCCTTTTTGTCATTAATCAAAAAGAAGTTTGAAGAGTTTTACAATAAATTTAAGCATAATATATCAAGGAGATGTGATCAAACATACATAATTTGAGCAGTCATTCAGATCATTACAAAATAAAGTATTGCAAACATTACACGCCATGGTCTCAAGTTATAAAACATAGTCATGCATTACAAAAACAACAGTACTAAGTATGGTCACAACATAAGTCAAACATAATCACTTGTCGTCATCAGAAGAAGAAATATGCACTGAAGAAACATTTGGTTTGTTTGAAGATCCAGGCTTGTCGGAGGAAGGCTGTGTTGATGGAGTCAGAGGTGCGGATGAGAATAAGAAGCATCAGGCATAGAGGCAAAAAGAGTGATGTAAGTCTCTAGGAGTTAACTCAGCCTTGTGAAGGATGCGGTCCAATGGTCAACAGCGTTTGCTGCATCCTGAGTCTGGGTCTCTGTAGATCTCATTCGGTGCTCTACTCACTCTACCTTAGTTTTAAAATTCTCAAGCTTACCTATTAGGAAATTAATCTCTTTTAGGATCTGCTCCATGATAGATTCATTGTGATAAAAACTCTTCCATTGAGAATATTCACATCATGGACAAGTCGCTTAAGAATAAGTTTAAACTGAGATATGTTTTCAAAAACAGAAGAAATATGTGGAACGAGAGTTTGATCATTGACAGAAGAAGCACTGTCTCCAGAGCTTCGACTAGAAGTGGCAAGGGTCAATCATTGATAATAAGGCAAATTTGATCATCACTTATGCGAACGATAGGAAGAGGAGCAGGAGCTTAATTGTCATTCCGATAAGAAGGTCCAGGAGCATTCATACTGGGTGGATCAGATTGAAAAGGATTTTGATCATCAGATATAGCAGCAAGGTAAGGATTCGGATGGTTAAAGTCAAAATTGAAGAAGTTCTGAGGAGAACAAGCAGATTGAGTCACAGTTGGCGATGGCATACTAGACTGACTAGTTCTAAACCTAACCTTTAACCAAATACCATCCCATTTGGAAAAGTCCATACGGTGCAGTTAATGAGCATTAAAAACATCAGAGTGGCGTAATGCACTGCAGTTTCTCCCTTACGCTTAATATTGAAAAACTCAAATACATAAGTAAGAAACATTCCGTAGGGCAATACAGCCTTAGATCTAGACAAGGATTCTTTCATTACGGTCAACATTAGTTGAGATAGATCAACATGGTCTTCTATTAAGATGTCATACATTATGCATATGTCCCTATCATTTACTACATTAAATGAACCAGTACGAGGGGCTAGGATTTTGGCGATGATACTATGAAATAATCTATTTTCTACAGATAGCATGTTGGTATCTAGTGTTTCAATATTACTAGCTTCATTATCATCAATATTAAGGATTAAACCTATTTTATATCCACGTTCACTGGGTAGGACTTCTAAGAACCCATCAGAAGGAATATTAAGAGCACATCCTAATGTTTTGTAGTCTAGGTTGATTTTAGTCTTTTTCACGAAGGATGAGATAGTCCCACTACCAAAAGAGATATTTTCATAAAATTTCCTAATAAGCTCAAGATAAATAGGTCTCTTGGTAGATAGAAGCTTATCCCAACCTTGATTAACTAAAAGTTTTCCAATTTTAAAACCTTCTTGTTCTAAGAAGTTAAAATCAACTAACCTTCCATGAGCAAAGGATTTAGATGCAAGAAGGCAGTTGATATGAGATGAAGAAGTAGAAGACTTCCGGCGAAGATCGGCACAATCATCATCTCTAGCGACTACCTTCTTCTTCGGAGCCATCCACTATCTTCAAGATGGATTGAATGGAAGAAGATTGATAGAGATATTGATGAATGAAGAATGGACGAGATTGAGAGGAGGAGTGGTGAAGACGCTCGGCTTGAAGTGATGAAGAATGGTTTGAATGGAAAAAATCGTTTGGTGAAAAAGGTTATAAAGGTGATGCCTTGATGGTTAGCTGGCCAGGTGACTGTTTGGTTGCCTGGTCAGTTAACTGCTATCCAAAGAAAAAGTTTTCAATCGGCTGGTTGGTGGATGAATTTAAGGAAGTTATGCTTCATAAAGGTGGAAAAAGCTTAAAGCTTGCATTATACTCAAGCAATTAATTTGATAGGATGTTCCCTTTAATTGATTTGATTAAAAGATGTCACATCAATTAGATATCATATCAATTCATTAACTGATTCATTAAATGGTTGGATCAAACATTCCCAATTATCTTCTGATTTCATAAAATTTTGTTTCATCAAGAGGCTTAGTGAAAATATCAGCAATTTGATTTTCTGTGTTTAAAAATTCAATAACAACATTTTCATTATTTACGTGATCTCTAATGAAATGATGTCAATTTTAATATGTTTAGTTCTGAAATGTTGAATAGGATTCTTAGTTAAATTGATTGCACTTGTATTATCACATTTTATAGATATAGCCTTTTGTTTAATACCATAATCTTTTAGCTGTTGCTTAATCCATAAAATTTGAGCATAGTAACTTTCAGCTGCAATATATTGGCCTCGGCCGTAGACAGTGCTACTGAAGTTTGCTTTTTGCTAAACCATGAAATTCAGTTAACACCTAGAAACTGGCAGGTTTCAGTGGTTGATTTCCTATCTAATTTACATCCAGCAAAATCTGAATCAGTGTATCATATTAAGTCAATACTAGATTATTTATCATACCATATACCTAAATTTATTGTTCCATTTAAATATTTAAATATTCTTTTAACAGCAAGCAAGTGTGATTCTTTAGGATTTGCTTGATATCTTGCACACAAGCAAACACTAAATAAAATATCTAGCCTACTAGCAGTTAAATATAATAATGATCCAATCATGCCTCTATATAATTTTAAATCAACAGATTTTTCAGAATCATAAGATTCAAGTCTACATGATGAGCTCATAGGGGTACCGATACTCTTGGATGTCTCCATGCCAAACTTCTTGATCATTCCTTTGGTATATTTGGATTGGCTTATGAAGATCCCATCTTTGCTTTGTTTAATTTGTAGTCTGAGGAAGTAGGTCAGCTCACCCATCATACTCATCTCGAACTCTCCCTTCATAAGCTTAGCAAAGTCTTTGCACAAAGAATCATTAGTGGCACCAAATATGATATCATCAACATAGATTTGAATAATTAATATATCTTTATTTTATTTTTAATAAATAAAGTTGTATCCACAGTTCCTCGAATAAAATCATTACTAATCAAGAATTTGCTTAATCTTTTATACCATGCCCGGGGTGCTTGCTTCAAACCATATAGAGCCTTGTTTAATTTGAAAACGTGATTTGGAAATAAGTGATTTTCAAAGCTGGGTGGCTGTTCCACAAAAACTTGCTCAAATGTATCCATTTAAGAAAGCGCTTTTAACATCCATTTGATACAATTTAAAATTCATATAACAAGCATAAGCAAGAAGTAATCTAATAGCTTCTAATCTAGCAACAGGGGCATAAGTTTCATCAAAATCAATTTCCTCTTCTTGATTATAACCCTTAGCTATCAATCTTGCTTTATTTCTAATTATATTACCATGTTCATCTAATTTGTTTCTATAAACCCATTGAGTTCCAATAATTTGATGATCATGAGGTCTTTCAATAAGAGTCCAAACATTATTTATTTCAAATTGGTTAAGTTCCTCATGCATGGCATTAATCCAATCGACATCATTTTTAGCATCATCATAACATTTAGGTTCAATTTTAGATACAAATGCTAAGTTATTGCAAGCATCTCTAAATGATGACCTAGTTCTAACTCCTTGAGAAGGATCACCAATAATTAGATCTTTGGGGTGACTAAGAACATACCTCAACCTCTTTCTAATTCATCATTACCTTATGAGGCTTCAGGTAGGTCAGCGTTCCCTTCTCCATTTACCTCTTGTGTATCTGTGTCATTCTTATCCTTTAGTGTGATGTCCTTGAATTGATCTTCAATGTCATCTGCATCATTTATACCTTTTTCCTTCCTTGATGAAGATCATTAGATTCATCAAAGATAACATGAATTGATTCTTCAACTACTAAAGTCTTTTTGTTGAATATTCTAAAAGCTCTACTATATAAAGAATATCCGAGAAAAATTCCTTCATCAGACTTAGCATCAAATTTATCAAGGTTTAATTTTTTATTATTTAATACAAAACATTGGCATCCAAAAACATGAAAGTAACTTATATTAGGTTTCCTTCCTTTCCAAAGTTCATATGGAGTCTTTTTCAAAACAGGTCTGATTAATGCATGATTTAAAATATAACATGCAGTGTTAATAGCTTCTGCCCAAAAATATTTTGGAAGATTGCTTTCACACAATATGGTACACGCCATTTCTTCTAATGTTCTATTCTTTCTTTCAACTACTCCATTTTGTTGTGGTGTTCTTGGTGTAGAAAAATTATGTTCAATTCCATTTTCATTACAAAATTCTTCAAAAGATTTGTTTTCAAATACTTTTCCATGATCACTTCGTATTAACAAAACAGAAGAATTCTTTTCGTTTGTAATTCTTTTGAATAATTTTTGAAATGCTAAAAATGCTTCGTCTTTACTAGATAGAAATAAAACCCATGTAAAGCGAGAGAAATCATCAATAATAACAAACGTATCTTTTCCTCCTAGACTAGTTGTTCTTGTAGGACCGAATAAATCCATCATTACAAGAAAATACTGAAATAGCGACGCAAATTTAGCGACGCAATGATGCGTCGCTAAATTGAGACCACTTTGCGACGCCTCCGTGACAACAAAATATTGCGACGCAATTAGCAACGCATTAGCGACACAATAAACCAGAAAATTAAAAAAAATTAATTTTTTATTTAGTGACGCAAATAATGCATCGCAATATTTTAAATTAATTTTTTATAAAATAAAAATATGGGAAAAAAATATTGCAACGCAACTCAGTGCATCACAATGTTTTTAAAAAAATTAATTATGTTAAATAGCAACGCATTAGCGATGCAATAAACCAAAAATTAGAAAAATTATTTTTAATTTAGCGACGCACCAATTCCATCGCAAATAATTTAAATAAAATTAATTTTTATAAAATATAAATATGAAAAAAAATATTACGATGCAACTCTGTACGTCGCAATGTTTTTAAAAAATAAATATGTTAAATAGCGACGCATTAGCGACGCAATAAACCAGAAAATTAGAAAAATATTTTTAATTTAGCGACGCACTAACTGCATCACAATTATTTTAAATAAAATTAATTTTTATAAAATATAATTATGAAATAAAAAAATTACGATGCAACCCTATGCGTCGAATATTTTTTAAAAAATTAATTATGTTAAATAGCGATGCATTAGCGACACAATAAACCAGAAAATTAGAGAAATTATTTTTAATTTAGCGATGCACTAGTTGCATCATAATTATTTTAAATAAAATTAATTTTTATAAAATATAATTATGAAATAAAAAAATTACGACGTAATACTGTGCATCGCAATGTTTTTAAAAAATTAATTATGTTAAATAGCGACGCAATAGCGATGCAATAAAATAGTAAATTAATAAAATAATTTTTTATTTAGCGACGCAAGTATTGCATTGCAATGTTTTTTTAAAAAAATAAATTTTATAAAAATATTAAAAAGAATTATGAAATAAAATATTGCGATGCACATGTGTGTGTGTTAAACTCTAATCATATGAGAACTGGAGCGAGATAAGATACAAGAAGAACGAAAGTTAAATGACTAGCATATAAAGAATGACTTCGATCCAAACAGATAAACAGGGGCAAAAAAGAATGAAGAAACGATCGAAATCGTTGGATCGTCGCTGATCGGATCGATTGCGACAGTCCGAGATCGATCATCACCGATCAGGATCGATCATGGCTTTGATCGATCGCAACCATCGGATCGTTGCCGATCGGATCGATCACGATGGTCCGATATCGGTCGTCCCCGATCAGGATTGATCATGGCTTCGATCAATCGCAACCGTCGGATCATCGCCGATCGGATCGATCGTGACGGTCCGAGATCGGTCGTCCCCGATCGGGATCGATCATGGCTTCGATCGATCACAACCGTTGGATCATCGCCGATCGGATCGATCGTGACGGTCTGAGATCAATCGTTGATGACCGGGATCGATCATGGCTTTGATCAATCGCAACCATCGGATCGTCGCTGATCGGATCGATCGCGATGGTCCGAGATCGATCGTCGCTGACCGAGATCGATCATGGCTTCGATCGATCGCAACCGTCGGATCATCGCCAATCGGATCGATCGCAACGGTTCGATCTTGGTCGTCGCCGATCGAGATCGATCATGGCTTCGATCGATCGCAACCGTCAGATCATCGCCGATCGGATCCATCGCGATGGTCTAAAATCTTTTCTCTTATTTCCTTCTCTTTCAAGAACACAAATCTTTCTGTTTTCTATCTTGTTACTCCCTCTTTCAAGAACGCTAATCATCATCCTCCTCCTCCTCCAAGCCTCTTGAACCCTAACATTAATGCTAATTACTCTTCGTTATTTTCGGTTGTATCTTCTTTGCTGTTCATTCTCTTGAAGAGCCATCATGGACGAAACAAACCGAAAGAGGAAGCACAACGAGAACCAAGACGACGATCCTCTCGCCCTCTGCCTCTCTCCTCCCAATTGCCGCAGCCTTACATTTCCAAACACCAGGTTCCCTTCCCTTCCGTCCCCTCCCCCATCGCCGCCGCCACTGCCGCCACAACCACAAACACCTCTCATCTCCTCTCCCTGCCAGCAGCCACCTCTTATTCTCCCCCGCTTCACCTCCGGCCCCTCCGCCGTCGCCACCCCCACCGTTGTTAGTGCCGCCAGTCCACAAGCTTCGCGCCCGTAGCAACCGCTCCCAAGGTCCCCGTCGCGCCGACAAATCCAATGCCGTCGTTCCTCCTTTCCTGTGGGCAACCGACCGCCGCGCCATCGTCCACTCCCTCATCGACCTTCGCTCCCTAAACATCACAGAGATCAACGGCGAAGTTCAGTGCAGGCGCTGCGACGCTCGCCGGGTCATCAGATACAATCTTGCGATCAAGTTCGCCGAGGTGGCCGAGTTCGTCATGGCGACGAAGCAAGATATGCATGACCGCGCAGCATATATTGCATCACAATGATTTTTAGAAAAAAATGTTGTAAAAAAATTTCAAAATAAAATATTTGCGACGCAATATTTGCGTCGCAATTATTTTCAGAAAATATAATTTTTATCAGTTATAATTATTTAAAAAATATTACGATGCATTAGCGACGCATTTTCCAGAAAATAAAAATAATTTTTTTAGAAAAAACAAGTTTTAATATTGTGACGCAAATATTGCGTCGTAATATTAAATTAAAAAATAAAAGTAATAAAAATTAAAAATAAAAATTGCGATGCAATATATGCATCGCAATTATTTTTAGAAAATATAATTTTTATCAAATAGAATTTTTAAAAAATATTGCGACGCATTAGCGATGCATTTTCCCAGAAAATAAAAATAATTTTACCAGAGAAAATATTTTTAATATTGCGATGCATATATTGCATCGCAACATTTTTTAGAAAAATAAATGTAATATAAAATTTTTTAAAAAATATTGCGATGCAATATATGCATCGCAATTATTTTGAGAAAATATAATTTTTATCAGTTATAATTAATAAAAAACTATTGCGACGCATTAGCGATGCAATTCCCTAGAAAATAAAAATAATTTTCTGAGAGAAAATAATTTTTAATATTGCGACGCATATATTGCATCGCAATGTTTTTAGAAAAATAAATGTAATAAAAAAATTAAAAAAAATTACAACGCAATATATGCGTCGTAATTATTTTTAGAAAATATAATTTTTTTCAGTTATAATTATTAAAAAAATTTTGCGATGCATTAGCGATGCAATTTTCTAGAAAATAAAAATAGTTTTTCCAGAGAAAATAATTTTTAATATTGCGACGCATATATTGCGTCACAATGTTTTTTAGAAAAATAAATGTAATAAAAAATTTTAAAAAAAATATTGCGATGCAATATATGCGTCACAATTATTTTCATAAAATATAATTTTTATCTGTTATAATTATTAAAAAATTATTGCGATGCATTAGCGACGTAATTTCCTAGAAAATAAAAATAATTTTCTCGCCGGACATTGGCGCCAAATTAGCGACTCATTAGCGACAATTAGTTGCGTCGCTAAGTTTTGCATAAAATAATAAAAAGGCCAAATTAGCGATGGATTAGCGACGCATTGTTGCGTCGCTAATCCATAATAAATTTTTTAAAAAATAGCGAGTGATTAGCGATGCCCATTTGCGTCGCTAATCACTACTATTTAAGCTCTGTCGAGCCGCCCCCCGCTTCTCTTCTTCTTCCTCTTCTTACCCTAACCGCCGCCGTCCGCTCCTCCGGCTCCCCCGTCCTCTCCCCCGGCGGCAACTCCCCCCACTCCGGTGGCGTCCCCTCTCGACCAAGGTAAGCCCCCCCCTCCTCATTTTTTTTAAAAAAAAACTAGGTTCCGGCCACGGCCGCTGCCGTGGCCTGGCCATGGTGGCCAGGCCACAAAAAAAAAAATTTAACAGCTAGGGGGGTTTTCCCCACCCCCCCTTGGTCTTCTCCGGCCATGGCCGGCCGTGGCCTGGCCACGGTGGCCAGGCCACCAAAAAAAAAATTAACAGTTAGGGGGGGTTTTCCCCAACCCCCCCCCCCCTTCGTCTTCTCCGGCCACGGCCGCTGCCGTGGCCGGCCGTGGCCCATGGTGGCCAGGCCACCAAAAAAAAAGTATAACAGGGGGGTTTCCCCACCCCCCCTTGGTCTTCTCGGCCACGGCCTACCGTG
>UESW01005042.1:419842-437698 GCA_900491605.1 Calamus simplicifolius | reverse complement strand
TGCGTCGCAATTATTTTCAGAAAATATAATTTTTATCAGTTATAATTATTTAAAAATATTACGATGCATTAGCGACGCATTTTCCAGAAAATAAAAATAATGTTCCCAGAGAAAACAAGTTTTAATATTGTGACGCAAATATTGCGTCGCAATATTAAATTAAAAAATAAAGTAATAAAACAAGTTAAAAATAAAACATTGCGATGCAATATATGCATCGCAATTATTTTTAGAAATATAATTTTTATCAAATAGAATTTTTTAAAAAATATTGCGACGCATTAGCGATGCATTTTCCCAGAAAATAAAAATAATTTTACCAGAGAAATATTTTTAATATTGCGATGCATATATTGCATCGCAACATTTTTTAGAAAAATAAATGTAATATAAAATTTTTTAAAAAATATTGCGATGCAATATATGCATCGCAATTATTTTGAGAAAATATAATTTTTATCAGTTATAATTAATAAAAAACTATTGCGACGCATTAGCGATGCAATTCCCTAGAAAATAAAAATAATTTTCTGAGAGAAAATAATTTTTAATATTGCGACGCATATATTGCATCGCAATGTTTTTTAGAAAAATAAATGTAATAAAAAAATTAAAAAAAATTACAACGCAATATATGCGTCGTAATTATTTTTAGAAAATATAATTTTTTTCAGTTATAATTATTAAAAAAATTTTGCGATGCATTAGCGATGCAATTTTCTAGAAAATAAAAATAGTTTTTCCAGAGAAAATAATTTTTAATATTGCGACGCATATATTGCGTCACAATGTTTTTTAGAAAAATAAATGTAATAAAAAAATTTTTAAAAAAAATATTGCGATGCAATATATGCGTCACAATTATTTTCATAAAATATAATTTTTATCTGTTATAATTATTAAAAAATTATTGCGATGCATTAGCGACGTAATTTCCTAGAAAATAAAAATAATTTTCTCGCCGGACATTGGCGCCAAATTAGCGACTCATTAGCGATGCAATTAGTTGCGTCACTAAGTTTTGCATAAAATAATAAAAAGGCCAAATTAGCGATGGATTAGCGACGCATTGTTGCGTCGCTAATCCATAATAAATTTTTTAAAAAATAGCGAGTGATTAGCGATGCCCATTTGCGTCGCTAATCACTACTATTTAAGCTCTGTCGAGCCGCCCCCCGCTTCTCTTCTTCTTCCTCTTCTTACCCTAACCGCCGCCGTCCGCTCCTCCGGCTCCCCCGTCCTCTCCCCCGGCGGCAACTCCCCCCACTCCGTGGCGTCCCCTCTCGACCAAGGTAAGCCCCCCCTCCTCATTTTTTTTAAAAAAAAACTAGGTTCCGGCCACGGCTGTGGCCGTCTTCTCCGGCCACGGCCGCTGCCGTGGCCTGGCCATGGTGGCCAGGCCACCAAAAAAAAATTTAACAGCTAGGGGGGTTTTCCCCACCCCCCCTTGGTCTTCTCCGGCCACGGCCGGCCGTGCCTGGCCACGGTGGCCAGGCCACAAAAAAAAAATTAACAGCTAGGGGGGTTTTCCCCAACCCCCCCCCCCCTTCGTCTTCTCCGGCCACGGCCGCTGCCGTGGCCTGGCCATGGTGGCCAGGCCACCAAAAAAAAAGTATAACAAGGGGGGGGGGGGGGTTTCCCCACCCCCCTTGGTCTTCTTCGGCCACGGCCACTACCGTGGCCGGCCGTGCCTGGCCACAGTGGCCAGGCCACCAAAAAAAAAGTATAACAGGGGGGTTTTCCCCCTGGTCTTCTCCGGCCACGGCCGCTGCCGTGGCCTTGCCATGGTGTCCAGGCCACCAAAAAAAAGTATAACAGGCCCCCTTCGTCTTCTTTCTCCGGCAGCGGCCGCTACCGTGGCCGGCCGTGGTCTGGCCACGGTGGTCAGGCCACAAAAAAAAAATTAACAGGGGGGTTTTCCCCACCACACCCCCCTTCTTCTTCTCCGGCCACGGCCATGGCCTTGGCCTGGTCACGGTGGCAGGCCACCAAAAAAAATATTAAAGGGGGGGAGGGGTTTCCCCACCCTGTTAATTTATGTCACACAATAGTGAACTAAGTGATACTTGCTTCGATAGGACTAATTCAAATGGTCACACAATAGTATTACTATATATATATAGAATGATCACTCTAATAAATTAATTAGTTTATGTCATTAGTCGTAGCTCTTTGGATGAATGATTTAGCTCATCAATCATGACTCTTTAAATCAACTGATTTAGCTCATAAATCGTAGCTATTTAGGTCAATTAATTTAGCTTATCAGTTTTAACTTTTCAAGTAAGCTGATTTTAGACCATCAACCTTAGCTCTTTAGATCATCAATCAAAACTCTTTAGATAGGTCGAGCTGAATTAGCTTAGCTATTTAGGTCAACTAATTTAGCTCATTAACCATAACTCTTTAGATTAGCTAATTTCAAAATAGCAGTTGTAGCTTTTCATTTCTTTATAGCTGTTTATGCAATAATATTGTGCATTTGTAGTTATTTACAATTGTTATGTCTTGATTATTTACATTCTGCTTCAAATTGAATGATGCATTAAATTATGTAATGCTAGAATGAAAGTCTTGTTGTAGTTTTATTTAATTTTCAGCAACAAATTAGTAGTTTCAATGAATTATATTTTAGTCTTCACAAACATTTATATTCGACATAATAATCTTAAGAAGTCAGTGACTATATATAGAACACTATTCCTATATATGTATAATTGACAAGAATTTATGAATAACAAGCATAAGTTTGATTGTCTTCGGATTTCCATATTATTAATCATAGCACTATAACCTTTAGACCCGTTTGAGAATTTGTAAGGCTTAGTCTTGCAAATTCTCAAATTATCCTGGTGGACAGTTTGAGAATATTTTTTGCGATATATTAGTCTGCTATTAATCATCGTTGGTTGAGATTGCGGTTTGTATTGCTCATACGTTCTCCTAGTGTGGCATATATGCCACACATTTAGGAGAACATATGGGGAAATGCTGCTGAAATTTCAACGTAACCGATCGATGATAATTAATAGCAGAATAACATATCACAAAAAATATTCTTGAATGGGATAGGGCCTTACCTTTTAGACATGGAGTGAAGGTGGAATTAATTTAGGACACTTGAATGCTTGTGAAGTCTTATGATTGAACGGACCGCCTTACGGCCCGACCCGAACTCAAGCCCTAGCATTAGCCTGGCATGAACCTGTGCCTCGGTCCTTACTAGTCCTTACTGGTTTAGTTATAAATTATTTAAATGGTTGTTATTAACCTTAGTTGTGTAAAAGAAATAATTTAGTTATATATTAAGTAATGCTAATATAGTTTTATAATGTGGTTTCCTTTAATGGTTTACCAGAAATTGTATAAGACGGTCAAAATGAGCGGGGCTCGCTCGTGGATGTATGCAAGGATAAAAGATGGCTTGCTTAATCCAGATTTTCTGAATAGATTGGAAAATTTATCGCATTTGCATGTAGCCAACCTGAATGGATGGATGGGCCTACGATTAGGTGCCCATGCAACTATCACAGGTGTCAGAATAAAGCCTACAGAGATGTTGAAACTGTTAAGGTGCATCTGTGTAAAAAGGGTTTGTTCCTGATTACGATGTTTGGTACTGTCATAGTGAACCAGAGGAAATTCCAGCAGTTGTTACAAGCCAACAAGTGTCAAGTCAATTAGCCGAATGCCCTGCATTTCAAGAGGATGAGATGGAAATGCATGCAATTGAGGACGACACAAGGGCTCCTGAAACATCACTTAGAGATCCAAATGGTGATGCCCAAGAAATTGCGGATGCAAATGTTCAGTTTCCTTCGATGATAATGAAACTGAATCGCAGTCCGATACGACATCGGATGTTGAACCAACATTTCACGAAACAAATGACACCAATTAAACATAGAGGTTTTTTTAAATTCAACTTTATTTTATAAGTGTTAAATTTTTACATAGTCAATCATTAATCGTAATTTAATTGCATGAATCTTTAGTATTTTCAGTATGACGGGCAGAGGTAGATCTACCGACGACATACGGAGTGAGCAGGGACGTAGCCCTGCTGCATCAGATCACATAAGCTTTGGAGATGGAGAGTTTGGATCTCCACACATCGCACAGCCTTCGATCTCTCCAGCAGTCGGTGGTGATCCTGCATTGGTATTACCATCCAGCCGATCGGCACATACCTCCGAGAGTTCTTCCACCATCGGCCGCACCATACTTCGACTTGATGCTCATGGGCTGTAAGTATATACTAATTAAAAATATATGTTATATTTTTAAGTCAATTACTTATAAACATGCATTTTTTTAACAGATTTATTGAGCAGCATCATGTATCCAGCCACATCAGCGCCGTATTTCAGAGGCGTGCAGATCCCAGTGGCTACGATTGGCGCCACGTATCTCCAGCCACGAGGAGTTTTATTTTTCTGAGTTTCAGGTAAACTTATTAAATACAATTATCACTGATATAAAATTTCTTAATCTTAATAAATTCTGAAACTAACTGTTTATTTTAATGCAGAAAAAGTTTACGTGGGACCCTGCCAGCCATGATGCCATTAGGGCAGCATGGGAGGCTCTTACGGGACGCCGATACTCCAACATGCTTCATCGTTGGAGGTCATCGGGTCAGCGTCCTGCGCATGTGCCAGAGGGTATTTGGCACGAGTGGCAGCAGGCCTGCAGTCCGATGGCTGGCGCAGGAGGTCCACATCAGCCAGCACGAACGCCGATCCGAGAAGGGCGGTCCTGGCACGGGTCTCTCCCGCCATACTTCGGGCTCCATTTCGATTCAGGAGCACAGATGCCGTATGGTAAGAAAACATAAATAATTTAATTACTAATTTAGTTATTTATAAATATTTGTATTAATATCAATTTTTTTATTGTTATAGTCTGAGCAGGAGGGCGGAGATCCTGGTGAGTTTCGTCTATTCAGGGCGACACACACCAGGAGGGACGGTTCCTGGGTCGACACGCGATCACGGAGGTTGCGGTAAGAAATTAGCTTTATGTAGTATCTATTTAATTTCTAAAATTTTATTTCAAGAAATTTATTAATTCATTTATTATTGATTTTATAATTAAAGACACGAGTCGAGGAGCTTCGCTCCCAGGCATCGCAGGTCGACTCCACTGATGGGGAGATGCCCGTCGAACTCTCAGCAGAGGAGAGTCGGCGTGTGTTTTTGGAGGCTGTTGGTGCCCAGCCGCGAGACCGCAGGGTCTATGGTCTGGGCACTAGAGCTTCTTCATATTTTCCCCATCAGGCCTCCAGCTCGCGATATTCTGGTGATATTCCTGCCGAGCGTTTAGACGACATTCGGAGATCTATTGCGGAGGAGGTTCGGTAGGTTCGGCAGGAGGTCGAGCACGAGTTCGAGCAGCGTATGCGAGGCCTGAGATCAGAGCTTGCAGACGTGCGAGATCAGATGCGTCATTTGCAGGATATGGTTAGCCGCTTATCGCAGGGTCTCCAGCCTCCACGTGATCGCTCAGATTCTTGATGTATTTTTTTTTCTTTTTATATGTTGTACATGAAAACTTCAAAATTTTAATATATTAATTATTTTTAGAAATTGAATGATTATTGTTTGGATCAATATGAGTGAAGAATGTTTCGATCAATATTTAAATGTAACGAAATTGTATTAACCGTTTTAATTTTTAATATTTATTTTTTTAAAAAAAATTAATTAGCGATGCATTAGTGACTGAAATTGCATCGCTAATATTTTTAAAATATTATTATTAAATATTACGATGAAATGACCTGGCATCGTAATATTTTTAAAAAATTTAATTAGCGACGCATTAGCGACTAAAATTGTGTCGCTAATATATCTAAAATATTATTATTAATATTGCGACGCAATGACCTGGCATCGCAATTTTTAAAAAAAAATTATTAGCGATGCATTAGCGACTCAAACTGCGTTGCTATTATATCTAAAATATTATTATTAAATATTACGATGCAACTAAATGCGTTGCAATATTGCGACGCAATTGAATGCGCGTCGTAATATTTAATAATAATTTTAAATATTAAAAATTAGTTTTAAATTTAGCGACGCATTTGGATGCATCGCAATATTGCGACGCATTGTTGCGTCGTAGAGAGTCGCTGTGACGCGACGCAATTGTGACAAATTGAGGTTGCGATGATCTTCTGAGCGACACCGTCATTGCGTCACTATTGTGTCACAATAGCATGTTTAGCAACGCATTTGGCATCGCAATATTTTTGTTCCCTTGTAGAACTAGATCATCAATGAGAAATATCAATAATCATCTTGCATTTATGTCTCATATAGAACCTAAAACTATTGAGGAAGTCAAAAATGATAATAATTGGATGTTAGCCATGCAAGAGGAATTAAATCAATTTACTAGAAATAAAGTATGGACCCTTGTAGATAGACCCAAAGGTCATTCTGTTATAGGATCTAAGTGGGTGTTTAGAAATAAATTAGATAAAAATGGCATTGTAATTAGAAATAAAGCTAGATTAGTTGTTGCAAAAGAATATAATCAAGAAGAAGAAATTGATTTTGATGAAACTTTTGCACCTGTTGCTAAATTAGAGGTAATTAGATTATTACTTGCATTTGCATATCATATGAACATTAATTTATTTTAAATGGATGTGAAAAGTGCATTTTTAAATGGATTTATATATGAGAAAGTTTTTGTTGAACAACCACCTAGTTTTGAAGATCATGAATTTTTAAATCATGTTTTTAAATTACACAAAGCACTTATGGTTTGAAACAAGTACCTAGAGCTTGGTGTGATAGGCTAAGTAAATTTCTAATTGAAAATGATTTTTCTAGAGAAAATGTTGATAAAATCTTATTTTTGAAAAGAAAATATAAAGATTTATTGGTAGTACAAATTTATATAGATGATATAGTATTCGATGCTACTAACGATTTTCTATGTCAAGAATTTGCAAAGCTGATGCAGGATGAATTTGAGATGAGCATGATGGGAGAACATAACTTCTTCCTTGGACTACAAATCAAACAAGAAAGAGAGGAGATTTTCATCAACCAAACAAAGTACACGAAAAAATTCTCAAGAAGTTTGGAATGGAATTAGTTAAACCCCTTGGAACACCTATGAGTCCTTCATGCAAACTGGATAAAGATGAAGATGGTAAGAAAATTGATCAAAAATATTATAGAGGTATGATCGGTTCACTACTTTACTTAACAACAAGTAGACCTGATATTATGTTTGTGTATGCTTATGTGCTAGATATCAGTCTGAACCTAAAGAATCTCATTTAATTGCTGTAAAAAGAATTCTAAGATATTTAAATTGAACTAAAAATGTAGGATATGATATTCTAGAGACTCAACATTAAATTTAATTGCATATTCTGATTCTAATTTTGCTGGTTGTAAATTAGATAGAAAAAGTACAAGTGGTGCATGTCAATTTTTAGATAGTAACTTAATCTCTTAGTTTAGCAAAAAGCAAAATTCGGTTGCATTATCAATTGCTGAAGCTGAATATGTTGCAGGTGGAAGTTGCTGTGCTCAAATCCTTTGGATTAAGCGATAACTTGAAGATTATGGAATAATACTTGATAAAACTCCAATTAGATGTGATAATACTAGTGCAATAAATCTAACTAAAAATCCAATTCAACACTCAAGGACTAAGCATATTGAAATAAGACATCATTTCATTAGAGAACATGCAGTTAATAATGATATTTGTCTTGATTATGTCTGTACTGATGAATAATTAGCTGATATATTTACAAAACCACTAAGTGAAGAAAGATTTTGTTATCTTAGAGGAGAATTAGGAGTCTGTGACCCATCGGAATGAATTTAAATCTCTTAGGAATGACTATCTAGAATTCAATCAATTTCTTAAAAAATTCTTTTATGATTCTAAGGAAAATCTATCTAGATGTTTGAACCTCTTGATTCACCACATTCAAGGAAATTTATCCAAAATTTATTAATTATTTTGATAAGTTTCAGATCCTTTGGAAATCTAATTTTTTCACTGAAACTGTCTTGGAGCCGACACCACTGTTAGTGGAGTCGACACCTATATGTATTGCTCTCTATCTGTGACCTTGGAGCCGACACCCACCTTTGTGGAGCCGACTCTATTTCGGGCGCTGACTGTATTAGCGACTTGGAGTCGACACCCAGCTTTGCGGGAGCCGACACCTTGTGGTCCCAGGTTGACTATATTAGGGCAAAGTCGATGCCTTTTCATTCCAAATCGACTCTAAACTCTTCCAAAACCTTCTCCACACCTTTCAATCCTAGAATCCTTCTAATTTGTCCCTTCCTAGCTCTCTATGGCACCTAAACATCGTGGATCAGTCCTTGGAGCACCGATGACGATAGGAAAACGGACAGTGAGGCGTCTAGCACGTCAACCTTCGCCCAGCTCATCCTCTACGTCGTCGTCCTCTACTCCTAGTGCTATCCCTAATCCACCCTCTCCTCAAGTTGATCTTTTAGCCAGAAAAGTTATTACAATGGGTAGAAAGGTGGATTTCGGTTTCTTTGAAGTGGAGGGCTTCACTTTAGGGAGGCAGCTTAAGGAGATGGGATGGGAAAAGGTATGTTCCCTAGATATTCCCACTTATATAGCATTAGTAAAGGATTTTTATCACAATTTTTTAGAGGAGACGGAGGTATTGTAAGTTTTGTGAGAGGTACAAGAGTTCACCTAACTTCGAAGATTTTGGGAAATCTGTTAGAGATACCTGTTATTGGACCTATTGCAAATTCTCATAGTGAGAGAGGTGAGGCATTATCAAGAATCCTTGGTAGAGAAGTAGCTGAATTTGAAGAAATTAGGGCTAATTAGTTGCCCCTAGAGTTGAGACTTTTGCATAACATTTGTAGCAGAATTGTATTCCCCAAGACTGGACGATTTGAGTATGTGTCCGAGAGGGACATTGTGGTAATGGATTGTGTAGTGACCGGCCAACCAATTAACCTACCGGGCATGATGATTTGGTACATGGCAGAGGCTAGCAATAAGAAGAGATATACATTATCCTATGGTATGATTTTAACAATGGCCTTTCAGAGTCAAGGAGTTAATATTTTAGACAATGAACCAATGAAGAGCCTTAGACATACATATTACTATAATAAGGCTACCTTACACCGTATGGGCTTAATGAAAATCAATGGACATGGGAAAGGAAAGGGAATCTGGATGGTAGAGCAACTGAGGATGAAACTGCGGCCCCTGGTCCATCAATGGCAGGATCGTCTGTGAGACATCCTTCGTCAGGTCCCAGTAGTTCTGTACCCCAGCAGCATCAGCACCAGCACCCACATCCTTTGTTCAGGCATCCACTAGATTTTCTGAGAGTCAGTTAGAGCAGCTCAAATCCCTACTTTTGGATCATGAAATTAGAATGAAGAATGAACTTGAGAATCAAATTATGGGAATCAGGCAGCATTTTTATTCTTTGGAGGACAAGATTAGTGTGATAGAGTCATCCTTGAGCTCATCTTCAATTACCTTGGTGAAAGACATAAGACTGATATTTGATAAGATCAAGGATATAGCAGGTGACTCTGACACATATTCTAAATGCAATGCTGAGCTTCAGGAGAAAGTTTCAGTTGCAGCTGGTTTAGTTGAGAGAATGCTGAATGATTTTATAAAAATTCAAGAGAAGGGCATGGGACAAATTCTAGAAGAACCGAAAAGAATTTTTGAATTTTGAGATGATTTAGTTTTGTCAATTTCAAGTTTTCTTTTGTTTTTTAGTTTGTAACTAGGAGTAATGATATTTTGATATTTTAATGCAAAGTGAATGTCTTAATGGATATTTTGATATAATGTCTTTATACTCAATGAATGCAATATGAAGTTTATATTTTGATGATATATGTTATTCAAGCTAAATGCATCCTCTTCTTAACATTTTCGTTGATAACAAAAAAAGGGAGAGAAATAGTGTTTATGTATATGCATAGGGCAATTAAAGATAATATGGAGAAAGAGTGTTGGAATCAATGTTGAATGGAATTAAATATGTATGAAGAAAGAATGTATATGCTTGAAATTAAATGAACTTTGTATGCACTTACATAGGGGGAGCTACCTTATTCAGGGGGGCTTAACTATGAGAACATATTTATTTTAAAAATTTATTGATTAATTATGCATATACTCAATATTTTTGTCATCATCAAAAAGGGGGAGATTGTTGACCCACTTATTGATTTTGATGATTAACAAAAGCCATGAGTATATTTCTTGTGTTACTAATGAAATTAACAAGTGTTTTAGGAACTTAGAAAGGTTAAATTATTCAAAAGTTATATAAAAATCAATTTGAATCAGTTTTTAATGGAATATATTAAAGTTCAAAACTTGGAGCCGACACCCACAGTATTTGAAGCCGACTTCAGAGCGTATCAGAATAGTTTAACATTTTTGGCACGGTTTAGAGTCAACACCTGAAAAGTTAGAGCGACTCTAACCTGAGATATAGAGAACTTTTTCTGAGTCAGTTTTCGGAGCTGACACCTGAAAATTTAGAGTCGACACCTAAAATTTTGGAGCCGACACTGGAATGTTAGAGCCGACTCTAACCTGAGAACAGAGAGTGTATTTTTGGGACAATGTTAGAGTCGACACCCTCGGAACTTAGAGCCGACTCCAGATCACGTCGAGCTGAGACCACAGTTTATCAGAGCCGACTCTCCGATGGACTTTTTATTTTAATTTTTGGAAACCCGACTTGGAGCCGACACCTTAAAAGTTGGAGCCAACTCCAAGCTGTCAGAAATGATTTTTGAAATCTATCAGAACAGATTCCAACGGTAACATTTCTTCACCTAACCCCTAACAGATCTATTTCTTTGCATGAGGAAGTAATCCAAGTACATTTCAATGGCTATTTTTTACATAATCTTGGATTAAGGAAGATTATAAAAAGGGGTTCGTCCGCTCAAAAATAGAGAGAGAAAAAGAGAATGGAAAAAGAGAAAATCAAGAAGTTTTCAAAGAGGAAATTTTCTGTGTCAAAGCCTATTTGTTATTGAGAGATAAAAGATAAATCCAAAGGCGTTTCAAGATCAAATCCGAAGGATTTCCACTATTTTGAAGAAGAAGAACTAGAGCCCTAAATTTTTAATTTCTCTTCACCGAGCCTTGTTCAAGAATCAGAGTTCAAATCTTGTTAGCCCATTCAGAAGAGAAGAGGAAAAGAAGAAAAGCTCAACTTTAAATCGCTTCAAAATAGACTTTTCTATTCTCATTTATTTACATTGCATATTTGCTCATTTGAGGAACTTTAAATTGTTGTAAACTTATATTTGAATAGTATTGACCCCAGATTGATTTTGATGATTACAAAACAATTAGGCAATTCTAAGATTGATACAGGGAAGTTCGGTCGCCTTGCTAGTAAGTATCTTCATGCAAAATTTCATTGGTAAGAAAGTACTTCATTTAATTTGCTTTGAATATTTTTTATTAGCTTGGGAGTTAACTGGTTAGCTAACTTGTTATTCCATTTAGCTAGCTGGCACACCTCTCAGCTAGCTGATACATTGTCTCAGTGCTTGGCCGAACGATCTTGTATTTTAGCTAGCTTGTTAGCTAGCTTGTTAGCTAGCTGAAATTTCTTCAGCTAACTAAAATGCTCATCACAGTGCTTGGCCGAACGCTCTATAAATTTAGCTAGCTGGTTGGTTAACTTGTTAGCTAACTGGAATTCGTTTTAGCTAACTCCAGTTGCCTGTAAACTCTCCTGGCCGAACAGTCTTAAATTTTAGCTAACTATGGAGCTAGCTGCTAGGCCTTCTAGCTAGCTGACGTTTCTTTTAATTAACTGCTTAGCTAACTATTTTATCTTGGAGCTAACTGCTTAGCTAACTATTTTTCACAGGAAACATTGAAGCCGTGAGGATTCAAATTTTAGTTAACTGGAGAGCTAGCTGCCTGTTGGCTAGTTAGCTGGAGAGTTAGCTACCTTATTCAGATGTATGGCTACCTTTTTGCTCAGTTAGCTGGAGAGCTAACTAAGTGGACCGTTCCTACATTACTTTTTGTTTTAGTTAGCTAGTGAGCTAACTGACTATCATTTAGCTAGCTATTGAGCTAACTCCTCTTCTCCTGCAACTCCTGCAACCGTGAGCCTTAATTTTCTAGTTAGCTGGGAAGCTAACTACCAATGCATGAACCCTTTACTTTACCATTTTATATTACATGTTAGTTAGCTGAAGAGCTAACTAACCTTTGCTTAGTTAGCTTCCTAGCTAACTAAGTGATCTGCACTTTAGTCTTATGGCCGTTGTTTTTGCTGTTAGTTAGCTGAAGAGCTAACTGGTAATCTTTCTAGTTGACTAAAGAGCTGCTTCTGGATGATTTATTTGTCGTGGCCTCTCTTATTAGCTAGCTGACTAGCTAGCTGAGGTTACTTACTTATCTCTTCACCGAATGCATTGATGTCTTCAGCTACCTGGAGTTATTTTTTCAGTCAACTGCCACTTGAGTTCTTAAGCTGCTCTTTCTCTCTCTCTCTATTGCTATTTTAAGCAACATTTAACTTTAGATTTTTGAATCTTTACAGTGCTCTTCCTTCCTCAAATGGAGATCAGCATTCAATGCTTAAGGGAAACATTTATAATAGTTATATTTTCTTCCCGTTTTTATTTTCATTTGTTCCTAATATATCTAACGGATCTTTTCTTGTTGGATGATTATAAAAAGGTGGGATTTGAAACACACCATGATGATTCTGAAAAAGAGTTTTTAAAGAGAAAGAAAATCCAAGAAAAGAGCTTATATTGCATATTGTTGAGTGGTTGTTGCTGTGCATTCAAGTTCATTCATTGCTCCAAAAAGTCGTCCGGATCTTTGAAGCTTTTCAAGCAATCAAGGCTTCAGCTACTTCGACCTCATTCATTTACTACTGAGTTTATTGCTTCAAAAAAAAATGTAAAGTATATTCTGAATATTTGCTCATTGTGGGAGCTTCTCTTTATCATTCCTTGATCATTTTTGTAAAAGGGTTAGTGTTAATCCTGATTATTTTGGGCTTCCTTGTGCCTTGAAACAAGAGGACTAGCCTAGGTTTGGCTAGAGGATTTGGCTTCCTTGTGCTGTGAAACAAGAGGACTAGCCTGGTGTGGCTAGGAGTTTTTGGCTACCTTGTGTCGTATAAACAAGAGGGCTAGCCTGGTTTGGCTAGAGGTTGTAATCATTGTGATACGATTAGTAGAATTCTCAAAGGTTTTGGGGAGTGGATGTAGGTGCTGAGTTTGGTACCGAACCACTATAAACTTCTGTATGTTTTGGTTGTTTGATTCTCTACTGTTATCGTTCTGTGCACTCCACTATACCGTTGCAAATCAAAATTAGGGTTTAAGCACATACTTGCATAGTAATCAATTTTTTTTAATAACCCAATTCACCCCCCTCTTGGGTTTCTACATCTGGGCAACAAGTGGTATCAGAGCAGAGTGCTCTTGATTTCTATAGCTTTGATTAGCTTGGAGCCAAAGATCAGTAGTAATCCAAATGAGTTCTATGTTGACTGAAGGACAATCAACTAATAGACCACCTTTGTTCAATGGAACAAATTACACATATTGGAAAGCTCAATGAAAATATTCATTCAAGCACTAGATTATGATTTATGGGGAATCATAATTAATGGACCACACACACCCACTATTATGATTGAAAATATTAATATTGCAAAGCCTGAATCTGAATGGGATGAGCGAGACAAGAAATTAGCTCAATTAAATGCTAAGGCAATGAATGTTCTTTATTGCTCTCTTGATGCAAATGAGTTTAATCGCATATCTACTTGTATGTCTGCTAAGGAAATATGGGATAGACTTGAAGTCACCCATGAGGGTACAAATCAAGTCAAGGAATCCAAAATAAATATGCTTGTTCATAAGTATGAATTATTTAAGATGGATCCTGCTAAAAAGATTTACTGACATTATTAATGGATTGAAAAGTCTTGAAAAATCTTATGCTAACAGTGATCTTGTTAGAAAAATCTTAAGATCTTTACCTAGGACATGGGAAGCAAAAGTCACTGCAATTCAAGAAGCAAAAGATCTCAATACTTTATCACTTGAAGAGTTGGTCGGTTCTTTGATGACTCATGAGCTTCAGCAACGACAATATATCGATGAAGATGAATCAAAGAAGAAAAGGACTATGGCTTTGAAGAGTGTAACTCAAGAAGATGAAAGTGAAGAAACCACTAGTGATAGTGAGAAAGATGATGAAATGACACTTATTTCAAGAAAATTTAAAAGGTTCATGAAGAGAAAGAAATTTGGAAAAAGAAAACAATTTGTCAAAGAAGACCATAGCAAAGATAAGGAAATGAATGAACCTCCTACATGCTATGAGTGCAAGAAGCCTGGATACATCAGACCAGATTGTCCACTATTAAAGAAAGGATCTAAAAGAGTAAAGAAGAAGGCAATGATGGCTACTTGGAGCGACAGTGAAGCAACAAGTTCAGAAGATGAAGAGAAAACTGAAGTTGCAAATGTTTGCATCATGGCTGATAATGATGAGGTAAGCCCTAACTTTTTAGATGACTTTACCTTTGATAAATTACAATGTACATTTTATGAACTTATTGATGATTTTGTAAATTTAAGTTCAAAAAGAAAAGAATTGAAAAATGAAATAAAAATATTACTATTGAAAAAGAAAGAATTTCAAATGATAATGAATCATTGTTAAAGGAAAACCAAGATTTGAAAAATAAAGTGGATAAATTAAAACCAATTGTTGATAGATTTAGTCTAAGTTCAAAAAATTGGAAATGATTTTAAATAGTCAAAGAGCTATTTACAATAGAGCTGGTCTTGGATACAATACCTTTAAAAGACAAAAATTTTTGAAAAATATTTATGAGCATGCTGATAATTCTACAAAAATTACATGTTTTAAATGCGAAAAAATTGGACACAAAGCTTATATTTGTCAAACACAAAAGATAAGAAAAATATGGGTTCCAAAAGGAACCATCTTGACTAACCCCAAAGGACCCAAGAAAGCTTGGGTACCTAAAAACAAAATTAAAATTGTGTATGCAGGTGTGTCTTGCAACCCGAGCAATTAAAAGACAATGGTACTTGGATAGCGGGTGCTCAAGACACATGACCGGTGATGAATCGCAATTCATCACTTTGGAAGCAAAAGATGGAGGTATTGTTACTTTCGGTGGTAATGGCTAAGGAAAAATAATTGGCATTGGAAAAATAGGTATCACACCTCATACTTATATTGATAATGTTTTGTTTGTGAAACGATTGAAACACAATTTACTTAGCATTAGTCAACTATGTGACAAAGGATTTAATGTTACTTTTAAATCATCTCTATGCAATGTTAAAAATTCTGCAAATGAAAACATGAAATTTGTTGGTCATAGGCATGGTAATGTATACATTGTTAATTTAAATGATTTGCATGATCAAAGTATTGATTGCCTAGTTGCTACAAATAATAAAACTGATAATAGTTGGTTATGGCATCGTAGGCTAGCTCATGCAAGCATGGATTTACTATCTAAATTAATTAAGAAGGATTTAGTACATGGTTTGCCAAAACTTGTTTTTGAAAAAGATAAAATTGTAATGCTTGTCAATTTGGAAAACAAACCCGAGTTTCTTTTAAATCAAAGAATTTAGTTTCAACCACTAGACCTTTGGAGCTCTTGCACATGCACTACAAGAGAACAAAAATATTGCGATGCCCAAATGCGTCGCTAAACATGCTATTGCGATGCAATAGCGACGCAATGACGGCGTCGCTCAGATGTTCGTCGCAATCTCAATTTATCGCAATTGCGTCGCTTCACAATGACTCTCTGTGACGCAACAATGTGTCGCAATATTGCGACGCGTCCTAAATGCGTCGCTAATTTTAAAACTAATTTTTAATATTTAATATTATTATTAAATATTGCGACGCATTCAATTGCGTCACAATATTGTGATGCATTTAGTTGCATCACAATATTTAATAATATTTTAGATATAGTAGCGATGCAATTTTGAGTCGCTAATGCATCGCTAATTAATTTTTTTTTAAAATATTGCGATGCCAGGTCATTGCGTCGCAATATTTAATAATAATATTTTAGATATATTAGCGATGCAATTTGAGTCGCTAATGCGTTGCTAATTAATTTTTTTTAAAATATTGCGACGCCGGGTCATTGCGTCGCAATATTTAATAATAATATATTTTAGATATATCAGCGATGCAATTTCAGTCGCTAATCCATCGCTAATTAATTTTTTTAAAAATATTGCAACGCCAGGTCATTGCATCGTAATATTTAATAATAATATTTTAAAAATATTAGCGATGCAATTTCAGTCGCTAATGCATCGTTAATTGATTTTTTAAAAAAAAAAATAAAATATTAAAAATTAAAACGGTTAATACAATTTCGTTACATTTAAATATTGATCGAAACATTCTTCACTCATATTGATCCAAACAATAATCATTCAATTTCCAAAAATAATTAATATATTAAAATTTTGAAATTTTCATGTACAAAATATAAAAAGTAAAAAAAAATACATCAAGAATCCGAGCGATCACGTGGAGGCTAGAAACCCTGCAACATGCGGCTAACCATATACTGCAACTGATGCATCTGATCTTGCACGTCTACAAGCTCCTGCTGATGGCCTCGCATACGCTGCTCGAACTTGTGCTCGACCTCCTGCCGAACCTCCTAACGAATGTCCTGCCGAACCTCCTCCGTAATAGATCTTCGAATGTCGTCTAAACGCTCGGCAGGAATATCACCAGAATATCGCGAGCTAGAGGCCTAATGGGGAAAATATGCAGAAGCTCTAGTGCCCAGACCATAGACCCTGCGGTCTCGCGGCTGGGCACCAACAGCCTCCAAACACACACATCGACTCTCCTCTGCTGAGAGTTCGACGGGCGTCTCCCCATCAGTGGAGTCGACCTGCGATGCCTGGGAGCGAAGCTCCTCGACTCGTGTCTTTGAATTATAAAATCAACAATAAATGAATCAATAAATTTCTCTAAATAAAATTTTAGAAATTAAACAGATAATACATTAAGCTAATTTCTTACCGCACCTCCTGGTGTGTATCGCCTTGAATAGACGAAACTCACCAGAATCTCTGCCCTCCTGCTCAGACTATAACAATAAAAAAATTGATATTAATGCAAATATTTGTAAATAACTAAATTAATAATTAAATTATTTATGTTTTCTTACCATACGGCGTCTGTGCTCCTGAATCGAAATAGAGCCCGAAGTGTGGCGGGAGAGACCCGTGCCAGGACCGCCCCCTTCGGATCGGCGGTTCGTGCTGGCTGATGCGGACCTCTTGCGCCAGCCCTTGGACTGCCAGGCCTGCTGCCACTCATGCCAAATACCCTCTGGCACATGCGCAGGACGCTGACCCAATGACCTCCAACGATGAAGCATGTCTGAGTATCGGCGTCCCGTAAGAGCCTCCCATGCTACCCTAATGGCATCATAGCTGGCAGGGTCCCACGTAAACTTTTTCTGCATTAAAATAAACATTTAGTTTCAAATTTATTAAGATTAAGAAATTTAATATTAGTGATAAATTGTATTTAATAAGTTTACCTAAACTCAAAAAAATAAAACTCGGCTGCAGATACGTGGCGCCAATCGTAGCCACTAGGACCTGCACGCCTCTGAAATACGGAGCTGATGTGGCTGGATACATGATGCTGCTCAATAAATCTATTAAAAAATGCATGTTTATAAGTAATTGACTTAAAAACATAAACATATATTTTTAATTAGTATATACTTACAGCCCA
>UESW01005042.1:345159-413127 GCA_900491605.1 Calamus simplicifolius | reverse complement strand
ATTAGTTGCATCGCAATATTTGTTTATTATTTTCTTGAAAATGCATCGCTACGGCGTCGCAATAATTTTTTAATATTTATAAATGATAATATTTATAATTTATGATAATAATTGCGATGCACAAATTGCGTCGCAATATTTTTTTTAAACTTTTTTATTACATATATTTATAGAAAAAACATTGCGACACAACTAATGCGTCGCAATATATTTCTTTTATTTATTAATACTGATAAAATTATATTTACTAAAAATAATTGCGATGCATACATTGCGTCGCAATATTTATTTATTTTTTCTTCAAAATGCGTCGCTACGGCGTCGCAATAATTTTTTAATATTTATAAATGATAATATTTATAATTTATGATAATAATTGCGATGCACAAATTGCGTCACAATATTTTTTTAAACTTTTTCATTACATATATTATAGAAAAAATATTGCGACGCAACTAATGCGTCGCAATATTATATTTTTTTATTTATTATACTGATTATATTGCTAAAATAATTGCGTCGCATATTTAACAATATTTATTTATTTTTTTCTTCAAAAATGCATCGCTACGGTGTCGCAATAATTTTTTAATATTTATAAATAATAATATTTATAATTTATGATAATAATTGCGACGCAAAATTGACGTCGCAAATTTTTTTTAATTTTTTCATTTATATTTATAAAAAAATATTGCGATGCAATAATGCGTAAAATATTATTTTATTTTATTTATTATACTGATTTTAATTATATTTTAAAAAATTACGATCGCATAATTTTTTGATAATATTTGATTTATTTTTTTCTTCAAATAATTGCGTCGCAATTGGGCGTCGCAATATTGTTTAATATTTTTTTAAAACTTTTTATTACTTTTTTTTAATAATTATAAACGATCCGACGGTTGCGATCGATCCAAGCCATGATCGATCCCGTCGGCGACGACCTCTCTCGGACCAGCGATCGATCGGATCGGCGACGATCCGACGGTTGCGATCGATCGAAGCCATGATCGATCCCGGTCGGCGATGATCCGACGTTGCGATCGATCCAAGCCATGATCGATTCGGCGATGATCCGACGGTTGCGATCGATCCAAGCCATGATCGATCCCGATCGGCGACGACGACGATCAATCTAAGACCGATCGATGATCGATCCGATCGGCGACGATCCGACGGTTGCGATCGATCCAAGCCATGATCGATCCCGGTCGGCGACGACCGATCTTGCGACCGATAGCGATCGATCCGATCGGCGACGATCCGACGGTTGCGATCGATCCAAGCCATGATCGATCCCGGTCGGCGACGATCCGACGGTTGCGATCGATCCAAGCCATGATCGATCCTGGTCGGCGATGACCGATCTCGGACCGTGGCGATCGATCCGATCGGTGACGATCCGACGGTTGCGATCGATCGAAGCCATGATCGATCCCGGTCGGCGACGACCGATCGATCGACCGTCGCGATCGATCGGATCGGCGACGATCCGACGGTTGCGATCGATCGAAGCCATGATCGATCCCGATCGGCGATGATCCGACGGTTGCGATCGATCCAAGCCATGATCGATCCGGATCGGCGATCGATCGATGATTGCGATCCGACGGTTGCAATCGATCGAAGCCATGATCGATCCCGGTCGGCGACGATCCGACGGTTGCGATCGATCCAAGCCATGATCGATCCCGGTCGGCGACGATCCGATCCGATTGTGATCGATCCAAGCCATGATCGATCCCGGTCGGCAACGACCGATCTGACCGTTGCGATCGATCCGATCGGCGATGATCCGATGGTTGCGATCGATCGAAGCCATGATCGATCCCGGCGGCGATGATGATCGATCCCCATGATCGTCGGCGATGACCGATCTCGGACCGTCGCGATCGATCGATCGGCGACGATCGACGGTTGCGATCGATCGAAGCCATGATCGATCCCGGTCGGCGACGACCGATCTCGGACCATGGCGATCGATCGGATCGGCGACGATCTGACGGTTGCGATCGATCGAAGCCATGATCGATCCCGGTCGGCGATGATCCGACGGTTGCGATCGATCCAAGCCATGATCGATCCCGTCGGCGACGACCGATCTTGGACCGTGCGATCGATCGATCGGCGACGATCCGATGGTTGCGATCGATCGAAGCCATGATCGATCCGTCGGCGATGACCGATCTGACTGTTGCGATCGATCCGATCGGCGACGATCCGACGGTTGCGATCGATCCAAGCCATGATTGATCCCGGTCGGCGACGATCCGATTTGCGATCGATGCGATCGATCCGATCGGCGATGATCTGACGGTTGCGATAGATCCAAGCCATGATCGATCCCGGTCGGCGACGACCGATCTCGGACCGTGCGATCGATCCGATCGGCGATGATCCGACGGTTGCGATCGATCTAAGCCATGATCGATCCGGTCGGCGAATGACGATCGATCCATGATCGATCCGATCGGCGATGATCCGATGGTTGCGATCGATCGAAGCCATGACGATCGGCGATGATCCGATGGTTGCGATCGATCCAAGCCATGATCGATTCGGCGACGATCCGACGGTTGCGATCGATCCAAGCCATGATCGATCGAATCTCGGACCCGATCGATGGCGACGATCCGATGGTTGCGATCGATCCAAGCCATGATCGATCCCGGTCGGCGATCGACCGATCTCGGACCATCGATCGATCGATCGGCGATGATCCGACGGTTGCGATCGAAGCCATGATCGATCCCGGTCGCGATGATCCGACGGTTGCGATCGATCCAAGCCATGATCGATCCCGGTCGGCGACGACCGATCTCGGACCATGCGATCGATCGATCGGCGATGATCCGATGGTTGCGATCGATCCAAGCCATGATCGATCCCGGTCGGCGATGATCGACGTTGCGATCGATCCAAGCCATGATCGATCCGATCGGCGATGATCGACGGTTGCGATCGATCCAAGCCATGATCGATCCGTCGGCGACGACCGATCTCGGACCATGCGATCGATCGATCGGCGACGATCCGACGGTTGCGATCGATCGAAGCCATGATCGATCCCGGTCGGCGACGACCGATCTTGGACCGTCGATCGATCCGATCGGCGACGATCCGACGGTTGCGATCGATCGAAGCCATGATCGATCTCGATCGGCGATGATCCGACGGTTGCGATCGATCCAAGCCATGATCGATCCCGATCGACGACCGATCTCGGACCGTCGCGATTGATCCGATCGGCGATGACCCGACGGTTGCGATTGATCAAGCCATGATCGATCACGATCAACGACGATCGATCTCGAAATTATTAATTTTTAATATTTTCTAATTTATTGGTTGCTAATGCCTCGCTAATTTGGCATTATAATTTCTTTTAAAATATTGCGACACATTAATTTGCATCGTTAAAAAAATTTTTTTTTAACTTTACTATTTTATTGCATCGCTATTGCGTCGCTAATTAACATAATTTATTTTTAAAAAACATTGCGATGCACTGGATTGCATCGCAATATTTTTATTTCATAATACTATTTTCTTAAAATAAATTTATTTAAATTAATTGCGATGCAATATTGCGTCGCTAAATTTAAAAATTATTTTAATATTTTTCTGGTTTATTGCATCGCTATTTAAAATAATTAATTTTTTAAAAACATTGCGACGCACTGTATTGCATCGCAATATTTTTTTATATTAATATATAAATTAATTTTATTTAAAATAATTGCGATGCAATAGTGCATCGCTAAATTAAAATTAATTTTTATAATTTTCTGATTATTGCATCGCTAATGCGTCGCTATTTAACATAATTATTTTTTCCAAAAATATTGCGACGCACTGAGTTGCGTCGCAATATTTTTATTTCATAATTATATTTTAAAAAATCAATTTTTTTATTAATATTTGCGATGCAATTTTTGCGTTGCTATTAAATATATTTTTTCTCATTTTATGTTTATTGCGTTGCTATTTAACATAATTAATTTTTTAAAAAATATTACGATGCACTTAGCTGCGTCGCAATATTTTATTCCTTTAATAATATTTTAAAAAAATACATTTTATAAATATTGTGACGCATTTTTGCGTCGCTAAATTTAAATTTTTTTTTATTTTATGGTTATTGAGTCCGCTAATGCGTCGCTATTTGTTGTCGCAATATTTTTTTGACATAGAGGCATCGCAATGTAGTCGTAATTTTAGCGACGCATCTTTGCGTAGCTAAATTGTGTCGCTATTTCATTATTTTCTTGTAGTGTGCATGGTTGGGCCATGTCTTCTAAAGTTCTATTTTTTATTTTACAAACTCCTTTATTGAGGTATTCTAGGTGCAGAAAGTAATGATGAATGTCATTTTCAATGCAGAAATTTTCAAACAAATGATTTTCAAACTTATTTCCATGATCACTTCTAAGAGACACTATGGTATTTTTTTTCTCATTTGTGACTTTCTTGAAGAATTTCAAAAATATAGGGAAAGTCTCATCTTTGTAAGCTAAAAATAATACCCAAAGTGAATCTAAAATAATCATCTACTATCACAAGACCATATTTCTTTCCTCCTAGACTAGTGGTTCTAGTAGGTTCAAAAAGGTCCATATGAAGTAGCTCTAGTGGCCTAGAAGTAGAAGCAATATTTTTAGATTTGAAAGAATTTCTAGTTTGTTTTCCAAATTGACATGCATCACAAATTCTATTTTTTAAAATCCAGTTTTGGAAGTTCTTTAACTAAATCCATTCTAATCAATTTTGAAATCAAGTGTGCTTGCATGACCTAATCTACGATGCCATAGCCTTCCAATCTCATTCACTTTAGCATTATCAGCAATTAAGCAATGATTACTAGTAGACAAATTATCTAAATCAATTAAGTATACATTGTCATTTCTATTTTCAATAAATATAATGCTATTGTCAATGGGATTTGATACAGTGCAAATAAAAGCTTCAAAGGAAACTTTGAAACCTTTATCACACAGTTGTCTACTGCTAATCAAATTATGCTTTAATCCATCTACATATAAAATATTTTTAATAAAAGTGAAGGGAGTTATTTGAATTTTACTAAAGCCCATAATTTGGCCTTTGCCATTATCTCCAAAAGTTACAACTCCTTCTCTTTTGATTTCAATGGTAATGAATTGCTCCTTGTCACCCGTTATGTATATTGAGCAGCCACTATCAAGATACCATTTCCTTTTTGATCCTTTGGCCGCAAGACACTCCTGCAAGACAATCAAATCTTATGTTTAGGTACCCAAGCCTTCTTGGGTCCTTCATGGTTAGTAGCAATAAAGATTGTTCCTTTTGGAACCCATATTTTCTTGCCTTTAAGATTTAAATTCTTATGAGATATTTTGAAATTACATTCATAAGATTTATGTCCCTTTTTGTTACAATGATAACATATTATCATTTTTCTTTATAAAGAAATTGTGACAAATTTTTGTTTCATATGTGGTCTATATCCTAAACTAGCTTTATCAAAACATAGCTCTTTGATTGTTTCAATAGTAAATTAAGTTTTTCTGAGCTATTTATAAATTTATTAATAATATTCTTATACTTATCAACTTCTTTCTTTAAATTAAGGTTTTCATTAGAAATTGATTCTTTTTTCTTCAATATGTCTTCTTTTTCAGATTTCAAATTTTTGATCTCAAAAACAAGTTTATCTTTCATTTTGAGAAGATCTAAAATTTCAATTTTCAATGACTTGTTCTTGTTTCTCAAAATCTTAAAATCACTAACTAATTCATTAAAAAACATCATACAACTCATCAAAAGTGAAATCAACATTGGGGGTTTCAAAATTTACCTCATTGTCGTCATTCGCCATGAAGTATATGTTGTCAACCTCTTTTTATTCTTCTTCGGATGAAGATTCTTCACTCACTCCAAGTTGCAACATAGGCTTTTTTCTTTTTCTTATATCCCTTCTTAATTGAGGACATTCAGATCTAAAATGTTCCGATTTCTTACATTCATAACATATTAAGGGATCCTTATCCTTGTCCTTATCTCTTTCTTTTTCTCTTTCTCCTTTCATTCTTATTTCAGACTTTCTCTTATGGAAGGGTCTCCTTCTTTGCATAAATTTTTGAATTTCTTAGCAAGGAGAGCTGTCTCATCATCATCTTCATCATGCTGCTCTTTTTATCTTCTGCAGCCTTGAGTGCGATTGTTCGTTTCTTTTTCACCTCTTTCTCTTGATGTTGTTTCATTGTTAGCTCATAGGTCATTAGGGATCCAAGTAGCTCCTCTAAAGGTAGAATGTTTAGGTCTTTGGCTTCTTGGATTGCTGTCACTTTGGCTTCCCATGATCTTGGAAGAGACCTAAGAATTTTGCGTACTAATTCAGAGTTAGTATAAGTCTTACCAATACTTTTTAAACCATTTACAATATCAGTAAATCTAGTGTACATGCATGTAATTGATTCATTTTGTTCCATGCTGAATAGTTCATATTTGTGCACTAGTATGTTAATTTTAGATTCTTTAACTTGGTTGGTACCCTCATGAGTAACTTCCAACCTATCCCATATTTCTTTGGCTAAATGCAAGTGGATATTCGATTGAATTCATTTGCATCCAAAGAATAGTATAAGACATTCATGGCTTTGGCATTAAGCTGAGCCATTTTCCTATCATTTTCATTCCAATCCCTTTCGAGCTTAGGAACTATAGATCCGTCTACTATGTGTGTGGGAGTGCTAGGAACATTAATAATGACACTCCATAATTCATAATCTAAAGCTTGAATAAAAATTCTCATTCTAGCTTTCTAATATGAATAATTTGTGCCACTAAACAAAGGTGGTCTATTTGTGGATTGACCTTCAGAAAAAGATGATCCAGCTTGAGCTGCCATTTGGATATCTAGCTCTTAATTATTAAATCAAGCCGAAATGAGCACAAGCTCTGATACCAATTGTTGGCCCATATGGCAACCCAAGAGGGGGGGTTAATTGGGTTCTTTTAAAATTTAATAATTAAAAAATAATTTCATAAGATAAGTGTGCACAAATGAGGTGGTGCAATGATGCTAAGCACAATATAGAAGAAGATAGAGAAAGAGACAAATAATCATGACAAACATAAGATATTTATAGTGGTTCGGTGTTACCCACACCTACGTCCACTCCCAAGCAACTCTTGGGTCCATACTATAATCACCCTGATTACAAAGTTGTTTTCCAAGATCACAACTCGAACTTATTGTTTTACATGGGGTCACAACGAACCCAGCTGGTTTTCACGGGTTCACCAGCACACAACCCAACGTAAGCTACTCTTAGCTTACCCCGAGGTCAACTACCTCAACTAATTCAATCCCCTGATTAAATTAGACAACAAACTATTCAAATATAAGTTTACAATAATTAAAGCTCCTCAAATGAGCAAATATGCAATATAAATAAATGAGAATAGAAAAGCCTGTTTTGAAGCGATTTGAAGTTGAGCTTTTCTTCTTTTCTTCTTTTCCTCTTCTCTTCTGAATGGGCTAACAAGATTTGAACTATGATTCTTGAACAAGGCTCGGTGAAGAGAAATTAAAAATTTAGGGCTCTAGCTCTTCTTCTTCAAAACAGTGGAAATCCTTCGGATTTGATCTTGAAACGCCTTTGGATTTCTCTTCTATTTCTCAATAACAAATAGGCTTTGGCACAGAAAATTTCCTCTTTGAAAACTTCTTCATTTTCTTTCTTTTTCCGTTCTCCCTTTTTTTCTCTCTGTTTTTGAGCGGACGAACCCCTTTTTATAATCTTCCTTAATCCAAGATTAGGTAAAAATTAGCCATTGAAATGTACTTATATTACTTCCTTAAGAAAAGAAATAGATCGTTAGGGGTTAGGTGAAGAAATGTTACCGTTAGAATCCGTTCTGACAGATTTCAAAATCATTTTTAACAGGTTGGAGTCGGCTTCAACTTTTAAGGTGTCGGCTCCAAGTCGGGTTTCCAAAAATAGAAATAAAAAGTCCATTGGGGAGTCGGCTTCGATAAACTATGGTGTCGGCTCGATGCAATCTGGAGTCGGCTCTAAGTTCCGAGGGTGTCAACTCTAACATTGTCCCAAAAATACACTATCTGTTCTCATGTTAGAGTCAGCTCTAACATTCCAGGTGTCGGCTCCGAAATTCCAGGTGTCGACTCTAAATTTAGGTGTCGGCTCTGAAAACTAACTCAGAAAATAGTTCTCTGTATCTCATGTTAGAGTCGGCTCTAGCTTTCAGGTTGACTCTAAACCGTACCAAAAATGTTAAACTGTTCTAATACGCTCTGGAGTCGGCTCCAAATACTGTGGGTATTGGCTCCAAGTTCTGAACTTTAATATATTCTATTAAAAACTGATTCAAACTGATTTTTATATAACTTTTGAATAATTAACATTTCTAAGTTTCTGAAACACTTGTTAATTTTATTAGTAACACAAGAAATATACTCATGGCTTTTGTTAATCATCAAAATCAATAAGTGGATCAACAGTAACATAGAATACCAAATTTTAAACCAAACAGAAATTTGGAATAGGGACTGAAATAAGCTATTCTTGAGGAATTCGTATTTATATTCCTAGATAACTTTTTGGCATCCAAATACTACCAATAGGAATAATGAGGTGGAGAATTGTAACAGGAATAAGGGTTACTGATTCCTATATGCTAGTGTTTGATTCCACCATCTTCCAAGATGGATCCAAAAACCTTTGGCATTCGGTTATCAGATCTAAATTTTGCCTAGTTGCTCATTGCGATCAGATTTACACCATCCAAACTTAAAATTTGAGGTCAGATTTGGATAATAAATTATTGAGTTCAATTGTTTGATGCCTGATACACCTGAAAAGTGGCTTAGGGCCTGAATTTAACTTCGAATTGCTCTAGATCCCCGCTCGAATTGGTAAACATGAAAATCATGTGCATTAAAAAAATTAGAAAGCTAAAATATGCTTTTAGTGCTCGAACTTTCATTCAAAATTTATTTTAATTCTTAAATTTTTAGGATTTGTTTGCTAGGCAGTCTAAAATGAGGTAGTAGCAGATTAATAATCAAATTTCATCGGCTTTTCAATCCTATGCTTTTCTTTGGGTTTGCTAAACTAGGCATTTTAAGCATAGAGAACTAATATTTGATGGGACTCAATCAGCATATTACTCTTTTGTTTTTGTCCCCCAAATGTTGGATTAGATTAGGAATTCAATATAATCCAATCCAATCCAGTAATCTAAACACAATCGTAGTTGTTACAGTTTAATCCCACAAGTTTTATAAATATTACACTCCTAATGTTCTATTATATGTAGTCAATTAAAATTAGTAGAATAGTTGAGTATCACTCTGATGTGAACATATGGACTATTTGGCAAGGTAGCAAATCAGCTATTTTGTCACTTTTATCTGATCCCATATAATGAAATGTTGGGAATCAATATTTTGAAACTAAGTTGTAACAACTAAAAGTTTAAGGTTTCAAATGAATTCTAAGTAAAAGTTTGAGGACCAAAAGTATATTTTTCGCAATGATCTTTGAGTTCAATCCCTCTAATGTTTATATTACTGATCATAGGAAAAGTTTGAGAATGGTATTACAGTTTTAAAAAGCCATTTAGAAAGACAATATGGTCATAGATTATTTTATAGAATAGCTCTGTGATTTGCATTGATCCACGACCAAAACCTTGTTTAATTAGCATGGATGCATTTTTGAGTGCAGACCAATCAATTCGTACCAATTTTTCATTGATGTTTTATGATATGATGAGTGATACCAGTCATATTATCATGAAGAATTGATCCAAAAGAACAAAAGAAAATAAAGAACAAGGGATTTTGGAGAGAAGCATCCAAAGAATGGAATGATTGTGCAGCCTTCATTGCTCCTTGTATGTCATTATAATCAAAATTTCAAAATTCCAAAGAATTTATTTTCATAACTACAATTTCTGCCTTTGGTGTCTGTTTAGTTGCCCATTGGCATGATATCAGCTTGTTGCTTGCTGCCTAACCTTCTCATGGGGGTGTTTACCATGCTTAACCTAATGCAATACAAAAAAGGGGAGAAATGACCAATGTTCTTAGATTTCAGACTTGGGGTTCCATGAAAATGATTCTAAGATTGTTTGAATAGGGGAATTACAGGGCACTACCAGATAGGAAATCATATATAGCACAACAATTGGAGACAGCCATTTGTTATCCATCATTCACAATAACTTATTTGAACAATATTTTTATTTTAAAGATTGTTGTGTCATGTGTGCGCGCGATAGTTGACATAATTATCATATTTTGCATAATGCTTAGCATACTCATGCTATGATTTCTATGGCTTTGTTTAATATAGATTAATTTTTAAATTAGACTTTACGAGAAAATGTTTGAATAATGGCTTCTTCAAAAATTTCATGCTTCTTTTCTAGTATCCAACCCGATCACAACCAATGGCAAATAGTATAATCTTAAATATTTATGCATACTTCATTTTAAAATTTGTTTCAATCGAGTCATATTATGTACAATCAACCTAAGATCCAGAAGCCAAATATGCTGGTGGACACTTAGGTAGTGTTTGAAATAGAGAATAACAGGGGATATCCTCTGGATATCCTTTCTTATTTCCAAAAGCCATAAATATAAGGGATAGCTGGGAATAAAGTCAACCAGAGGAATAATCCATGGTTAACCATGGTTAACCATAGGTTATTCCCTCAATTTATTTCCTAGAAAATGCAGGAATAGCTGGTTATCCCTTCAAATAAGAGTAAAAAAAGTTATTCTATAGATTTACCTTTTTGCATTTGATATGATCAATGGGATAGCCAAGAGATATTTCTAGGGATAGCTAGAGAATAAATTCTATCCCATACACTTGTTCATGGATAATATTTTTTCTATCAAACACTACCTTAAGTTTGTATAGGTTGGATCCTAAATGTTTATTGGACCTAACCTAATTCATAAATGCTATGATTTGACTTATAAGTTTCCTCCATGGAGTGAATGGACCTTTTCTTTATTTTCGGCTTTCAATCAACTTACTCTAATTAGTGTTACATCGAACCATATTCCTTTGGCTTTACATTGTCATATCAAACTTTTAAAAGAGCCATATTCAAATTGAAAATTGGTTGCTTTCTGAATTAGACATTGATGATGTAATTAGAAGAGGATATCCTAAAATAGGGATGTAGCCTCACAATGGGTCTCTAACTTAGAAGTACTTTAAAAACATTGAAGGTGTAAACCTTCAAGAAACATCTTACAAATTACCTTTTTAAATAAAAGTGATTGCATGATATTGAGATCATAAAAAAATAAAGGTTTGATCTTACTCCTCATAAAATCTTAATTAAAAGCATTTTTAAAGAATTTTTAGAGAACATATATGAGAAAAAAGAAGCAGATTAGAGATAAAAGATCTAGGATATCTTGAGTTGAAAGAAGAAAATACAAATATTATTTTCTTTCATACAGTAGCATCCTCGAAGAAGAAAAGGAACTTCACTATCTCAATTTCTCATAATGGTGAGGTAGCATCGGATAGCAATTCTATTCCAATGGCTTGCACTCTTTCTATCAAGACCTATGTGGAAAGGCTTCGTCCTGGTGATATCAATTGAATTGCCTTTTTTTTTTTTGGCCATGGGCCAGATCTCACCTTGCAATGTGATGACTCCTCCATGGATGTTCTCAAAACATTCAAAAAAAAAAAAAAAAAAGAAATCAAATGTGATCAAAACCGAAACGTTAAATAAGTTTTAAGTCATGGCTCCTAATCTTTCAAATCAATTCTAGAATCAATCTGGACCCTCTTGCAGCCTTGGTTGAAGGAAAGCACTTGAATTCTTTCCTACACGCGCCACCTTAATTAATGAAAGAGCTGCACAAATTATAAGGATTGGCACTCAAATTCCTTTTCCCTCACACAACTCTTAACATGTCCTTCAAATCGAAGTTATCAATTTTATTTCGTTTCGATCGTTTCAATGGCTTATCCGAAAGATGAGCCTTATATTCATTTCAAAAGATTTTTTGGTCATTTCGGTGCGTTTCGGAATGTTTCGACCGTTTCGGTATGTTTCGATCGTTTCGGTAAAATATGTTTCGGAAACCAATTTGTGAATTATTAAATCTTTCAGGATCATTTTAAAATATATATATAATATTAAAAAAACCCTAGTTACTTTATCCCTTTTCTTTCAGTTGCATGGCATTTCTTAAAAATTTAAATTTTTTATTTTTATGTTGTTATTATTATTTATGAAGAATATGAATTATGAATAAATTTTTTATATATATATATATTATTATATATAAAATAAAGCATCAAAATGATTTAATACCAAAATATTTCGTTTGATAAATTAAATCAAAATATAATTCGAAACAAATTTGACAACTTTACTTCAAAAATCCCAGTTCTAGGCCAAGAGAGCGTGCACGCAAGCGTATAACAAAGGGACAAGTACAAAGGCAGGCAATGAATGGGCCTTCACTCACCACCCATGGCATCCATACGAAAGCCTACACAATTTGATGCAATGGGACCATGGCGTTTGAAAAGCAATCATTCATGAAGCCAGGGCATATTAAATCGTTGTTCGACCTGTGGGCTGGTGGGAGGGAAGGTGAGGCCATCCAATCAAAGGCCATTTCATTTCCACCCCCTCAAAGCATGGATGGGTCTGTGGTGGGTGCGTCATATGGATCATGTCGAAGGGATAGCTTTGCTGCATCGATGCTCGCTTTTGTTTGTCGTGTGCTTCTCTCGACCCCTTAGGATCGATGCATGAATAAACTAAAAGGACTTTTGAGTGATGGTTCTGCCCTGCCCTCAATCATTCATCGAGTGGGCCTTGAGTAATTTAATGGCTCCAAGGCCTTGCATTGTACCAATGAAGGCTTGTGAGCTTCCGTGGGGTGTGTGGGTCTCTCGCATCACATCTCCTCGGTCTGAGACAAATTGGCGGTTTCTAGAGTTAGGCATCACTTCTCCACACCACAACCTTTTGCTGTATGCACTACAAGACTGATTTTACCTTCTGATGTTACCAAAAATACTCAGTTAATCGACTAAAGATTCTATCCGAATGATCGACTAAAGATCATTTAAAGGTGTGATCGTTATCAGTGTTGCTCTATCAACCCCATCACCTTCTTATTTATGAGAATTTAAGACTAAGATCCAATGTGGTAGCTGATATGATTGATGGTAAAGAATTTAATCACTCATCTACATTACCACCACCAATCTTAAAATATAATGATAATAATTTGCTTTTGCTCTCATGCCTACAAAAAAACTATATATAATTTTTTAAAAAAAAATTATGAAGAGAAAAATTAAATTCAAATCTAATTTTTTTAATAAAAAATTATGTTTTCAATTCCTTTAAATGTATACTAAGTCATTGCTCCATCAGCCCTATCACCTTCTTATTTAGGAGAATTCAATACTAAGATCCAATGTGGCAGTTGATATGATTGATGGTGAAGAATTTAATCACTCATCTACATTACCACCACTAATCTTGAAATATAATGATAATAATTTGTTTTTGCTCTCATGCGTACCAAAAAAACTAAATATTTTTTAAAAAATTTTATGAAGAGTAAAATTAAATTCAAATCTAATTTTTTAATAAAAAATTATGTTTCAATTCCTTTAAATGTATACTAAGTCTTAAAAGTATTTTTTAAAAAATTATATTGAAATGTTGTTACCATATCAATCGAATATATAAACATATGGATAATTAAATTTTGGCTAAAATACCTTTCAATCCTTAAATTTTTGATTGCACAGGTTATGTCAAAATTGATGTAATAGCTGATGTATCATCATGACGCAAATATGTGGACTACTGTTTATCCTACATAATAAGTTATTAAAAAGCTTAGGTGATAGTTCATATATATTTTATTGGTGTAATATATCAATTATTTGAATATCTACTTAATTCTGAATAGAGCAAATTGAAGGAAGCATATTCATGTAACCGATCCCATGTAGTTGAAAAAAAGGCTTAGATAAGTTGAGTTGAGTGTATATCAATTATTTGATTAAATTTACTAATTTTATATTATAAAAATTAAAATATAATATTTTTGAAAGGTAAGTGATTAAATTGCAACAATCAAAAGCTGAGAATTAAAATAAATGTTGAGTGAAAGTTTGTGGACTAAAAGTATATTTTCCCACAAATTTTTTTGCATGGTAACATATGTGAGTAAAGGTGCACTAAATGGATGGCTGGACTTTTTTTTTTTTTGGTTACAAACGGGTGATCATACAACATGCATACGAGTCAACCCATAATATCAGAGTACAAATCTGCTGAAGAAACAAAGGACAGGGATCACCCTGCCTTCAACTCCAAAACCCTAAATGATGAGCCACAGAAGCAGCCACCCAGTTGGCCGCCAAGTTAGCTTCTCGATAGATATGACGAATCTAGGCTCCCTAGGCCTCCCTCAAAATCTTCCGTATATCATGTAATAGCGGATTGGTAGGGGCTTGGACATCACTATCCTTCCGCATCCACCCAATAATAGTCATAGAGTCACCTTCTATAATCAGGTTATAAGCATGGAGGGTCCGAACCGCATAGGAGAGACCACCCAAGCAGCATAGAGCTCAGACATAGGGACAGAGGAATCCAGGTTACCAAAACCACCAGCCGCCAGCAGATCACCCTCAGGCCCACGTATGACGAAGCCGGAACCAGCAAGTCTACCTCGTACGCTTCCGTCAAAGTTGATTTTGACATACCCTGGAGGGGGGGCTCCCAAGAAATGAAAACCGTGTGCCGGTTCGCTGCCAAAGCAGCAGGGGAACCCCAGAAGCCAGAGAAGTCAGAACCACCTTTATAGAAGCCCCGAGCACAATCCGTCATCAGGGATCTGATTTTCCCCATGATCCTCTAGAAAGATAAACTGTCATCAGAAAAGATAGCCTGGTTCCTAGATAACCAGATCTGGTAAGCCGTAGAAGCCCAAAGAGCACTTCTGAACTGAGAGGCCGACCGGAGGTCATCTAAGAAAGAAGAGCACCGGGAGTGCATATGATCCTCACTACAATGATAACCAACTGTCAACCAGATCCGTCTCATACGAGGACAGGAGAATATGACATGATCAGTAGACTCCGCCTCCATACCACACAATGGGCAGCAGGGTTGGATAGGCCAACCTCTCCGAGCAAGTGCTACACAAGTGGGGAGGCAGTCCCATAGAAGCTTCAAGATGAAGAGCTGGACCCTGGGGAGAATAGGAAGCTTCCAAATCCACAAAGCATCCCGCGACCCCTGGGCCTCAGGCCTGAAGATCTTCACAAGATCCTTAGTGGGGGCCCTAGAAAGAGTAGATCTCTACAAGAGCTTGAAATCAGAAGAAATACCAGGGATGATCGGAATAGATAGAATCCGACGAGAAAGCTCCTTCCAAAGACTGGACACCAGCAAAGGTTCTCCAGGAAGGAGGGTCAGAATAAATCAAGTCCCTGACTCTCATGCCACAAGGGATGTCAAGACTAAAGAAAGAGAGCCATCGAGAGGGGGATGTCAGAAAGCCAGGTGTCCTGAATAACGTTAATAGAAGAGCCATCTCCAATCATCCACGAAGTGTTAGCCAGAATAGAGCTACCATACCGAGTCACCTCCTTCCAAAAGGAAGAATACTGACGATGTGGCTGATATGCAGCGAGGAAGGCCAGTCACCATATATGGCCCACATAAAGGAGCTCCATAAACACTGTGGCTCAAGAATGAATCATGAAGCATGCTTGGCTAAAAGGGTCTCCCTTCTGACAATCAGGGACTGAATATCAAGATCTCCTTCCTGTATCGGCATACAGACCCTCTCCTACGATTAAGGTGAATACCATGCCCATCCTGCATAGAGACCCAGAGAAAGTCCCTAAAGTATTTCTCAATCCTTCTGAGATAAGAAATCAGGATGGCAGCATTGAAAAGAAGATGGCTGAACTTTGACTTAACTTAATAAAAGAATGAGCAGCATGGCCTCGTAGAAAGAAGACCATGGTGTGGGATCATTGGGTTAATGAATTTATTTTCTTTTGCAGTTTAAATACTTCAAAGCTGGGAAAACATAGTCTTAAGGACAAGATGCCTTCGGAACAAATAAATAAATAAATAATAATGTTGATGTCTGGTTCAAAGATTCTAGCTATTTAAGAATAAAATAAGTCTATAACAATAAGCATGGTATTTATATAGAAAACCAAAAAGATAATGACAATATTAGAAAGAGCCACGCTTAAATTGTGTAGGTTTTTTTCGATCGTGACCTTTATGCGGATGGCTACAATTGGACTGAAGAACTTTGACACGCTTGACAAAGGTGACAAATGCCAAAGAAAAAGATATCTAGAATGTGTGATTTAGTTTAACTTAATTATAATGGTAGATGACACATAAAAACTAATCCAACTAAATACTAGCAACGTTTATGACAATAAAATATAAACCATCCAAAGTTATCATAGCTTTTCTCCATCAAAAGAAAGAAAGAAAAAAAAAAAAAGGGAGGGAGGGTTATTATAGCTTGTGTAACTTGGGCTAGGTTCAATCCGAATTTGGTCCGTCGAACCCGATTTACATTAATGTTTAAACTCATGTTTGCCCAATCCGAATTCGAAAGACTTGGGTTTAACCCGGCTCGATTTGCAATTGATCCGGGTTTGGTTTAACGGCAATCCAAACATAGATAACCCAACGTGAGAGTTATCCGAACGGGGGTAGCTTATCGGCACCAGATTTTTGGGGGCATTGAGGGCACTAGTCGGGTCGGACGAGATGATCAATTTGAGGGCAAAAAGGGCAAGGTCGTCGATCGCAGGCAAGAAAAAGGACAAACATAAAGGCGGACCACTTGCACATTTCGTTTCACTTCTCGCCTCCTCCTCTTCTTTGTTTACGGTACCTTCTCCTCTTCTTTGTTTCAAGTAAGACTTTTTTTAATACAATGTTAAAGCCTCGAGTCCAACTTATGCTTTCGGCGAGGAATTTTATTTTTTTTGTTTCTGGGATCCATAATTCGATGTTTATTTACTTTGAAAAAAGTATTTCATTTTTATTTTTTCCATCAACCCAATTTTTAATCTGATTTTTAAAATAGGATTAGAATTAAGATTTTACAAATAGAGTTAGGATTAGGATTAGGATTGACATTTATATCAATAAAATTAAGGTTAAAATTAAGAAAAATTAAGTTTCATGATCCCAAATTGCAACCCTAATTTATAGCTCGTAAATTGCCCCAAAATGGCGCACTAGAATCCTCTTAATTTACTGCCCAACTCTTTTTTGGTCTCTAAGTAAATCTCACGCAATAAAGAGAGCACACAAGGATTGCGCCTAAGATATTTGCTTGATTAACGCATTGACCCGACCCAAAGTGGAGTGTAATGGATAAGATATAAGAGATGGACGGTGGAACGAAAGACCTCGGAGTAGTACACTTGTTGTGGACCCTGCTGTCTCTCGTACGTACAACCTTAATCATCGCATGCAGTTAGACTCAATGCATATGGGAGAACAGTTACTAAATAAATTTATCTTTCATTTCCTACAATTCAACATCACCACCTTTATACCACGCCCACCACTAAAAGCTGTCTCTTGTAATTAATCCACCACCTTAGGGGCTATTACTTTTGTGAGCTTTGGATAAATTGAATTGAATTAAACGTTTGATTAATATTATGTTGGAGCTTTTACAATTAGTGGGATGAATATTTTCATTTGTATTAGCGCGAGTCTTATCCCATCTAGTACTTGAGGTCCCTACAATTAATTAAATTTCAATAGCCAAAGTTTAGATCAATCTAACACCATGCTCACATGACATCAACCTTACGGTTGGCATTAATTTTCTTGGTTAACAACTCCAAACAACAATCTAACTCTACTCTTAGAAGTAGATTGGTAGCTATGAGATCCTGAATTTAGGTTAAGTGCTTGCAACTTTTTTGAAGCAATGGATGCAAGTACCATAAAATATTACGCTAGAAGAATACTTCATCGTTGATAGAGATAAAAATCTTAATGGATGGGAATTATAAGCTTTTATAGCGACTTTTTTCTTTCATTTTTAATAAATTTAAACAAACGATAGGTTTCACATTCTTTTGCCTCTACTTTTAACATATATAAACAAATAATAAGTTTCACTTGCTACATGAATGAAATAGATCACATTACCACTCATTGGTAGCCTAGTGTCGGGGTTCCTTCATACCATCAAGGCATTGCAGGTTCGAGGAATGAGGCCAACGTGCTGACTCAAATAATTCCAGATTAATTTTTGGGGCTTGAAATGCCGGTATTAGAGGGGCTAAGGTCTGTCTAACTTCTCTGTTCTGACTGCTGGCATCTGGATGGAGCCAGACTGACCAATTCATCTTTGAGTAGGAAACGACTACGTAAATCCTGCGCCATATACGAACATTTTCTAACAAAAAATAAAACCTAGATACAGATCAGACCATTCCTCGACCATTATATGCATGCCAATTTCTTGCATGAGTCCAACTAGACCTATCTTGCACATATTTTTACCTGCTGTTGGCCACCAAATTTAACATAACAACATGCACTCACTTAAGACAACACTACCTGGTCATGATTTGAAATGGTTCATAACATAGTCTAAAAATGTGAAACTATTAAATCATCAAGTTCAGTTTAAATTTTTTGACCAGCTAATTCCAACATCACAACAATGCAGCCATAACTTGGCCCAATATGGGGTTAGCTTGGTTTGGACAAGACTTGCCACTCCTTTTAAGGACGCCTTACAGCTACGGTTTGCCAGTTCATTATGCACAGAAGATTGCCCTCCTTGGGCTACCGTGCTCGCCACCCATAGCAATATATAGTTCTTGTCCTTGGTCTGCATATTTTGGCCTTCTACTCATTTGGAATATCAGAATACAAGAATATTATTGGGAGGTATTTCCGGTTTTCATTCAACAAACTGTCAGAGTGACCTAAAAGTTCGAGTAGACATGATTAAAGAAAAAGCTAATGGCTTTCTCGAAGTGTTGTACCATATTGCTAAAAAGGTTTCTATGATTTGATAGCTTTAAATTTTTATCTGAGCTATAGAAGGAAGATAATTTAGCTGATACAGTGCCTGCCTATATGCTCAAGAAAGATCAAATGTCATTTAGCAAAGAATGAAGCTTAGGTATAATGTGTTAGATTCAAGAACTATAGTTTTTTCTCTCTCTCTCTCTCTCTCTCTCTTTTCTTTTTGTTCAACCGCATTGGCTTCTCTCTAATCCTTATTGATGGCTGCCATGAAAAAATAAAAAAAGTGATTTAAAAAAAACCCATAGAACTAGCACATAAGGAACCACTAAAACTTTCAACTTTTTTTTTTTAAAAAAAAATAGATTCATGATCAGCATCAAGCATAGAATATTCATGGATAATATGTATGGTGAATAATAACATTTTTATCATCATATTAGTAGCAAAGATATTCTCTTAAATTCATTAATCAATAATTTCTTTAAAGTTATCACAAGTCTTAATGTGCCTAAAATTTCATATTCACTGTATTTATAAAAGTTAAAAGGGCTTTTTATCCAAATATTATTAATTATAACTATTATGGTTCATGTTGCTACCTAACCCCACAACAAAAAGGGATTCATGATGAGCCATTATTCAACTATTCATTTCCTTTGTGTCACACAATTTATATGTTCATGAGTCAACATCTCGGCCTTTCAAGCTTTAATAAAAGGTAACAAACTAAGAGATGATCATAACTTATAACCCACTACTCTTTAGACATACTTTTACAATAGAATGAATAATTAAGAAAAGAAAAAAACATCCTTTTTGATCCTCAAACGTGTTATAATTTAATTTCTCATACTTTAAAAATATTGCATTAGTTCCGTTATATAGAATTAGTTAAAATTGATGAAATATTTGACGTATTATCTTGATATCAATATGAGAACGGTTATTCATCTTATATGGTAAGTTATTGTGAGTTTAAGCAACTATCCATATTTTACATCATGATAATATGTTAACTATTTTATTAATTTTAATTAATTTCATATAATAGAATGTTTAGAATACAATATTTTTAATATATGAGAATAAAATGTATAACTAAAAATTTGAGAACCAAAATAAATTTTAAGTGAAAGCATGAAGACCAAAAAATATTTTGATCTTATAAAAATCATAAATGCATTAGCATTGCCTTCATTCAATTCCTTTAATTGCTCTAATCATCTAAACAATACTTTCAAAAAGGGTCAAGGGTATGCATCCATTAGCACCTCTTTCAATTTCTTAAAAGTTAAAAAGAAAGTAAAAAAAAAAGAGAAGTAAAGAAGAGCACCTTCTTTCAATTACACCTTTTCAACTAAAACACCAAATCATTCAAAACAAAAAAAAAAAAAAAAAAAAAAAGATTTTTTTCTTTTTTTTTTACCTTCAACCTTCATCCAGCTGCTTTCCATCTAGATATAATGAATAGTGCAAATAAAGGGATACCAAGTTGATAGCATAATTAACATGAACAGATTAGGTTATAAGTAAAATAAATCACAAAATTTATAGGAGCCTAGATCTTGAAAATGTGAGCAGAATTGACTTTAGAGACTAAAATGGATAGAATAAAGGAAGTAAAATATAATAATAATAATAGTAATTGTAAAGAACTAAACTCAAACTTAACATGGAGGTGGGGAAACCCATATAGAAAAATAAACTTCAAGCTAAAGAAGAACAAGATGGTAAGCGAAGAAAGCTTCAACTGTAAAAATATAAAATAATAATAATTATATTAAATCAAAAGGAAACCAAAAGATGCGGAAATTTTTTTTTATTATTAAAACATCGATATATAAATAATCAATTTAAATAAAAAAAAAAGCTCCAACTGATCGATATGCAACAAAAACAAACTTAAACTATACATCCCAACTCAATTAAAGAAAACCAATTAATTAAATTAAAGATAGGACAGAGAGATGGACTCTACTTAAGGTAGAATAATGAAGTCACAAACCATAAGAAGGCCAAATGGTAGAGTTGGATAGCTAGATAGAAAGATATTTTGGGCATCGCAGTGGTGAGAGGAGGAGGAGCATGGAGAATCCCAATGCTGGGAGGCAGAGACAGCAGCGTGGAGTCTGGGGATGGGGTGGTAGTAACAAATAAAAAAAAAAAAAAAAAAAAAAAACGGAACACAGCCTTTCAGTTCCCGTTAGGGCCAGCCTAGGCCAGGCTCAGGCCGCATAACCCCCTCTCTCTCTCTCTCTCCTCAGTCCTCTCCAGACTCCAGTCTCCATTTCTATTTCGATCCCACCCTTCTCCATTCCCTTTCCCTTTATATTTCTTTCCTTCCAGATCTCCATCATATAATTTAATCTCTAAGTATGACTCCCTTCCCACCTTCTAAAACTCAACCCTTCCCTTCTCTACCTCGTAATACTTGTTTGTAGCCATAATACTTCTTCTTCTTTTCTTCTTCTTCTTCGTTTTCGTTTCTTTTCCTCTCTCTCTCTGGTTGATGAGAGAGCGAGGTCGTCCGCGATGTCGGACGACGAGGAGGACGAGGGCGGAGAAGGAAGAGGGGAAGGGAAGCAGCGGTGGTTGCCGGATCCCGGCTGCGGATGCTCATCCGCTTCCAGGGTCCGGGGCCCCCCCGCCGGCGGCGGGGGTGGCCTTCCGCCGCCGTTCTCCGACCAGGTCTTGGAGAACGTCCTTGAGAACGTGCTCCAGTTCCTGGACTGCCGCCGGGACCGGAACGCAGCGTCGCTGGTATGCAGGTCCTGGTGCCGCGCTGAGGCCCAGACACGGCGCGACCTCTTCATCGGCAACTGCTACGCCGTCTCCCCCGCACGCGCCGTCGAGCGCTTCCGCCGCGTCCGGGCGCTCGTCCTCAAGGGCAAGCCGCGTTTCGCCGACTTCAACCTCGTTCCACCCGGGTGGGGCGCCGGCTTTTCCCCCTGGCTCGCTGCCCTCACCCCGGCGTACCCCTGGCTGGAGCGCGTCTGCCTCAAGCGCATGTCCGTCTCCGACGCCGACCTCTCCCTGCTCGCCCGCTCCTTCCCCTCCTTCCGCGACCTCACCCTCATCTGCTGCGACGGCTTCAGCACCGCCGGCCTCGCCGCCATCGCCGAACACTGCAGGTAATGTTGTACCAATATTAAATCGTTCCCCTTCCAATCATCAGATCCAATTGAATTGTATGCATCTCGAACCCTAACCCTAATACTAGTAGTAGTGAAGTGACTGCTGGTAATTGGAAAAGATTGATGGATTTTTTTTTCTTTTAGGCACCTCCGAGTGCTGGATCTGATAGAGAACGATGTGGAAGACGAGGAGGAGGAGATGGTGGACTGGGTGTCGTGGTTCCCGGAGTCGACGACGAGCCTGGAGTCGCTCGTGTTCGACTGCGTCCAATGCGCGGTGAACTTCAATGCCTTGGAGGCGCTCGTCGCCCGGTCCCCCTCCCTCCGGCGGCTGCGGGTGAACCAGCACGTCTCCGTGGGCCAGCTCCAGCGCCTCATGGCGCGGGCGCCGCAGCTCACCCACCTCGGCACCGGCTCCTTCCGTGAGAGTCGAGGGGAGGTGGAAGTGGCTGAGCTGGAGGCGGCCTTCGCCTCCTCCAGGTCACTGGTGTGCCTCTCGGGCTTCCGGGACCTCGCCCCGGAGTACCTCCCTGCCATCTATCCAGTTTGCGCCAATCTCATCTCCCTCAATCTCAGCTACGCCGATATCACCGCCGAGCAGCTCAAACCGGTCATTATTCGGTGCCACAATCTCCAGACTTTCTGGGTATAGTCTTCTTCCTTCCTTGCAGATGGCCTTCTTTAAATTCTTCCATTGATGGTTGCTTATCAAAATTCGTTGTTTCAGGTTCTTGACACTGTTCGTGATGAAGGGCTCCAGGCCGTGGCTGCAACTTGCAAGGATCTCCGCGAGCTCCGGGTATTCCCTCTGGACCCGACAGAGGACTCTGAGGGCTTTGTATCGGACGTCGGGCTCATCGCAATTTCTGAGGGTTGTCCGAAGCTCCGATCGATTCTTTACTTCTGCCAACGAATGACCAATGCTGCTGTGGTAACCATGTCCAAGAATTGCTGGGAGTTGGTCGTGTTCCGCCTCTGTATCATGGGCCGCCGCCGCCCCGATCACCTCACCGGGGAACCCATGGATGAGGGGTTCGGGGCCATTGTGATGAACTGCAAGAAGCTCACCAGGCTTGCTGTGTCTGGCCTGCTGACCGACAAGGCATTCTGGTACATGGGGAAGTATGGCAAGTTAGTCAGGACCCTCTCGGTGGCCTTCGCAGGGAACGGTGACCAGAGTCTGAGGTACGTGCTTGAGGGGTGCCCCAAATTGCAGAAGCTTGAGATCAGGGACAGCCCTTTTGGAGATGCGGGTCTTCTCTCTGGGATTCACCATTACTATAACATGAGGTTCTTGTGGATGTCTTCATGCAAGCTTTCCATCAGGGGTTGCAAGGAAGTGGCGCAGAGGCTACCTCACTTGGTGGTGGAAGTGATCAGGGACGGAGCTGAGGAAGATGATGGTGAGGCCGTTGAGAAGTTATACATGTACCGCTCCCTTGCAGGCCCAAGGGATGACGTGCCTCCATTTGTGGAGATTTTATAGGCTTTGCCATTTCATAGAGATACCAGGGAGAAGAACAAGCCAGGCTCTTTACTTCTAGGTGTGGCTGAGGCTGAGGTGCTCATTTCCAAATGCGATGAGGGTTGATTTGGTGGACAGTTTTCATAGCCCACCAGATAATTCTCATGCTTCATGCCATTAAGAGGAGATAGCTCCATTATATTTTTTAATCACCTTTGTCTCCCTGTGCTTGGGTTGTTGGAATACCATATGCAGTAGAAGGCCATTAGACACCGATGTCTCAGTGCATCTCTTTCATTTCGTTGCACAGATGAAAACTTTGATGAGGTAGAAGCAGAGGGGAGCATATTAGAAGCGGGGAGAGAGTAATGTGATCTTGTTGTATCAATAGAACATTATCTATACAATCTTCTAGCATTATGAGATCATCATAAGAGCAATGCTGCACACTGATAGGCCTCCGCATGGTCGATTCAGATGGGCTGTGGATGCATCCTATGCCTCAAGTGTGCCGAGACCTCTTATTTTTCTTTTGTGCTCTTGTAGAAGAAAGGGAGCGCTTCTGGATGGTATTGCTATCTATCCAGGACCAGTGCCTTGATCATGAGGTCAAACTTAGATCTTTTAATTTGTTCTTTATCATGTTTAGGGAGTTTCTTAGTATTCCATGAAAGAGTTATCTTTGCTTCAGATGTTTCTTGGTTCATCTTGTGTTGTGATTGTTTGAGCAATATATTAGATGCTTGAAATCAGAAACTCTTGTAGGAACTAAAGAATATCTACTTTCACCTCTTTGTTTTTTGGAGATCACTGTTTCTTCGCTGGTAATGTGATAAGATTCTAATTAATTCACTGGCTCTTAAGCATGTGGAGTTTTCTCTTCTGCTTGTCCCCATTCAATTATATACGACGACGTGCTAATGATTCGATTATAAAGACCTGAGAGTGCCACAGCTTGAAAGATACAACCATGACCTTCATTTTAGGTCAGCAAAAGTCTGGGCCTTGGTCCCATATGGAACAAAAATAAACGAATCATTGATTAGGACGGTCTTTTTCATCAAATTAGTGCAGCTTTCAGCACACAGGCCCTTACAGAGGCCATTAGTTTCTTTGTCGTGAATGTGGGTGGTGAGCTGCCTCTATCGACCATGGACCAGAGAAGTTTAAATGGCATTGACTCCACAATCTTTACCCCTGGTTAAATAGGATTTTTCAGTGTTCTTGCTCTGTATTTGTTCTACCGGGCAATGGAGAAGAGAGATTTGATGCCTTACAATTTCTTTTCATTGTTAGATACAGCCATTTCAGATAACTGTAGTGTCTGTTTGAAGTGCTGCTGTTGCTTTTTCTTTCAAGTCTCTATACACAGCTTTCAAGTTTCGAAAGAACAAGCTGTTGCATATAGAAGAAGAAGAGCTTAGCGTTCTGTAGTAGTAGTAGCAAAGCAAACATTTGAGAGTCCAGCCAATAAGACACCAGTACCTAATGATTAATGTTTTGCTTTGCGTGTTATGGTGGATTTCATTGAACTGAATTTCCTAGAGGTTGTAAATAAAACTCAGGGCACCTTTGCCTTTGGACCATGGGTGTAAGTAACACCGAGGTTGCGTCAAGCTCAGTCACCATCCTTTCTTCATTGTTTACTCCAAAATAGTCCTCTAAAAACTGCCATCCCCCACAGCCTTTTCCTATGGATCTCTCTCCTCAGAGCTTATTATCGCGTACCCTTCCATCCAAAAGAAAAGAAAACGACCCGTCGACTCTGGCTGGTCCACCAGGAAGATGAGTGAATCTGAGCCAGGGGTCAAAGACGAAAGCAGATGAGGATTGGGACCTGACAATCCGCCTTTCCGCATGAGTCACCCGGAAGTGTGAGCACCAAGCTGTTTTGGTAGGCTGGTGGTGGAATAAGGTGGGAAGAAGATGGAACAAGACAAGGAAAATGCCTTGCCATTTCCTCTCTTTTATCTCCTGTTCAAAGCTGAAGCTACTCATCATTTCCCCTGGCTCAACTAATCAAAGCACTCTTCTTCGCCTGTGGGCTCCCCTCCCCCCATGGCCCTCCTCCTCTTTTACTGCTAAATTATATTCTTCATGGTAAAAGAAAATGAAGAACCCCGAGGGCACAAAGTTGTCGGCGCATTGGCAAAAGCCACCATTGGCTGATGCTCTGAGCAAGTGGCAAGCGGACACTGCTGAACAAAACTTGAGAGAGAGAGAGAGGGAGGGGAGGTTATCAGCCCAGCTGAGTGAGTTTTGAGGCCTGCTCCTGTGCTGAAGCGAAGGGCAGAAAAAAAAAAAAAAAAAAAAAAAAGCTTTCTGGCCTCTGGTTCCTCTGGGGCAGCAAGCCACCAACAGCAGCAGCAGCAGCAGCATGATCCATCTGAGATGGAGATGAATCACTTGATGAGAAAAAGTCAATTTACTTTTTAGCAGCAGTGGGTTGATGAGGAAATCTATATTCCTCATGTCTCTCTGATCCAACTGGAATAAAAAATTCTTAAGACGATTTCAGTCTGCAAAGATTGGTTGAATATTTTGTTAGTTGGATTCAGCCAAAGCAAAAAAGCATTCCATCACAAGTGCTAGCTTTTCATTATAGATCGATCGTCAATGCAGAATTATGGCCCGTCCGGTACAACAACTATAATTATTATTGGGATAATTCCTCGCAAAATTCTATCGGTAATTCTATCGCAAAATTCTATCGCAAAATTATTATTGGTATCTAAAACCCCTTTAGAGCAATTAAGTTGCTTAGAAGGAAAGGTGCTCTGCTGTCCAATCCATCGACAAGCTTTCGGTGGCTCTTTGACCCCTCAAGCTCTGCGGCACGTCCGGCCTGAATTTATTTTAAAACCGAACATTAAGTCAATGCTTGATGTGTCAAGTTAACTTGCTGAAATGACCAAACTGAAAGGAGCCTGATAATGTAATGACTTTACTCCATTGACCATAATCAAAAAGAAAATTTTTGGTAAATAATTTTTGGATTTCCTTAACGAGGACTCTCCTTCCCTGTATATTATTTAACCATTAAACTTCCCCGTGACTGGCTTTAGGTGGTACAACTGTAGAAGATCAAATGACTCCTGTCTCCAATAAGCGGTAGATTGGCCTCAATGTAGGCAAATCTGCCAAACGGGTTTAGATTTAGCACAAGAGGAAAGATAGCATGGACTTTCCAAACAAAGCGAAAACATCATCAACATGAGATCAGGATTCATCTACGGTTGCTTGGTATATATCTGATACGGCTGGTCATTTCTCGGGGTAGTATTATCTTCTGCATGGTTTTCGAAAGTAATGATGTGACAACAAAACCCAAAGCCTCCAGTGCCGGCCTCCAGCATCGGACTCCAGCGTCGGCCTCCAGTGCCGGCCTCCAGCGCCGACTTCCAGCGTCGGCCTCCAGCGCCGTCCTTCAGTGTCGGCCTCCAGTGTCGGCCTCCAGCAACAGCACCAAAGACCGACACCCAGCGTCGGCACCAAAGTTACACGTTAACACCAAAGACCGACACCCAGCGTCGGCACCAAAGTTACACGTTAACACCAAAGACAGACGTCCAGCATCGGCCTCTAGTGCCGGCCTCCAGTGTCGGTCTCCAGCATCGGTCTCCAGCGCCGGCTTCCAGCGTCGGCCTCCAGTGCCGTCCTCCAGTGTCGGTCCTCAGCTCCGACCTCCTGCATTGGCTCCGGCCTCCGGCATCGGCCCCTAGCGTCGGCCCGCAGTATCTCCCACACACATTTCATACAGCCGACCCCGAAATCTAAGCACCTTGCTCACCAAAATCACGGGCAAGTGTTAGCCTGATAGGCAGTTACCGCTATAAGCGGCCCTTATCCAGCAACAGTCCAACGACTTGCCGTTCAATGAAACATCGCAACAGGACGGATTCGACGGTTCCAACAGACCAAGGTAACGGGATCCCCAACATGTATAAAAAGAGGACCCGTGCTCCATATAGGGGGACTCTCTCTGGGGAACTTTCTCTAGAAGAATTATACAAAAATCATATCCCTGTTCGACGACTCACTAATTTGGGCGTCGGAGGGTCCCCGTCGGAACCATCGGTCCGGGACTTTTTGCAGGCTCCAGGAGGAAGACGGCGGTCTCTCTGCGCACACGGTGATCCTAGCCTGCCCGACGTTCCTCATATGTGATTCAGCCGCAACAATATCAATAGGCCACCTTGATGAACTAGTCATTATTATTTTATGTACGGTTTCCGTTTCAAACCAAGAAGTTGATTAATATTAGTTGTTGCCCTCTTGCAAGTCATCACCAGTTGATCATGGTGCAAGAGACGTCCACTTATTTATATAGCAAAGAGAAGACGTTAGCAAAAACTACTTTAGTAGTACTGGTCCATCGTTTGAGCTGGTTTGGTGACACAACCTTTTAGGTGGTGTAGTCTTGGTGTTGTAATTTGGTACAAGAACCCATCTCAAGCGACAGTCTTGCATCACTCTGTCCTCAGAGGCCTGATTAAAGCACTGAAGGGCAACGAATTCCTCTGGCTGTATTCTTGGGTATTTGGTATCATATTCGTGAATTTGGAACGAACTTATACTGTTATGTCCTATTTAGATGTTGGCACCCATGCAGATGTTGAGGTATGAGGGGGAAGAAATCTGTATAAAGATTTGGTTGATTAGAAAAGATTGGACAGGGTGTTTGGTAACATATTCATCAAATTACGTTAGGTAGTATTTGATAGAAAAAATATTATTCATGGAAAAGTGTACGGGATAGAGTTTATCCCCCGACTATCCCTAGAGATATCCCTTGGATATTCCATTGATCATATCAAATGCAAAAAAGATAAATCCATAGGATAACTTTTTTTTTTTTTTTACTTTTATTTGAAGGGATAACTAGCTATTCCTGCATTTTCTAGGAAATAAATTGAAGAAATAACTCATGGTTAACCATGAATTATCCTTCTGGTTAACTTTATTCTCAGCTATCCTTTCTAGTTATGACTTTTGGGAATAAAATGGGATATCCAACGGGATATCCCCTCTTATTCCCTATTTCAAATGCTACCTTAATGTAAGTTACCTTTTAAGCATATTTGTTATCCTAATGACTCTAGAAATTGCCATTTCTCTGGATCCTGTAAAGCTTCCATCAATACTTCCATCCCTCATTTTTTTTGACCAGAGTGACTGCTATCAGGTGGATGTGTTAAACAGCCAGCTGCACAAGGTTAGCATTATTCATCCATGTGAAACATAATCATCCATACTTTTTTTTTGTACCCCTTGGCTTTTTTCTTTATTTATTTATTTATTTTTTTTCCTTTTGCCTTCGCTGTGGGTTCATGTTCTAAATTGTGCTCTATGACGATAGGACTGGAAAGAGGATGATGGTGCTTCATTCTTTCTTTTATTTGTTCTGTGACTCTTGATATCGGTAGCAATAAAGTGAAGCATTTTTCCATTGATTGATGAGGCAAAGGGAGCATAGATGTAGCACCGTAGGGAGGAATATGCCTTATCGTCAATGGCGGAATAACAAGAAAAGTGTGCATGAATGACTACATGGATATCATGAGACTTGCTCTATTGATAATTATATACGTTCGCGTGCATATACACACACACACTGCATGTGAATGCTTATGGGCATGCATAATAATAAACAAAAAAATGAATGTCCAACCATGTCTCGTGCCATCCTTAAAAGCTATTTGCTGGATGTCAAAGAACTCAAAAGTAGATATCACCAATAGATTTATTGCGTCTATAAGGATCATCTAGTTTCTCGCTACCTCCACTTTGAGCTTGGCAACCATTGCACTAATGAAGTTAGTCTTTTATAGCAACAACCACCTTGAACTTCTAGTTGTAGTTAGTCATTTTTTTTTTTTTTTATGTACTTTGTTTTATCATGTACCATCCTATATAAAGATATCTTAATTGCCTACCATATATCATTTTCTAGTTGTAGTTAAGTCATTTTTATTTTTAGTCGTTTGCATGCAGTGGTGATGGTGTAGAGAGTACAAACCATGTAGAAATATGGTGGTGATATAGTTGATCCATTGTATACACAAGTCTAGATTTCTAGTGTAGAGGGTCACGGAGGACTGGAAAGCTCTAGGGAATCAATATATATGAAGGATGAAGATCGAGAGCTAACTCAAGAAAAAAGAAGAAATTTATGAAGAACTAGTAATCCATGGAATATGAGGCTTTGAGTAATTGAGTTACTCTTAACTCATTCGTAATCTCTCAGAATAGGCTTTCTGTCTACTGTGGCTTCACTCAACTTTTAGATTGAGACGAGACGATCAAGCATGGCTATTAGGGAAACATGTACATACTCAGACATTAGAAGGCCAAAGTTTACACCCTTTGAAACATTTAAAGAACATAAAGGCATGAAACAGGCTTTTCAAAAGCGATGCAAAATTGCTCCACTTATCAAATGAATGTGGTTATGAAAGTTTGCAAGACACTAAGAAAACTTTGAATCACAAAGGTCAATACAGTAAAACATCACATAGGTGGCCCGGATCATGAAAGAACCTTTAAAAATTTCAAATAATCTCAACCTTAGGCTTAAAATTCTGGGCACATGCTGATCCATGAATTTTTATTCAGGGTGAGCTGTCCACTAACTAGTGGAGATTATCAATGCGGGAGGTCTATTTCTAAGTACTGTAGTGAGATGCATGCATGGAAATCAGAACCGAAAGAATAGAACCAAACAAATCCAATTTCTCATCAAATTACCAATGAATGCAAAGTCCACTTGGGTTTCTTCTGGCCTCTCTCAATATTCCAAATGCTAAGGTATCTTGAGAAAAAGCTCTTGCCCAGCATCAGTGCCTCTTCTATTTCTAAGTACTGTAGTGAGATGCATGCATGGAAATCAGAACCAAAAGAATAGAACCAAACAAATTCAATTTCTCATCAAATTACCAATGAATGCAAGTCCACTTGGGTTTCTTCTGGCCTCTCTCAATATTCCAAATGCTAAGGTATCTTGAGAAAAAGCTCTTGCCCAGCATCAGTGCCTCTTCTGTCATGCAAACTCTAAAAGACTGCCAGTCCCTTTCAAGTTGGAAGAATAAAGATATTGTTGACTGGGGCTCAACCTGTAAGTCGGATCTCCATATCATATGCTGTGAATTGAAGCCCTACTACAACACAGACGTGTGCTATTACGAATGCTATACTGTAACTCGCTATGCTTTCTAATTAAGTCTTGATGGTTCCATTTAATAATCTAGGTGAATGACAGGAAAATGTTGCTGTACCTGCTGGCATTTCTATAAAGTTTAGCAAAACATGATGCGAATAAACTACAAATGAAACACATGTTCTAGTCTTAGTCCTGCAAAAGATTGAGCAGATCAGTGTCCTTGTCATGCCGTGCAAGAAACTCATTGTCATTATTATTAAGATGATTATTTTTGAGGTCAATAATAGCCCATGTGCATCTCCCATGCAGATGAGGACAACCCCAAAGTAGGAGCTAAGAAGAAACAAACAAACCACCAAGTTAGATCTCACCGGAAGAAAAAAAAAGAGCAGCAGTACCTTTACTGCTTCCTTTTATTTCATTCAAACTTTGCCTAACTTCTATCTTTTTCATCCACCTAACTTCATTAGGTATTGGAGATCTCAAGGGAATCCAGCACTGAATTTTACTACCTTGACTTAAAAACTTCTCTAAGTGAAATCCTGCATGGAGAAGCAGTTTCCATGGCTGTAGCTGCCACAACGAGAAATGTATGGACAAATTTACCACATAATGGTAGTGGAAACTGGACACATTTCTAGGGCAGGACTCAGACTTTCATATGTGGCCCCCACTTGGAAAATCCAATCATTTTCCCCACTTACGAGGGAGGGGGGGGGAAGGGAGGCAGAGAAAGGCTTATCAAAGGTCCTGTGTTGGAGGCCTTGGTCCCTTGTTTGAAAGCGGAGGGGTTCTATTCCAAACAGTCATTGCCATACCAACTCTCTCTCTCTCTCTCTCTCTCTCTATATATATATATATATATATATATATATATATATATATATATATATATCTCACTCACACACACACACACACACAACGAATCAACATAAAAGGCTGCATGGTCATCCATCCATTGTAGGATGGAGTAGTCACCTCTTGGGGGCTTTTTACTGAAAGGTTTGGGGTGTGTGTGGTCAATAGAGCTTTCAAACTGAAGCTCTCTCTCTCTCTCTCTTTCTCTCTCTCTCTTTAAAGATTGTGGGGCATCTTCTGCCAAGAACTTACTAGCTCTATTGAATTTTACTGGAACAGATCAGTTGCAAATTAATTGTCACGAACACCAGTTCTACTGTCACTTTTAGGCTCATTGACTTGGTCAACTGAATTGGCATTAGAATCACAAGTTGGGTAGTCTCTCCAGTGATCAATGGGCCCTAGCACAAAAAATTGGCCATATTTTCACCCATCTGTTTGAATAAAGCCGACCGGAAGTAAAAGCATGGCTAAACGTTTAGAACAACCAAAATCTGAGTCTGTACTCCAAGTCTTGGGCCTGCGGCTTGGGTGGTCCAAATCAGTTTGAGTTTGAGCAGGGAAAAGTTGTTCCAAAGAGAGACAAGGGGGATGTTTAAGAGAAAAGATAGCGTGGTGGTGGACGGGAAGAAAGAGACTCATCTACATGGACGACGACGTATGGGAAACGTGTTTCAAGGCCTTGAGCCGAATATTCTCTTATAGAAGAGCAGGCAAAGCTTTGCGAGATTGATGCCATTCCATGGGGAGGGGATTAGAGGGGGAAATCATAAGCACATGTTTTCTTTTTTTTTCTTTTTTCCTTTAATCATTCGTCCTGCAAGCAGATGGTAAAGGCCATCAAATGAAAACAGTTCATTTCTACCAATGCTAAACGAAAGCCCAAGTCACAGTTGTTGGTCAACATGAAAAGAGTCCTAAAGAAATTCTACTTTTTATCCCTCCTTTTAATATTGCTCAACCACTGAGAAACAGAAAAAAAAAAAATGTACCGTTCATTAGGTCAATCTGAAATTCTTATTTTATTTTATTCAACATACGCAGTGGGAATGCCACCTTTCCAGTTCTAACCCACCTCTAAAGCAAAGAGCAGAGGGGTGCCAACCAGAAAATCCAATGCACTTGGTCGGGAAAAAAAAAAAATATAAAAACTAGTTTATATCAAATATCCTTTTGCTTAGAATTTGGTCAGGTTGGAGCAGCTTAGCGTCAAGGCATGTTATATTGGCATGTTAAGCTGAAATCATCCTCTCAAGCCATCTGTAAAAAAGCCTGCATGCTTTGTGAACCACAGCTGCCCACCCCCTGTTTGCTTGACCAAAGTTTCGGTACCACTGGGTCCTGCACAAAGGAAACGGCACATGAGGAACAAAGGGCACGCACTCGCGCACGTTTAGCCGCCTTCTCGTTGTCATTACTTGCTAAAAGTATTACTGAGTATTATTATGTTTTCTTGCTGGCCCTGTAGGAAACGTGCCTGTTCGAATTGAAAAACAATACAAGCCTAGTTTTAGTGGACATTACCAATAGGATCTTGTTTAGAAGTCATGGATAATAACCAATGATCATGGAGCAGCTATTTCAAATTTCAACCAGGAGAGAGATTTTAGAAAAAGCAGTAGAAGTGTCAGCTTTTTTCAGATGAAGTCTCACTAGGATCAAAGTGGACAGAGGCTGAAACTTTTGCATCAGAACACTCTGTTCGAGAAAAATTAACACAAGAATTATGCTAAGATTCCTGCTGGTCAGCTAAGAACTCGTCAGTTCTTAATGGAGGCTGAGTCTCAATCAGGAAAATCAGACCACCGAACTAACCGACCCATTTGCAGCCTCATTGAAGGTAATAAATAAATAATGATAGAACTGCACTACGAAAGCTTCCACCAAACATTTATTTTTAATCCCCATAAGCATTGCATGTGCTGGGTGGAGTGATCTCCTTATTTAATTTTATTTTCGGTTCCCACCGAGAGCTTCCGCATGACTTTTATAACTTCCAATAATGTTCTTTAATTAAGTGATCACATTGTCTCCAAGCCAGTTGATGGATCTAGAGAATCTGCCCAGAGTCATTGACCCCACCACCCACGACTGGCCCAGTGATTGGAAAGCACCAGATCTCAACAAGGTTCCTGTTCATAATTTAGAAGAGAATCTAACCGATGGCCATGAAAGAAAGTAGGTAGGGTTTTTTTTTTTTTTTTTTCTTGTTTGGTTGGGGGGGGGGTTGGAAATTGGGGTCATGGAAAGCTGGTGGGGTGCCAGTGGCAGCCACACAGAAAGATGTCATCAGAGACCAGCAGAGTTTCAGATCTTAAGATCACAACAGCAAGTCAGATGGCAGGCTCGCACTCAATGGCCATTGGATACTTTAGTCCAACACTTTCATGAAGACAATAATATCTCACAAAAGACTTTTCCAAATGGCAAGTCCCATGCAATCAAACAAGGCAGAATTCCAATCTATGAAAATTTTCAGTGGAATATCATAGGTGAATAATAATAATAACGATTCAGTGAGGTGCTTATTTATTGTTGCAGGGCAGAAAGTGAGGGCACTAGTCATGGGGACAACCTTTCAAGATGCCATACCTGTTTCCCATCTACCTCTCTCAGTGAGTACTGCAGCCTGTCGAGGGAAATAATGTGCATTCAATCATACATAACAGGTCATTAATCTTTAAATAATTTAAGAAAAGTGTCAGACAGCTTGAGAAACTACACAAGGTGAACCTACAGAACATGCAGGTGAGTCTGTAACCTCCCCAGTACTTTGGTTTAGGATTCGAGGTCCTGTTTGATCATAGCACGTACAAAATAAGATCAGAAAATCAGGTCATGATAGCTACTTGACCAGTTGAAAATTGAAACGATGCACAGTTCGCATATTTTATCAAGGCATAGTTCCCAACGAGGTTTAACATAGAGGAATGAGAAGAATTTCTTTTCCATGCAATTCTGCTCCAACTCAGCAAGAACAACATAAAAACCTCCTTAAATAATAAAAAAGGGCATTGATTCACTAATTTTCCATCCTATAGTCACATATGCAATGTGACTAAAGCAAGAAAAATAACTCAGAACTGTCTTAGCAACTCAGGAAAGAAAAAAAAACCTTCTTCACCTGTAAGAAAACCTAAATGAAGAAAGAATTAAGAAAAAGCAATACAACTGGGGGAATTTTTTTTATTTGGTTTGTTGTGGGGGACCAGAACTTCACATGGTCAATAACTTGCTCAACAATGTAGGATCTGTTATCAATTCTAGAATCCAGTGTAATACCATCTCATATCTATCTGAAATTAATCAAATGGAGTACATTCAAATAACCAGAATGATACATCAATAACATCTCATCATAAAACCAATAACGGAACAAAGCATTCTATATTGCCAAATTTGAAAGGCAAATGATATGTGATACAACAACCAGCAGACAACGTGTTCTGGATTCATAAACTCCAGCTAGCTATGGTCAAGTTAGCAAAGCTAGAGCTACCAGGGGCTTGGTCCAACTCCAGCACATTAAGTATAATAATCTAATGATGCACGGATAGAAGAATAGTTTGATATAAATTATGTATGCATTCCTCATTCATTTGTGCTCTATGCTATTGTTACTTTGTCTCCCCTTAAAACTTTTGGATAGATCAGGTGTGCATCGATCCTTTAAAGCACAAATATAAGACCTTTCCCATATTGAAATTCATAGAAATATTCAATTTGGTTCACTTATACCTAGTGGCAGATGGGTTTGATAATCAAACCCAAGCCTTATCAGCCTACAGTGCTACCCTAGCCCATTGGCTCCTTTAATGTGGAGCCATCAGTTTGTACATCCAATCTCCAAGAAAGCCCTTCATGAGCAGTTGAAGAAGAGATGTCATAATTGCACCTCCCCCGCGCCAACCCCCCCCCCTGCACATGCACATACAGAGGATTAGAAAAGTCACTGCTACTTTCCCATTCCACTCTGCTGCTCTTGTACCTCAACCCACTTTTCTTCAATATGCTTGTCCATCTTCTCATAAGCTATGCTGTGTTCCTTCTCTCTTTGCCCTTAATTTTGAATTTCAGGGAGGAAGAAAAAGCGGTTTACAGTTTTTTTATATCTGAATTTTCACAAAAGGATCTAAAAATAAAAGAATTGATCTAACAACAAAGTTGTTACTTTAGGTAGGATGAGTTCAGTTAGGATCTAGGGCAAGATGTTTTGGTTAGAGTAGAGTTGCATTGGATTTTCTAAGTATTGTATCAGCATATCAAACTAATATCAAGTTTAATATATCTACCCAAGTTTCATCATACTAGGAACCAATGCCATGCCGATACAGGATCCATTTTGTACAAGACGTACCATACTAAACTGATGGCGTACCGGTCAAGTAGAATCGGAGGCCCCAACCCATAAACTGCTTTGAATCAGATTGAACCAGATGGTTCAGTTTGTTCCGTTGACTTGGCATCGATTTAATCAATTCGCTCTCCGTACCAAACCGAGAGGCTGAACCATCACAGTTCTAAGCTAATTCGGTTCAATTCGGAATGATTCGGCATACCATAATCTACCCAATCTCACTCAGTAACTTGGGCTAGACTAGGCCCAAATTAGCTTGACCCGATTTGAGCCCAATCCTTTATTTTTCAAGTAACTAACACCTTTGATAACATATCACTAAAATATCATAGTTTGGCTATTTTTCAAATTAACCTAACCTGAATACTAATAAAATAGTGGAAAAGTGCACACTGTATAGTTTGTATCCATACTAATAAAATCTCATTCTACATCATACAAGGATACTCATAAAATAGTTTATCTTTGTCAATAATCATACTTTTGGAAAGCTCACAACACAGTTTCAATTCCATATGATCAAAATAGGATTAAGCATTTGTTTTATACACATACATACATGTGTGCTTTTGTGTGGGCATGCCTGCATGCTGAGGTTTCTAGGATTCAAGCTTTAACAAACTAGTGCAAAAGTAATCATAGTTGCTCTACAGATCCATGCCATTAATCATGATCTAGAATATCTATGATACTTGAAAAAAAAAAATCTTGTGTTTAAAGGTCATTTACTTATGCCTCAAATGGTCCCCATATGGATAGTATTAATGGCACCACACAATGTTTCTATATTATGTTTCAGGATGGTTAGATCATAATATATAGCATGGATCCAACAATTACTCTTATTATTTATTTCAACATAAGCGGGCTAGCCTTGGCACAACAGTAAGGTTGCTCCATTATGCTTGGGTGTAACAATTCAGACTATGGAAATAGCCTCTCCGCACGTAGAGGTAAGGCTACATGCATTTGATCCTCTCCTGATCCAACAAAAGCGGAGCCTCGTGTATTAAACACTCCTTTTTTAATTTACTTCAACGTAATAGAAATTTTGATATCATCCATTTTGTGAACCCATACATAAGCAAATGGCCTACACATGTTTCGTGATTCTTAGGTATTTAGGATGTCATAGATTATGATTAATGGTGTAGATTTTACACCTATAGTACTAAAACCTCCTAAAACTAAAAAATAACCATACTCTATAACATTTAAAATGTCCAGAAACAAAAATCAAAAGGTTTTAAGATTTCCTACCTCTTAAAACCTACCTATGCATCAGGAGGTAACCAATAACCAGAAACCAATCATTTGGTTCCCATGTGGGTGCATGGATAAATGAGAGTTGATACAACCAAAACATCCTAAATGAATATCAGATTTTGACTGAATAATTTAGGTTTTCAAACAAAGGATGGATGCCTAGAAACAGCTTATATATCATGAATTCATGTAGTCTACAAATGGCAATGTAACAGCAAAATAATAGTATGCATTCACTTTGAAGAAGTCATCACGCCCTTTCAATAATCAGTAAATATTCAAAACTAAAGAGAAATCAAGCCTCAGACAACTGATCCATTAGGATAATTATCTTCTAAATACTTAACCACATTCGAATGTAGCCAAACCTAGATTCGATCACCTCCTCCATCCTTGGATCCACAGTTCACGGATCCTAAAGATGAAAAAAGTGAAAAAGTGGAGTGGCTTCGAAATCCATGTGAATCGGATAAAAAGGTGACCAAATTTTAAACTTAGCTATATTCAAATGTAGCCAAATCTACCTCATTATATTATTATTATTATTATTATAAATAATATTATAATTTAGTCTAAGTATGCAATAAATAATATCGATATAGTATCATGATAGCTACAAAATATATCAAGGATAATTTTGGCATCATGATTAGTGATTTTCAATTTTCATGGCATACCAAACAAGTTAATCATGGATGTGTAGAGATCTTTGATTAATGGCGATCCCATTTATCAAATGCCCCCTTGATGTTTATTTGCATTCCTCATATTTTATAAGCCTCTAAAGCAAATGGAAACCTCTCTTCTTGGTGAGCAAATCTTTGGCCTTTCTTGCACATATGTATATTATCTGAATCTATTTCCAACACTTTTAGTATTATTCCTAGGTTTACTCTTAATATGCTCGTAAAAAAATTCTCCTTTCTAGTTTCCTAGCAAGCTCCAAATGAGCAAATCAGGGATGATATCCAATTGAAAATTTTGTGCTAACACAAACATGTGGTTAAAAGGATAAAGCCATTTAGAGCCTGGAATCAGCCATAACCTTGTCATATGAGAGCTATCTCACCTTCCACTGCTAGAGATTCTACAATGCAATCACTTCTCTAACAAGTTCACTTATTTCTCTCATAAGGTGTTCTAAAATGAAAATATATACAAGAAGAAAGCACTCAAAGAAAGATTACTTGTTCATTTCCCATTGCTTAATCTACAAGGTTGGGTCAATATTGGACATAATCAAGGCTGCCTAAGGCCCTCCTACTACAATCAGATTCTCCTAAACATAACCTAATCTACCCAATCTACCAGGCAGACCAGCAATTTGCATCATGACCCCCTATTGCAACTTAATAATGCAACTCATGTAACAATAACAAACTAGCTATAATATTATTTTTTCTTTATTTTATTGCTATGGTAAGTTCATGGTATATTAAAAGCAATGTTTTAAGTTTTGACCTGATGGAGAGGCGTTCTAGCCATCCCATCCCATTCTTGTGGAAAAACAAGTTCAGGATATAGTCAGGACATGAAAGAAAGAGGAAAGATAGAAAGGAAGGAAAGAAGAAGAAAAAGGAAAGAAATAAAGGAAGGGAGAAGAGAGAGAGAACGAAATGAAGGAAAGAAGAAATAAGGGAAATAAGAAGAAGAAAAGTAAAGAAAAAAGAAAGAAAAGAAGGAAAGAAAAATAAAAGAAATAAAGGAAAAAAAGGAGGGAAGAAATGAGGTTATAGGATGCTTTACCAGGATGGCCATCAAGACAAGATGGGATGGTGAGGCATTCCGTTCCTTAAAAAATCAGGACACTCTAATCCCACATGATTTAAAACTTTGATTAAAAGCAACCAGACTCTAGCAAAAATGTCTCTTTATCGCCCTATATTGCACAATAGATCTGAGATCACAAATGTCTATTTGGCATTGATTAATGTGCTCATCTTTACTGTACTGTGTCTCCCATACCTACCATTCCAGCAACTAGTAGCATGGTACAGGATTGCATACCTCTGTACTGTCAGTGTCAGCTTGCCAGACAATTTTGTTGTTTTGTGGCAAAGGGAGATGATGACCCCCATTTCTAGTATTATGCTACAAGTCATTTGGTGTAATCCATGACGATATCCCATCATTTGACAATTTATTGTGCATACAAAGCAAAATCATTTATCATAACCCCCATTTCTAATATTGTGCTATTAGTCATTTGGTGTAATTTGTTACGATGCCCCATCAGCTCACAATTTATGGTGCACACAAAACAAAATCATTCATCATAGAACTTTCTTGTCCTGCTCATTATATTTCTAAGACAAAACTCACAGCAATCTAGCAGAATGCCAGACGCTCTGTTTTCTAATAATAGAATATAAGTTACAAGCCAGCAGGAAATTCCAAGTGAAGTGACACATGCTCTAAAGGATAACATGTTATACTCAAAATAAACAGTTTCTGAATAAATGACACAAATCATAGCAAAAATAGTATAAAATAGAGCTCTGCATCACCTGGCAGTTAAGAGAGTTCCAGTAGAAAATAATGAGGCATTAGGATTTTCAGGTAATTCTCAAGCCTTTCTGCTTCCATAAATTGATACACCTAAGAAACAAAACAAAGGTCATACATAAAAATAAAAGAACTTCAGGTTGATAACCAGCTGTAGCATGACAGAAATATGAATCTGAATGAGTCAGATAATTTAATATGATCAGTTTGTAAAACAAGAATAACAAAACAAATCCTTGCTTATCAGCTCCTTTCAGCAGGACCATTTATGATGAACTGCACAAACGAAAATACCAAGTTCGGCATAATCCCAGTAGGACTTCAGCACATGGCAAAACTGCAGTCAGTGAGACATTGAAAGTGAATGACACCAAATGAAGAAGCCAAACAAACAACGTATGGTTTTCCTTCCCTGCCAGATTGATGGGCCGTGGCATTTGGCTCTCACAAGCCAGCAGCAACTGGTTCATCGAACCATTTATGGAACTACAAGACAATTGTGGCAGTAAAAAGTTTGAAAATAAAAGTAGAAGGGGAAGAACATGAGCTAATGATGGTTCAAATTTGCTAGAATTTAACAAATATTTAGTTCTTGATAGGCACAACTATTAAATAAATCAGGTGTAGGGTGCAGTTTAAATATCAAAGGATATACATACCTGGTCTACAGGGTCAGCCATCACCTGATCTTCAAGAAGTTCAGGAGAATTGTAGTTTTCCCTCAGTGATGCCATGTTGACTGATGTGGGTTTTCCAATTCTCACACTCATCAAAAGTGCCAGGATATCAAGAAAGGTTAGGTCCATACTTAACATGGACGGGGGAACAAATCTACCCCATAGAAAGCAGTGGGGGCAAATAAATTTTTTTTGCACAGAGCTTTGGAGCAGTTAATGATACCTGTACATGCCATGGTAGTAACTTGAATGAAAGTTCGTTCAAACTAATGACGATCAAGGATATACTTTTTGTAAAACATAACTAATATTTCATGTCAGATGCTAACCAGCATGTCAGGTTTAAGTCCTCTGTTGGTATCGCCGCCATCTTCAACATGCCACCCAGAAGGAACACAAACAGAAACAATTGCTGGTTTTCTTTTAGAACCATTGTCAATACCACTCAATGAAGCAAGCCTTTGGATAAGATCATCAAAAGGTGGCCTTGGCTGACCTAATTTTGTAAGGGTCAATGCTAACCATAAGTAATTGCAAGCAAGCCTTATCTGTCCGCTACGCACAAAGATGTGTACAAATGTATTTCTATATGTATTCATTGTGTGCATTTGTATATGCACAATTTCTTCTTCAGTCTCTCTCATTTTATAGTAGGATTTGGTAGACCATTTCTTTTTCAATGACAAAGTGGGGTGATCTATGGGAGTCACTATGGCAATGAAAATATCAGTCCCCTAAGTCTGGGCAGATTAATTCCATTTCTATTTCCAACTTCCTTCCTGCCATTTATCCTCCGGCATCTTCCATACAGCTTATGTCATACGTCTTAAATGCCTTATGGAAAGTTTTGACGTTAGAATAATTGTTAGAAAAAAAGGATATATCTCAGGCTGTCCTGAGCAAAGCTTATCATTTGATTTAAAAAGAGCAAATAACAGATCAATGGATTCATAAACTAACAATGAATAAATCAAGCCAATGTTATTCAGAACTATGCTTCAATACATGCAAATAAATAAAGCCACAGAAATAAATATGCGTGAGTCTCATTTCATGCACCACAGTCTAAATTATAAACAATTTGCATGTTTAGAAAAGTGAAAATAATTTTTAGAAATAAGTATTTAGTTTTTCCCCACATAGATTTTGATAATACCAAGTGAAATAGAATTTTTTCTTTTTCGCATGAATTTTCAAGTATTCTCCAACTTTCACAACTTGTGCATATATACCATCAAAGCAATAAAGTAGCCTGCTGATGCCATATTGAGACAAAAATCTAAGAAAAAAGGTCATGAGAGCTTAGGTTACCATGAAATGAAAAACCAAATATTGTATCCACAATGAGGTCTAAAACAGCTGATAAATTCTGCAGCAGGTTTTTAACAGACAAGAATGGGATTGATAGTGATTCCAGCTGCAAAATAAAATTTAAAAAAATAAATAAATCATTACTCTCAGAAGGGTGTAATGACATTGGATCACCAAAGACACCACACTGCACCTGGGTTTAGGTAACTAACAAATGGTTAATATGCAAAGCAATTCAGGTGACGAGCACTTACCAGACCATCACCATCATTATTTTTTGGAGTGCAGATAGCAAGAATGGGACCATATTTACTTAATTTGTATACTTATTAAGATAATAGATTTCATAATTATTACTTTGAGACAAAGTTCGCCGTATCGGGAACCGGTACCGGATTGGTGTAGCTTGGCATGGGCCGTATTATACCAAATCGGTGGCATATTGATCAAATGGTTCAAGGGGCCCCAACTTATGAACCATTCTGAATCAAGCTGAACAAGATAATTAGGTTCAATTTGGGATGGTTCAGTTCGGTACATCGGTATGGGGTCAATTCAATCCATCAGTTTGGTTGGTTCGCCCCTTGTAACAAAAGTTTAGGATAGTTCGGTTCGATTCAGTACATCAACATGGGGTCAGTTCGAGGTCGGTTCAAATAGTTTGCCTCTTGTACCTAATCGAAAGGTGAAACTGTTATGGTTCTACACCGGTTTGATTTACCTCAAACCATCCGATACAGCTCACCTCGAACCATCCGGTTCGGCATATAATGCCTTAAGGTATAGAAAAAAGTTAACAAGCATTACACATGTAACACAAAAATGTTGTTTCTATGGTAATGAAACTATATTATACTATAATAAAGGACAGGACTAATAATATAAAATTATGCCCTTACATTACATTTCACCTATTTAAGAGCCACAAACAGACTAGAAAATTGTGAGCAGGCTAATAAATAAATAGAATTAAGATAGAGAATGACACGTCTAGTTTGATGCTCATGGAATTTGGTTATGGCTAAATATGATGTAGTATAGCAAACCACCATAACACTGGTCATACTTGGGTAGAAAAATAAGTAATGATGTAAAACAATGCCAAACTAGCCATCTTTAGAGTTAATAGGGTAACATTTTCTTTAATAGGGTAACATTTTCTTACTTCTTTGTGCATATACTACGCTCAGTTTCTTTTCATTAGTAACTATATATGTCAAAACAAATCTCATGGTTTAAGATGAACCAGGGAAGCTAAGGAAAGAAATAGAAGATGCAAGAATAAATGCTGACGGAAGGAATGATACCAGGTTACCAAATACTTGAAGAACTTCTTTTATATAGAGAGTCTATATCTATTTGTAATCTAGAAAAAAGTAGATTTGTTTTGAACTTTGGGTAAGAATTCAAGATAAATTTTGCAGTTCAAGTTAAACCATGGAATCCAGCAATGAAGATGAGACTCACCAAAAGGAACATAAAATTCTATATTGCTAGAATCCAAACTAACACAAGGAGCCAGTCTGAAGGGCCAGTTAAAGTATCGAAAGCAAATGGATGTGACATCATGATTTAATGATCCATGCTTTTAAACGTTGAAATCTGGCCAATGCAATAAGATGAATCCTACCATATATGACAACACTAGGAACAAGTTGGCATGGAAAGATTGATGCATACATGAGACATACAACAATTTTCAAACAGGCTACTTTTCGTTGCTTTATAGCAAGAACTGGATATACTTGAACCTGAATAAAATATTTTTCAGCCTTCAAAACATATTTTATAAACTAAGTAAGATGTGCAAAGACCACTGATAACAAAACCAACACAAATTGTGAATGATCTTCTCATTTATATTCAAATCTAGACAGTGTATTTTGGAATTGCAATTCTATTTATATTGGGAAGGGAACGCAATAATGGCAACACAACATGTTCTAGTTTCTAGACTGAGCAAAATATATCCACTAGTGTTGGATCTTTTGCAATCTTTATTGGCATGCCATTGAACCTGAAGGACCAGAGCTCAACAGTTGAACCAACTGTATCCCTCACGCTCATTTATTGGTCCAGATGAAATACCAACAGCAACAGCGAGATGACTCATCTCTAGCCCTCACCTTTCTCAATTGTCTAGATGCTTGCCTCCATGGGCAGAGGCATGTGTATGGTTGCAGAGGCTTTGCCCTTCCAAAATTTTAAAAGCTCCCTTGGTAGCTGTGAGGGAAGCTAAAAAGCTGGCCATCCAAAATTTTAGAAGTCTCCTTAGTAATAGTGAGAGATACTAGAAAACTTTTAATTTCCTTAAAGCTGGTCCCTCAAGAAAAATTCAAGCACTATATATATAATAGAAGTGATATGATGAAGTCATAAATGATACGATGAAGTCAGGCTAACATTAGTTTAAAAAAAAGTAGTTTCATATCCAATTAAAATTTACATACTCTATAAATTTATTATTTAATTCAATATGGTATTTCATGATAATATATTAAAAAATATGCCTTAAATAAAAGAAAACGACAGAACCAATTCTAGGCTCCCCAAAAGAAGATTATAGTATAATCCGTCCCTCCCCCTCTCCCGAGAGAAAAAAATTCCTTGTTTCCCAACAACCAGTGTAAAGATAAATGTCAAAACTCTACAAGGGACCTGAGGGCACAACCTAATGCTAATCATAGTATAATAAAAGAAGCTTGAACGATATCTTGTCTCCAACAATCAAGCCCTTCAGAATGAGTATGCGATCCTATTTTTTCTTGGGACTATTTGTCATGCAACACACTTTTATATCAGCATCAACTCAAAGAAAAAAAAAAACGATCTCAAAGAAGCCATGAACTGAAGAGAAGCAAAGATAGCAATCGGCAAATCAAGCAGAACCAAAAACGACTTTTTTCAAACAAATTACACAGCTTCAAACCCATTTCAAAAGAATTCCTTCTTTCAAGCTTTGCTTACACCAGCTAACGTACTAATCTAGAAAACTATAAAGATGATATTTTGATTCCAGCGACCGGATGAGGACCCCATTATCTCCGCAATCGAGGTGGCTACGCTCAGTCCCGCCAATTCCTGCAAAGAAAGAAGCAATTCGAAGAGAAAAAACCGATAGGCTTGTCGTAGTACTAGGGGAACAGAGGAGAGAGGAGCTGAAGCCAAGAGGGCCCGTGAGGATCTCGTCGATCTCCGGCGCATCCTTCTGGGAGAGATACGACACGACTACTCCTGAAGAGACTCCGTGAAGAGGTCCTCCACCACTACTGCCGAGGAGACTCCGCGAGAAGAAGCCAGCAGGGGCGAGACGCGTGGTGAGACGGAGCCAGGCCTTCTCAGAGACCAAAGAGGGAGACGAGAGGGCGTTGGAGACGGCCGGCGTAAGGTATATGAGGCCGTAATCGGGACAGCGGCGGCGGCGGCTACGGCGGAGGAGCAGAGAGTGGGAGCGAGTAGTTTCGAGAAGAGTGAAAGAGATAGCGCCAGGCCAGATTCGGGCTTGCGAGCTGACAACACTCCGACTCCGATGGCGTACCGCCGTAGGTAAGGACGGAGCAGATGTCGCAAAATCTTAAGTTGCGTCTGGTGGCCAATAATTTATTTAAATTATTAATAATTTAAAATAAATTTATTATATAATTATATTTAGTATATATTTATAATAATAATTTATCTTATAATAATAATATTATTCAGATTACTTAACAAAGAGATAGTTATCTATGTTATCGAACATAATGTAATTTAATTATTATTTTTTGAATAAAATTATCTCTATCTTCATGAAACAAAATCATTTTTTCTTCTTTTTTTCTCTTATAGATCGCTGTTCTTTTCTTTGAATGAATTATTTTAAGCTTTATTTTTCGATGGTCTTCCCTTCTTCCATGTGCTTTACTAATCCGAACTCTTATCACACTCTCTTCTATATTTTTTTAGCTCAAACATGTGAGCATGGACCTCCTCTCTTTCTATACACTTTTTTTTGATCATAGCCATATGTTGAATAGAAAAAGAAAAAAAAAAAATAAAATATATCAACTATTTTATTAATCTTAATTAATTATATATAATACAATATTAAAAAATTATTTTTAAAATATAATAAATAAATTATCATAATTGAAAGTTTAAGAATAAAAAAAACTAATTAAATGTTTGAAGATTAAAATATATTTTAATCTTAAAAAAATTTAAATCTAATATCTTCTAGTTATATATAAATACTTTATATTTTTTTGATGATATAATTTATCCAAAAAAATATACATCTTTCAAGTTAATAAACTAAAGAATATGAAATATTTTAAAGATAATTACTCTAAACATCCACCTTCTTCAACTAGCATCCTTTTAATTCTTTATTTTATCATTAATTTTTTTATAAACTATTAAAATATTTCTTTTTTTATGATATCTATGTGTTTAACCTAAACTATTTATATATCTCTTTGGTGTTTATAATCTAAGTTTTTGAAATATATTGTGAATAATTTTTCTTGGCTTCAACTCATTAATTTGTATTTAATAATTTTCTTTTATGACCCTTGAATGATAGACTTTTTTTTTACCGGCATGCATCAATATTTTTTTAGGCATTATTATTTATAAATGTAAGTTTTTTCAAACTAAATATATAATAATATATAAATTTTTAATAGATTTGATTTAAAAATATTTTAAAATTTTGATATTATATGTCTGGTAATCTGTTTGTCATATCAAATACAGTAATCAATACTACTGTAACATTATATATATATCAAACACAGTAATTAACATTACTAGCAATCTATTTTATGGTATTATATCTTATAGGCAATCCATATTACCATTTAGGATTGTTTAGCAAACACAATCTTAATTCTTTTTAAATATTTTATCATCAGCTAAGATATATAAAAAATAAAAACATATCGATTTATCTTATTCCCCATCACTTTCCACCAGAGGTATGGACTACATAAAAATTTAGTCTATATTACCCATAATTTTAAACTTTTTGAACATTATTATCATAATAAAATTGATTTTTGAGATATATTTAAAACTTGAATTAACTGTTATGATTGCATGACTAAAATAGAAATAGCATTAATATATTATAATTCAATCAAAATTGCTTTATGTTATGCAATGTATTGTTGGCACATTATGAGATACTAACGAAAGAGTAATAGTGAGTGAAGGGCTTTGTTTGGGTCTCGCGACGTATCAGAGCGTGCTTTAAGATTCATGTACGACTTGCATCCTGTCTGATTTCTGGCGAACCTCGCCATCCCCTGAGTACAATTCTCATCGAAAGATGGAGGAAGCTGTCCCCCCTTATCCTATTGGTGCCGATGCTGCTAAGGAAAATCGGATGCCATGGCGATGAGCTACAGACAACCAATTTATGTAGGTTGCTCCGTCCCCTTCTCCGATGGAGGTGGCAGAGCTGGAGACTTGCTTTTCAGAGATCATCCAAGTTCCCTCCGAAGCTCTAGAAGACGAAGTGAGAGGCTGGGAGATGAAGGCCATCCTTGCAAGGAGTTTAAATAGATGGGTTCCATCGGATGCTATCATCCGCGAATTTCGGCAATTGGGTATCTCCGGTGAGGTCGATGCAGTCTGCCTTGCTCATCGGTGCTACATCTTCAGGTTCTCTGATCCTCAAGCCAACAACATGGTGCTGGAAAGGCTGTAGATTGCCAACGACCAATCTATTGCCACTGAGGAGTGGAGACCAGAGTTTATCCTGGCGGCCGGTTCCATGGCATCTGCCCTTCTTTGGGTGCGATTGCCAAACCTGCCGATGAAATTTTGGGCAAAAGATATCTTGCGCACAATCCTTTTACTGGCTGGTGAATATGTCTTCTCTGATCCATCAACGAAGGACAAGAACAGAGGAGGCTTTGCTTGGATGTGTGTGTGAATTGATCTGAGGAAACCCCTCCGGCTAGGAGTCCGAGTACGGGAAAGCTGTGCCCCCCTCTGGCAGTAGTTTGCCTACAAGCACCTAGACGGGATCTGCCCCAGTTGTGGCTCTTTGCACCTCGATGGGCCCTGTTCAACTCTCCCGGCAACTGAGTCTTCCTCGGTTAGAACCAAATTTGGTCCTGGATGGCAGCTCTCTAGCAGCGGAGGACTCTCCTAGGCCTTGACCCGAAGCCGAGGAGGAAGAACCAGCCTGCATCGAAGACAACTGGGAATGCTCCACACTCAGGCTCAGTGGATGGCTGGCAAAAGCCGGGGAGGTCTGCTCGTCAATGACTGCACAAGATTGGCCAGTCGTCGCTCTCTCCTGACTCTGGTTTGGAACAAGGGCAAGCTAAGAAGGTTGTGCCGAATCATGCTTCTGCGAAGGGAAGTGAAACAATGGCTGATACTGTGAAGGGAACTGAAACTGGGTCTGATATTGTGAAGGAAACTGATATTGTGGCTGAAACTCTAACACAGATCAGGGGTAGTAAGCAACATCAGAAATTTAATGTGGTGTCAGATAACCCCTTTGCTATTCTCAGCATAGATAAATGGGCCAATCGGCCTCAAGGCCGCTAGGATGCCTACCCTGGCCCATCTAAGCGGGCCAGGCCTGCGGAGACTTTAACTCAGCGAGTGATATCAAAAAATGTAAAAAGAAAAGGGAAAGCAATTCCATCTAAATCCAATATTATAAAAGACAAATTTACCTTTGCTGCAGTCCCAAACTCACCTCAAGAAATTGTCGCTCCGAATGGTATGGGCCCTAACTACACCTGCAGCAAGGGTGCGCCCCTGTGGGGAAGAAGGATGCAGCTAGCCAACTCAACCGAAGGGACGACACCATGACTCGATTGTCTCCTGCCTTAAGGTTGTCATTCAGAGGAAAGGTCATGATACCCAAATTGCGACCTTGTCCCCTCATAGGAAAGAGACTAAAGTAGTAATGGAGGCTACTCAGCTAATGGAATGTATTAGATAGAATCCTGAGGGTGGCACCCTGATTAATGGATGCCTTTTTGATTATGACATGTTGGAGGACCAGGCTGGGTCCCAACCCCCCAACTATCAAATGAAGATTCTTATCTAGAATGTCAGAGGAGCACAGAACCTTCATTTTGCTCCTCCTTTGGGAGACTCATGTAGCTACATAGCTTTAATATTTGTGTTCTTTTGGAAACCCGACTGTTGGGTGATAGCCTGACCCATTTCAGGAAATAGGTTTTCAGATCTTGGTATTCTTATGCAGTGGAGTCTACAGGCCTATCAGAAGGTATTGTGGCTCTTTGGCGCAACACTTCCATTAGAGTGGATGCCTTTCATCAGTGTAACCAGCAGGTTGCTTTAGTCATCTCAAAGGGGATGGTTGACCCCTGACTCCTCTTGGGTGTTTATGCCAGTACTGAATTTCAAGAGAGGCGTGTTCTATGGTCTGAGATTCACTCTTTTCTTGCTCAGGGTGTTCCATCACTTATAGCAGGAGATTTCAATTGCATAGTCGGGGCCAATGAGAAGAAAGGGGGCAGACAGATCATAGGCTCTGCGGACATTTCTGAGTTCAAGACCTTCATCTCTTCTGCTAGCTTGATGGATTTGCGAGAGATTGGATAGGGCCATGGCTACGACCCAATGACTACAAAGCTATCCTTCTGTCACTGTTACTCATCTTCCTAAGTTTGCTTATGATACTGTCCCATCCTGATATCCACTGATGTGGATGCTTAGCAGGGCAAACAGTTTCAATTCGAGCAATTATGGACTTCCTACTTCTCAGCTCAAACCATTATTTTTTAGGTATGGCGTATACCTGTTAGAGGTAGTGCCACCTACAGACTATCTAGGCATCTTGAGCTAGTGAGGCGTAGACTTTCTAGATGAAACAGAGTGGAGGTTGGGGATATTGTGAAGAAAGTAGAGCAGGTGGAGGCTGACATAACTACTCTCCAAACTAAAGAAGATTAGGAAGGCTGGCTACCTGAGCATGAAATCACACTTCTCTGAGCTAAGCTAGCTCTTCACCACTCTCTTTTACAGCAGCATAAGATCTACTAGAGGCAGAGGCCTCGAATACAGTAGATTCGAGATGGGGATCGCAACGTGAATTATTTTTTCCAGGCCACCCTGAAGCGACATGCAGGGAACAGGATTCAGCATCGTGTTGATGAGGAGGGGCACTACCAGGAGGATATTAATGTTATCAAGGAACAATTGTTCCATTTCTTTCAGTCCAGATGGTCGAAGCATACTGGCGAGGGGTTCCCTATCCACCCGATTTTGAAAGCCAAGAAGATCCCTGTACAAGAGAATGGCATTCTTATCAGGCCGATTACACCGGATGAGATTCTGATGGCCTTATGGGAACTTGGGCATGACAAGGCCTCTGGACCTGATGGGTTTTCATCTTTTTTCTTTCGCTATTATTGGGATATTATGGGCCAGGATGTAGTGCAGGTTATCCTTATTATTTTTTAATCCAAATCTATTCCTGCTAATTGGAATCGGACTCTTATCACTCTTGTGCTTAAGCGCTTCGATGCTTCCACTCCTCGACATTATCGCTCCATTATTCTTTGCACTACATTGTATAAGGTCTGTGCTTGAATATTAGTCATCCGTTTGCAGAATGTGATACCTTGCCTTATTTCTGCTGAGCATGGTGTATTTATCAAAGGGCGCTGCATTACTGATAATGTTCTCATAGCCCAGAAATTTATGCATGATCTTCAGAGATCCCCTATTCATTAATACCTAATGGCTGTCAAGTTAGACATGGAGCGAGCTTAAGATAGAGTTAGCTAGGCTTTTCTACACTGGACTCTACATGAATTTGGGTTTGATGGCATCTTTATTGACTGGATTATGGCTTGCATTCATAGACCATCATTCTCTCTTATTATCAACGATAGCCAGACTAACTTCTTTCATTCTGCGGTGAGGCTGCGCCAGGGATGCCCTCTATCCCCTTTTCTATTCATCCTTACTGCTGATGATCTATCTCGTGCATTCTATCAGGCACAGTATGATCTTCGCATTGCCCCCTTCGCTGCAGGGCCTCATGGCTCCTCAATCTCTCAACTCCTGTTTGCTGATGACTGCATATTGCTGGGCCAGGTTACTGTCCACAATGCGATCACCTTTGCTTTCATTATTCAGTCCTACTGCCAATCCTCTGGTTAGAAGGTTAATCTACTAAAGTCCATAATCTGCTTTAGCCCAAACACTACTGGTATAATTATGGAGGCCATCATCCAAACCTTAGGCATCACTACCCAGGCTGATAGGCTATCTCATTTGAGGATCCCTATTATGGAAAGGCATCCATGGAATAGTGATTACATTGACCTAGAGCACCGAGTCCGTGACCGTCTTGATGGATGGTAGGTCACGGGGTTATCCATGATGGCGAGGATCACTCTGCTTCGCTCGGTGCTCACGTCCCTTCCTCTTTATCTCCTATCTAATGCTGTTATCCCGATTATTTGTCTGAAAAGGATAAAGAGATGGTTTAGGGACTTCCTCTAGGCCTCTATGCAGGTGGACATGGTATTCACTTGATAGCATGGGACACTATTTGCTTGCCAACTTCAAAAGGTGGCCTTGGAATCCAGTCTCTGATAGTAAGGAGAGCGGCTATGATTGCTATGCATGCTACGTGGTTCATACTTGATCCGCATTGTTTCTGAAGCTCTTTTATGCGCTCTAGATATGGGGAGTGAACATGTTCTATGGATTTTCAGTCTTTACGCAGCTACTCTTTTTTCTGGAAGGAGGTTTGCCGGTGCGCCCTAACGATCTTGAGCAACATTTCGCGGATGATTGGAGACGGTTCCTCGGTAAATATTGTCTAGGATACTAGAATTGCTGCTCTCCCCCTATCACTCTGGCCTACTTTTATTAGTACTGATGTTTCTAGTAGCATGAGAGTTACTAACTTGATCTCTCAGGATCACTCCTTCTGGCACATTCCCACAGTGTCCCGGTACTTTGGTGAAGAGCTATCTCGTCAGATCCTCTCTATTTCGATCATACTAGAGCACATATTTGATACCAGTTATGAAAGAGGTCATGTCTTTCTAGTGCTCCTACTAGGGACCTGATGAAGATGTATAGGCCTTAGTCTCACCATATGATGGATGTTGCATGGATCTAGAAGCTTTTCATCCATCCCAGGATCTAGCTTTTTATCTAAAAGTTTATGTGGGACTGTCTTTTCACCTGCTCTTTCCTCTTTGGGAGGAGATTGTCTATCCAGGCTACTTGCCCATTGTGTGGATAGGATGAGGAGATAATTGATCATGCCATTTTCAGCTGCTTCAGAGCGAGACAGATCTGGCAAATTATGGGATACCATCTCAGGGAGCGTGGCACTGCCTTGTGCCGGATTGGTTTTTTGCATGACATTCGGAGGAGTATCCAATAGTAGGGCGCTATTTGGGCTGCCACAGCCTATCAGATCTAGTTATCATAGAATCTGCTTATCTTCACTGATGATAGTGCTTCTCTCCATAAGATAGTGAGGAAATTCATATCTTTATTTGCGGAATACACACTCCATCGTGCGGCTCTTGATACTGATAGCATTGGCTACTAGGGTTTCTCTGCTGACTTGGCAGCCAATTGGCAACCGATATTCATCTTTTGGGAGCCCTCACTCCAGGATTTATCAAAATTAACTTTGATGGGAGTGTCCGAGAAAGATTCGCAAGTTCTGCATTTATTATCCAGAGGATTGATGGAGTGATGCTGGCAGCACGTGGCTTCGGCCACCTAGACTCTTCTGTTCCTATGGCTGAGCTTTATGCAGCTTGAGCATGCATTACCTATGCTACTCGGATCCTTCATGCTCAAAGCCTCTTTATCGAAGGGGACTCTTTTATTGTCATCCGATGGCTTCGACAGGATTGCCATGATTAGGTTCATATAAACCCTCTATTCTGCGATATCTAGTCTACCCTTTGAAAGATTCATAGTATCCAGATTTGCCATCTCTACAAGGAGGCCAACTCTATGGCCGACTGAGTGCGGCCTTTGTAGCCTACTACTCAGGGTTTTGGATTTGGAAGTAGGAAGATCCCTGTCCTATTGTACTGAAGTAAATACTATTTTTTGATCTATCGGGATTGATGCACACTAGACTAGTATGATCACCCGCCTATACAAAAAAAAAAGAGTAATAGTAAATTTTTGAAGTAATGTTATTTTAAAGGATAACCATTTTGACAACTATATTTTATGGTTCTCATAGTCATAATGTATAAATAATTGTTATACACTAACAAAGGTTGACATGCATGTGGGGCAAACTTATCAATACATTTAAGACTGGAACTTAATAGTATATTTAATTAATAATACTATGTTTCTTTTAATTTCATTTTGAACCAAATAAGTCCAATTCTAGATCCTTAGCCGCTCTTGTATTGGAAAATAGTTATTCATTGAGCAATAGATGGTTCCTTGTTAAGCACACTAATCCTCTCTAATTTAAGGGCAAACCGATAAAAAAAAAGAGGGAACTCCAAAATAATTTATGCTTGGATTTAACATGGCAATAACAGAGAATCTTGGGGATGGTTGGACAGAAAGGAAATTATCGACATTTGTTTTTGAAAGTCTAGATACAAATACAAAATAAGTCCAGTAGCAAATTTGGCACTTTGACGTAAAACTCTTTTGATATTAAATATTATAGGTGTTGTTGTAGATTTTTATTCTCTGGCTTGGGGACAGCGCACATCGGAATCCGAGTAGCTTTCTTCCATCCTTGCAGACTTACAAAATAGTCCTCGCATAAGGATGAAGATAGATGGTCCCTGCAGAAGACCCTCTGATGCCTAAGTCAATGAAAACCTTTGGCCACAGATAAGATAAAGAAGGTTGTTAAAGAAGGACACCCTAAAGAAGGTCTTTGGAGAGCAATGGCATTCGCTAAGGTTTATTGTGTGCTTGAGAGCTTACTTGAAGGGTTTTTGGACCTGATATTTATGCGCTGCTGAAATGGTAAGTTGTTACTTGATTTCTCGAGCGCAGTTATGGAAATCAGTAGCTGATAAGGGTAATAGCCGCATGCCTTATTAGGGAATATGTGATTCTGTTGATCATGGAAGGGATGTCGTATCTAGCCCCTGTTACCGTTTATGGAGGCCCATTTCAAGATCTTTGTGATCAGTGCGATTTATCTTTCAAGATGTCTGGTGCAATTTGAGCATGGACGATGTTTATCCTGAGGAGTCGGAGCTTGGTCTTGCCGATGTTTAAAGATGGCTTGGCCCTACCGAGGGATTGTGGCTTGGTTCGGCCCTGCTGTGGTTCAAAGATGGCTCGACCCTGTCGAGGTACGGAGATGGCTCGGACCTACTGAGGTACGGAGATGATTCGGCCCTGCCGAGGTACGGAGATGATAGTTAGTGCATCTGTCATTCTTTGCAATAGGGAGTGAACTTCTTCTGAGCGTGGCGGTTGGCTAACTAGAACCCAAAAGTGGATCATGCCGACTGCCACGTCTGCCACTTTATGCGTAGATAATTTTACCCCGCATCAATATCAAGTTAATGATAGAGGCAGAGTGAATAAAAATTACTTTCATTAAGAATAGCAGGGGAAAAAAGTGTTAAATAGTTTTGCAATAGGAAGCTAAAAATTAGTGGTTAGCAGCAAAAGAAAATATATAAACAATTATGGTTCATTAGATATGGTTCACTAATTTAGATGAAGCTTAGGCATGTTTGGTGCAATTCTCTGCTTTACAAGCACTATATATATCATTACTATATATTTTTTAAAAAAGTAATGCATGCTTATCATCAATGGTCTGCCATTTTTTATATAAAATTTAAAAAATACATATTATTTTAAAACAAAATAATAATATATGTATTTCTTGTTAAATAAAAAAATAAAAAAATCATACTTAAATTTTATCTGTTGGAAAAGTCTTTGTACATCGCTCCGATGCAGGATGGCCTGCGTCGGAAGTGATGATTTGCCTGTGCATCAGCGATGCGAAATCCATATGCGAGCTTTTTGGTATGGGCTCACGCGTGAGCAAATCACTGCTCCCAATGCAGGCCATCTTGCACCAAAGCAGTGTACAAAGACTTTTCCTTTATCTATTTATTGCTAGCTTGAACTTCTCATAGTTAATGAAGCCCAAGCTCAAGTTTCACTAAGCCCAACTCAATAAATTAATTAGGTCTTAACCTAAACTCAATCAACCACATTTTAGGTTCAGATAGGGAATCTGATCTTGATAAGGGCTATCAAAGTGATCTAAATATATATCAAACTCAATAATTATTTCAAAGGTATAGATATTATAACAATAATAATTTTTGATATACCTGTATATTTAGAGTCCCTACGAATTGATGAAATCTCTAAAAATTTTAACCTATAAATTCTAAAAAAAATTTATCTGGGCTCTATAAAAGCAATTATATTTTTAAATTTTAAATTTTGTGGATAAGCCTAGTTAAATTTCTCTCCTAGAGTTTTTAAACCATGCTAAGTTCTTATAAGAAAAGAGCTTTAACCTTGCTAGACTCCACGAACTGATGGAAGTTCAAGAGAGACACTTTTATCAATCTAGATTAATTTTCCATAATTCTAGGTACAATGAGAGTTTCCAAATCTTCTATCCAAATTCATCATTATTTATTTACCATTACAAACTCAAAACTTATCATGAAGAGGGTATGTTAGCAAATTAATAATATGGTCAACACGTCAATTCTTCTTTCTTCTTCTTATTTCTCATCTGCTGTCCAGAGAGGCACTGTTCATCTTTAATGCACTCGAAGTCTTCACCTTTTCTGGTGGCCTTGAAAACGTCCTGCCATCTGTGAAGCGGAAGCGAAGGCACATGGTGCCTGAGAGCCTCTCCATCGCCTGGTCAACAATGCAACTTCTTTTATCTTCTTTAGTGGTCCACTGTCAAAATGAAATATTTAGAGTAATCTCATATTTGTTTGCTACGCCCCAGGACCACGTTTAATTTGTTACTGGAAAGTTGGGTTGAATTTTTTGTTTTCATAAATAAAAGATTTAATCTGTAGCATAAAAAATATGTTTGATCAAACCATTTTTAAAAATACTTTTTTGAAACGATTCTAAAAATCTAAATGAATCTGAAAAACTTCGAACTGGCGTTTTCTTCGGATTCATGTTAAACGTTTTTCAGATTTTATTCTTCCTTTCTCAAAATGCTTAAAACCCATGGATTCAGCTTCTTTCTTCTTCGGTAATCTTTCTTCATGCGATTTGTTACTGCTTTTTTTTATTAAAAAAATAGTTTTCAAAAATACAAACCAAACATATTCTTGAATACTAAAAATAATAGAATACAACTCAAAATTTTAATACAATCTATATTTTCAAAAACAATTTTCTAAATCACAATCCAAACAGGGCTTCAGAAAAAACGACCTTAACAGGAGCTGAAGGACAGGCCTTTGTCCATCGGAAACGAATCCTATTCTCTCATGTTGGGTTACCAAATCCCAAATCCACAAGGGGTTTCGGTAGCTACTGGATTGGGTTCTCGGTCCCCATTAGCATGCAAGAGAAGATGGTCATACAAGTGGAGGGGTGAATCTGTTTTGGGGAAGTGGATGGCAGATCTTCTTGTGCCTGCACAGATATTTTGAACCCTTATTCTAGGTGAAAAAAGTTTCTCGGTATCCCATCAAGAAAACTGCTCATGATACCTACACATGTATCACGATACACATATATATTAAGATACTTAAATTATTTATAAATTATTTAAATTATTTACAAATTATAAATTTTTTTAGATGATGAGCATGGGCTAAAATTCGATAAAATGGAGTTTTACCCGGATGACTTATACTCACCATGATGGTACTTTATCAGAGACGAGTCGAAGGACTTATATGTAATTATTTATTATAACTTATTTCATATAATAATTTAATTTGATTTTTTTATTCAATAATATCTACCTAACTTTTCTAAATTAATACAGAAAGAGCTACATCTCTTATTGCTGAGCGTGTCGATGACTCTACAACATCCATGCAGAGTAGTCGCATCGAGGCCGAGGTGTTTACAGAACTGATGGGGTCGGAGCGCTACGGTCGAGTGAGGGGTTATGGAGTTGGAGTTACCCCCACTCAGTTATCTGAGGTGAGTAGATATACGTGATGTTGCATAGATTCATGATGCACGTGTTCACAGACTTGAGCATGAGATAGAGGAGATGCGACAGAAGAGTGTCAACATAACAGCAAGATACAACAAGGAGTGCCGCAGCGATGGAGAAGATGCAACGAGGAGTGCAGCCGACAGAGCAGCGATGAATTCATGAGAGAGCACATTGAGCGGCTTACATCTCTCGTACATATGTTTGTTCCACATCAGGTAAATATATATTCTTATATTAAATTAATTATTTATCCAATATTCATTGATAGTTTTGCAATTAAATATTTTTAATTTTTCTTATAGGCTTCTGGAGCATTAGATCCTCGCGGACAGGATGACAACCTTCCTCCTACAGATCATTGACCTCATCCTTTTTATTTTATATCTTTCATTTCATGTATTTTTAAATTTTATGAAATTTAAATTGTAACAAACTTTCTTAGTTGACATAATGAAATTTATATTTGAAATTTTAATTTGGATGTAAAGAATGTGTGCAATGTGATTTTGTTTGTTATAATTGCATTGTATAGGTCATTTTTTTAAAATATGATAGGTTTAATATAAATTTTATCTTAATTGCACTAAATATAACCGATTTAATATAATTTTTTTAACTTTTTGTTTGTTATTTTATTTTTTAAAAAAATTAGAATGTGCTGATGCTTTAAAGCATCGGCAATCGTCCACATGTCTTGAGGCTTTTTAAAACGTCGGGACTATTTGATCTGGTTGACGCTTTAAATACTTCCGCTATTCCGATGCTTGCAAAAGCATTGGAATGATATTTTTCGATACTTTTAAGCATTAAAAAATGATATTTTTAGCGTCGAGATAGCTAATATTTGTTGTAGTTATGGTGCTCTAAATACTTTTTTCTTAATTTTTTTATAATTTTTTAACCATTTAATTTATTTTTAGTGATCTAATAATCAGTTCAACCAGTAGTATGTGTAGCTTGATATATATATATATATATTAAAATAAAATAAAAAACGATTTTATTATGAGGCATGGTTGCTGAAAATACATAGAGTGAGGCGTTGCCAAGTATCTCCTGCATCGGTGATGATGATATCTGTGGTAGAAAAGAATGATCGGAGACGGTATCGTCATTAGCGTTGGAAAAGTAAAAGACAATTATCAAAACTTAATCAAAGCCTTGGCTCGATGAGGAGGTAAAGACTTTGCCAAGGCTAAAGTTTATTTATCCTTTTTTTTAGACTTAAATTTTTTAAAAGAAATTAATTTTGAAAGACTAAACGATTTTTTTTATCCTTTTTCTCCTGTTTGTCCTATTTTAGAACCATACTTAGTAGAAAAAAAAAAATCTTCATCAAGAGTTGAGGAGAGCTTCTTTGGATGGACACGGAAGGGGTTCAAAAGAAGAATTAAAATTAAGAGTCAAAAGAAGCTCCGAAAGAAAAAACGTCTAAAATTATCGAGCATTTACGACAAAAATAAAAATAAAAATTAATTACCTAATCAAGGCTGTTGATTTATTTGATAAAAGAATAAAAATAATCGGACTTCAAAGAATGATCCAGATGATAAATATTAAAAAAATGACATGTTATCCTGGACTTTAATTTAAGCTCAAACACGATATAAGCTAGTGGGAACCCAGCTTATGGCTAGACGTTAGCACAAGTGGCAGGCTCTGTTTGGATAGAGAATAAAGTAAGGAGAAAAAAAAATTAAAGGAGAGAAAATGAAGAGAAAAGAAAAGTAAAATTTTTTTTTTTTTTTTTTGTTTAGATGAGTGGAAGGAAAACAAAGAGAAAAAAAGTTAATAATTTATAATGATAATAATGCTCTTATTATAAATGATTAAAAAATATATTTTTTTTTTTGAAAGGATTAATATCGGAATGAAAAAAAAAAGAGCACTTTGAGTTTTCTCTCTATGTTTTTTTTTTCTTTCTACTTTTCTCTCCGCTCAAACACAGGCTAAATGCTTAACGAAAGGGAGAGAGCGTGCTCGGCTTAGGCGGAGGTATAATGCGGGCACGGCACGGAATCCGAGCAAAGCAAAATGTTAAAGAAAATTCATTGATCCATGACATCATACTCGGAGTGGACAATATTTTATGCAATATTTAGGTTGCAGAGGTTTTTATTTGCAAGAATTTTCTCGAGTTTGAGCTGGTCTCGCCGGCGGCATGGACGTACTCATTTAGGTAGTGTTTGACTTTCCAAAAGCTATCCTGGATAAATGTGCATGATAGCTTTTATCTAGGGATAGCTGAGGGAATAAGCACCTTTTTAAAATTATAACTCTGCCATCAAGGGATAACTTTAGTTATTCCTGTGTTCCCTAGAGAATAAGTTCAAAGGATAACCCATGGTATCCATGGGTTCCCTAGGAAATAAGTTCAGAGAATAACCCATGTTTAATCATGGGTTATCCCCTCTGGCTAAACTTTTTCAGACATATTCCTTCTAGTTATAGCTTTAGGGGATAAGGGGGATATCCAAGGGATATCCTCTTATCCCCTATTTCAAACACTCCCTTAAGGCCCTGCCAATGGGAAATGGAATATGACATAGTGTTAACTGTATGGAAATGAGAAATCACAAGACATAGTAAAGATCTCTTTCAAACATAAATCATTGTAGGATATAATTATTTATGAATAAATTTTATTTACAAATAAATTTATATGTTTGACCTATTATGCATATATCACTGCAAAATTGAAATAAATTTTTGTATTTGAAATAAATAAAAATTAACCATGTTTCATTTTTCTAAATTAGCCGTATTAATAATTAATTGAAGAGTGGATGTCTTTTCTTTTATTAAATTTCAGCTTTTAAAAGACTATTTTCTCATGCAATTTAATATCTTCTTTTAATATTTATTTATGTATTTTTTTGAAATATATTAATATTTTCTCTTAATTTCTTTGTTGGGTTTCATCTTATCACATCTGAGCCTCTTAGTTGAATTATTTTTAAAACCTTTTTTTAAGATTTTAAGGTTTTTCTTCAAATTAATGTTTGATGTTATTGTTGGGTTTTTATCTCTTTAATTAGACTTAAAGCAAAATAAAGTTTAAGAATTCTTTTTTAATAAAAAAATATTGTTAAATGAAAACAATTGTTTCATATATATATATATATATATATATATATATATATATATATATATATATATATATATATAATGGAATTCATATGATCACTGTCATTAAGTCATTTTCGAAAATAACAAAGGTTAGCTCTCAGATATATGATTGCAACATGAAGTGTCTTTACTATCCATGTGGTTAGTGGCGTTGAGTCACCTTTGAGGAAAAATTTTTTGGCACTCCTAAATATGTGATTGCGGCAAGAAATCCCTTACTAGTAACACTACTATCAACCTTGTATGCAAACCTTATTGACATAGCAATATATCTCTCTCAACATGAGTAGTTTTCAATGATGATACCATACAAAACTTTTCTTTGGAAACAGAAAGAAGGGGTAAATAGCTTCCATTATCTTATTAGTTGAAACAACAATATAAAACTTGTTGAATAGGCACATGGAGAGAAACTCTTATTAGACAAGAATAATCTCTAAAGTTTGCTATTCGAGAAGGTTCACTATGCAAGGTGAGATCAAAATTTAAAAAGCTTTCCAATTTGGAAGGATATATATTGAGTTATATGCACTTCGAAAAGTTTTTCTAACTCAGAAGAATATATATATATATATATATATATATATATATATATATATATATATATATATGCTGCTGAAATCTATCCTTCGACTGGGCGTGATTAAGCTTCGAGATGGGCTTCCTCTTGGGCGAACCTGCAAAACAGTCCTCACGCGAGAGGCGTTGGGGGTGGCCCTTTGCGGAAGATCCTCCGATGCTCAAGTCAGTAGAGATCGGCAATCAACAAAAATGAGGAGAAGGCTCTCGCTGAAGAGGCTCTCAGAGCTCAGAGTAGAGCGTTATGGCGGAAGCAAAGGCAGAGAAGAAGAGAGGGTACCAGTGAGCAAGTGCGCATCGAGTGTGTAAGAGATGGCCCTTACCTGAGGGGATCTGAGGCTGTGGTATTTATAGAGGATCACCTAGTTGCTTGGAGCGTCGTGGGTCCGAAAGCTGTTGAGATTCGAATCCAGTTTGTTATGAAATTGATAGGATTCGTATTTGGTTAGTTAGAAGATCGACGGCTGGGAAAGCTTGTTGATGTCTCGAGATTTGACAAGGGCATAGGCTCCAGGGCCCTAGGTCACTCTCAGATATGATTCATGTTTGAATTTTACTACTTCAAGTTTTCCGTGCCGAATTCCGCAGAGATATAGGTATCGCTCGGGCTTAGCCGAGTGATAGGAGAGACCAGATAGAAAGGCCGGACGATGAGATGGCTTGGCTAGAGGGACCGAGAAGGGCTGGGGCTGAGGGACGAAAGCTCGGCTTGGGCCGAGAGACGAGACGACTCGATTGAAGCCGAGAGACGAAATAGCTCAATAGGGGCCGAGAGATGAAACGGCTCGGCTGGAGCCAAGAGGCGAAATAGCTCGGCAGGGGCCGAAAGATGAAATAGCTCGGCTGGGAGCGAGAGATGATATAGCTCAGCTGGAACCGAGAGATGATATAGCTCGGCTGGGGCCAGAGGCGATATAGCTCGGCTGGGACAGAGATGATATAGCTCGGCTGGGATCAGAGGCGATATAGCTCGGTTGGGACCGAGAGATGATATAGCTCGGCTGGGACCGAGAGGCATGACCCGTGCCTTGGGAGCCCTTGGCTCGGTGAGGGGCTAGACTTACCGAGGCTGACCTATCTTTGGTGGATGCCGCACAGCGGGTAGGAATCAGGATTAGTCTTAGCCATATGCACGATTATTGATGCACAATTTTACCCCTCAACATATATATATATATATATATATGAGTTAAAGAAATAAAAAATAGGAAGAACATTAGGCTTTGGAAGGATAGCTATTTCGCTCCTATACCTTGGGTCCAATTATTTGAGAATCTGTATGATCAAGCTATAAAGAAGGTTAGCTTTCAACCTTTTTTGAATAATTTGCACATTTTTAACAATTTCAAAGTTTTTTTATTTCCATCCGATCATGTTCATTTTTAGATGTACTAGTGTAGAGGCCTAACAAGAATTATTAACCATAGAGGGCTTAGCTATCCTTTTTTTTATGGCTCCTTGTGGAAAGCTTTGCATCTAAAAAGATTTTTTTCTTTTTTTTTTTGGTTTGCCCTTCTCAACAAGTTCTATAATGATAAATAGTCCATAAGATTGAAATGCATATTATGCAAAGCCAAGTAAGAGTTAATAGATCATTTATTTATTAGATACCATTCTCTACAACTATTTTGGAGATTCTAGCCGATTTTCTCTACATGAGCAAACTACGCACTAATCTCAATAAATTATGATCAAATTGAGAAAGAAAAGTGCCAATCAAGACAAGGAAGTGTTGGAATCAGTTAATCATAATTTTTATATCAAATACGTGGAAAGAAAGAAACATAAAAATTTTTTGAACAAAAAGTCTTTGCCATATTCTATTCTACACAATATTATTTTTAACCCCTTGTAGAGCAATCTCTACCCAAAAAAAAAAAAAGTTGGATTTCATTATAAACTTTGTAATATGCTCTCTTCTTATTCTTTCTTTTTGTCTTATTAGTATTTTCTCCTATGGATATCTTCTATATTAATAAATATTGGTGGGGGATCTTCCATCACTAACCTATGTATATATATATATATATAAACACACACTCCATCATGCAGCTTATATCTAGCTAGCTAGGGCTCTCATTCATCAAGCAAAAAGCGGTGGCCAGTGTTCACATTTTCAAGAAACTAATTAATGAGGGAAGCAAAAAGAAAAAGTTCCCTTCGACTTATGACGGGAGGAAACTTCGCATCGAACTTACGCTTCTTTCATTTGTTTTATTTTAAATTTTATTGCATTAAATATCTTGAGATGAACTGCTTAAATTACAGCCAGCCAAATCTCGGTTCGTTTGACATCTAATCTTTGGTGTCATTCGGACTCCTTCCAACCAGGAAACTACCAGCCTTCAACTACCGAAGATCTTCAAATCCCTTCAACCACCACGCCAAACAACCATTCCTCCACTTCATGCGTCATGGCCGGTAGCCATTAGAACTAACATACGCGTTAGCGGTACTATGGACCGCACGGTTCACCGCTGCTAGCTTTGGCGGCCCCACGCGCACGGGCTGGCCTGAAGCTAATCCCCCTGCCAAGTGACGCGCCATCACACCAAACGGTGGGCCAGCTGTCTGTACTTCGCCACCGCTTCCTCGGCCGTGCATGTGTTTTGTGGGACCGGAATTGCTTCCCTTCCCTCGCACCGCACCCCCCATCATCTTCTTCACTTTTAATGAAGGCAGGGATTTTATGCCACCTGTGGGTAGCCAGTAGAATGGCTCCCAGTCGTACAAAAATTTAATGAGTTATTTTTTAAATCAGTGTTAAAGACCATCAATTTTAACAATAATAGTACGAAAGAAAAAGTTTTTAAAAAAAATATTAAAATAAAAAAAATATTATTTTAAATAGTATTTTTCATTCCTTTGTCAATACCATGTAAGCACTAAAAAGCGCTGCATCTGTAAAATTTTTTTTCTTGCATACCATTCAATCAATGTCAACTCGTAGTTTGAATTGTTACAGTAGACTCTAATCCTTTTCTCACAACTAAGTTGGATCCTTGGCATATGTTTTGGGTCTGCCCCCTACTCATTACCAGAAGTCATAAATGGGTTGCAATTTTTTACTTCTCCAATTTTCTCATAAATATGCAGAATAAAAACATCAGAATGAAACATATTATAGTCCATCCCACATAAATTCTCTCAACTTACTCATCCTTGGGTGATTTACCTGCATTGAACATCATGAGCATCCTTATCTCCAGTTAAAACAATGAAAAACGTCATTTATGGCGCTTTCATGCTGGGTCAACCCAGTGCTGGCATGGTATCGAAAGAAGGGCATAAAAATTAGACGTTTTTTACTTTAACACTATTGGTGTAAAAGCCTTTCCTCCCAAGTTATTGTTGTTGTTAAAATAGATGTCTTTGGCACTGATTTAAAAAATAGTTTAAATTATATATATATATATATATATATATATATATATATATATATAGAAAGAGGACAAGATAGATCTGACAGTGGAAATTTGTTACATCATGTCACTTTCGTTGCAACAGATCAGATTCCCATATCTTGATATACGTGAAAATAAATCCAATTTCCACTGGAAACCTGCTGCCTTATAATAATAATAATAAAAAAAAAGGGGGCTAAGATGAGAGAAGCGTGGTTAACTTCCATACGAGGGGAGGATATTAGCTCGAGACCTCTTCCAAGAGCTTATACCTCCGGACTCTTCCTCTGAAGGCCGGCCTCCCCCTTGCTGCTGACCTTGGCGAGAGATTTTCCGATCGCATCCGATCAGCGGCATCCGACGTCGATCGGTCCGGCAATCTTTGCTTTTTGATAGGCTTGTTGAGCTGTGATGAGAAAGCCCCTCGATGGGGCTTGGCTCCTGGGCCACCACGAGCACTGCTATTCTCAGGATTCGTGGTCGAAAGGGAAGAGACTGAGGTGCTGCGATCTGTGGTGGCTTCCTTCGAGAGAGACTTCCCTCCTTCCTCCCTTAGACACCAGTTGCATGCTCGGTAGGATTCGGCTTGTGGGTAGAGATCACTGCAGTACCTGGTTCAACGATTAATTAACACAATTATATATGAAGATATATATCATCGCTGTCGGACATCGAACTGTTGTTATCCGTTTATGATGACATGGTTATGTAAATTAAGTAGAAACAGTCTGGTTGATGATAATAAAAAGGATCTTAATTCATAGTTCCATTCGATCAAACTAGTTATATCAACTTACTGTGATCGTAAAAGTTGGTTATTTGGTGTATTCGGAAAGCCAGTACCAAAATTGATGGTCCGAGGGCCTGTTGATAATGGTGTCGATTATGATCATTAACTCTAGATACATAGAATAATCTCAGAAAACTTCGATAGAGGAACTGTACTAAAAACCTAGCTAGGCCGAGTTGATGGGAATAGGTCTTCGAGGTTATGATCTTTTTATTATTATATGGTTCTCAAATTTGCTTTAGAATCATAGAATAACGGATGATAACTTGGATGACACTCATAAATCTCATGCCAAATCGCCGTGAACGAGGCTTGTTGTCTGTAATTTTGATCATGATCCTCGAGATCCTTACGATAGCTATAGATTTACTGAACAGAACCACAAGATAAGTTAGATCAAACACTTCTAAATGGAAATAAGGCTTGATGACTATGGTTTCCTTAGGATTGCCGAATAGCTTCCAACTCATGGAATAACCACAAGAACTCATGAAACTAAGATCAAATTAACGGGAACACGTACGGCTTGTTATTGGTTATGATCGATTTTGGCGATGATTACCGAGTAGTTCTGGATTCATGGAGCAAATTAAATAGAAGATATATAGATCGGACACGATCGAGGACTCACAAAACCGAATAAAAAAGAATGGGAAAAGGCTTGTTAACTGCGATAGCTATGATACAGCTCTCTACAGTAGTCATTGATTCTTGAGAAGAACATAGAGGAGGAGGAGTTTTGAGTACTCTTACTTGTGCTGAGATCTAACGAGGCAGACCTTGCATCGAAAGAGCTCTTGCCGCAGCCCGTGGTCGCCGCACATGCAACAGACGATCAATGACGGCGATGGTTCTTCCCCTTTGCTCCCCATCTCGTTCCCAAGAGAGAGAGAGAAGATCAAGCAAGGCTTCTCCTACTTTTTCTTCTTATTTTTGTTATTCTTCGAGCCAATGAATCAAGGAAAAGAGGAGAGAAAAGAGGGCGGAAGGGATGGGATGGTGGGTCCAGGATCATGCCTTACGCATCTTGCCTCTTTATGGTAGGGGTCCCTATCATGGCAAGATCTTGAAATTTTAGTACTTCAAAAAGTAGATTGGAACAAGAGGAAGTGAAAAAAAAAAAAAAAAAAAGAGAAGAAGAAGAAAGAAAATACTCAAAAGCGTGATCGAGTATTAATTTTATGGTTTGATCACCAACAATTCCATTGGAGATCGAGGACGATGGATGTTAAAAAGTTAAAACAAAGCTGAATGGCTTCATTGCAAAAAAGATATCAAGCAAGGAGATTCAGGTAAATTAGAAATGGACGGTTTGACGAGCTGAACGGACACGGCCTCTCAAGTCATTCAGCCCCCTTTCCATGGATTCGCGTGGCGACTACCTTGTTGTTTCATATATTATTTTTTTAATTGGATCATGATAATTAATTAATTTCACTCTCTTTGACAGACGTACGTAACCAAACCTTGATCGAGGAGGAGCTGGCAATGGAATGGAATGGGCGCCGTCCCAATCTACTTGGAAAATGGCAAGCTAATAGCTGTCATTTCTATTTCGTGCCTTGATTGCAAGCTGTTTGCCTTATCGGGAATGGCATCCTTTGTTTGGATAAATGAAAAAAAAAGAGAGAAGATAAAAATTGATAATTTATAATAATAATAATAGTTTTATTATAAATGATTAAAAAAATATATAATTGTTTTTTTTTAAAGGGTCATTATTGAAATAAAAAAAAATAAAAAAGCACTCTCGAGTTTTTCTCCGAAATATCTCCCGAAGAGAAAACTTTTATATGAGGCCCACTATTTTTTCTCTCTATTTTTTCTTTTTTCTTTCCTTCCTACTTTTCTCTCTATTCAAACAGGATAAATTCCATTTTCTATTCTGTTTTTTCCTGGTTTTTTTTCTCTCTAGTTTTCTCTCCATCCAAACATAGGCTTAAAAATATCATAGCTATATAGCGTGAAATAGACATGATAATTTATAACTAAATTAATATGCGTGGCATTTTATGGTACAAAGGTTATATGTAGAAGATCTGCACCTGTACGTCTTCAATGCATGGCAGCATGGCCCTTATTTGTGCTTCATGAAACTATATTTTGTTTCAAGAAAGACAGTTGTGCAATTCATCCATATATCATGTACACTATATTCAGTCACTTAAATATATTTAAAAAATAATTCCTTTTGTGATAAGAAAAATAAAGGCAAAAACCTTTCAAGAGAAACAAACAAAAATGCAGACAATGACATAAATTTGGGCTAGAAGGACAAATTAAACCAGCATATCAATTTCGACTGGCTAATAAATTAGCTGGTTTTCTTTTCTGCATTGTGGGTCATGTAGATAGATATATTTGTTAGCTTGCTGAGAAATCCAGTGCTGGGAATGCATTCACCTACCCTTCATAAATATGGTATTCCTATAATTAATGGCCAAAATGCTCGAAACTGATCTATCAAACATCCCTAATGTTCATATAGTCAATCATAGGAGGATACAGTGGCATGGATGTATAATCCTCAGATCATATATGATCTTAATTTTTCTAAGAACTATGCAACTGTCGTACCTAGAGAAAAGGTTAATGAAATAATCCTTCAAACACAAGTTGTCTGTTGCCCGGGCCCCTAATTAATAAAGAAGAGGTACAACATAAGAACCCGATATACAAGTCATAAAAAAAGTGGGGTCAGAATCAAAGCTAGGGATTAAAAATTGCTATTCTTAAGTAGTGTTTGAAATAGGGGATAAGAGGGGATATCCTCTCTGGACATCTCCTCTTATTCCCAAAAGCCATAACTATAAGGTAGTATTTGAAATAGGGGATAAAAGGGGATATCCCCTGGATATCTGCTCTTATTCCCAAAAGCCATAACTATAAGGGATAGTTGGGAATAAAGTTAACCAAAGGGATAATCCATGATTAACCATGGTTAACCATGGGATATCCCCTCAATTAATTCCCTAGAAAATGTAGGAATAGCTGGTTATCCCTTCAAATAAGAGTAAAAAAAAGTTATCCTATGGATTTATCTTTTTGCATTTGATATGATCAATGGGATAGCCAAGGGATATCCCTAGGGATAGCTAGGGGATAAACTCTATCCCGTTGT
>UESW01005042.1:296618-332762 GCA_900491605.1 Calamus simplicifolius | reverse complement strand
AAGGCTTGAGGCTTGAGGAAATTCCAATTATTTTATGCAAGCTTGAGCGAATATTTCCTCCCAGTTTTTTTGACTCAATGGAGCATTTACCGGTTCACTTGCCATACGAAGCGAGCATAGCTGGTCCCGTGCAGTATCGCTGGATGTATCCTTTCGAGAGGTAAATATATACATCATTAAGATATGTTGACATTTCAAATATTATTTCATTGAAAAATTCGTTAATTTTTTGTTGCAACTTTACATATAGGTATCTTAAGAAGTTAAAAAATAATGTGCGTAATAAGGCAAGGGTTGAAGGTTCTATATGCAATGCACACTTGGTCGAAGAAGTTTCAGCTTTTGCCTCGCATTACTTTGAGGGTCACGTCCACACGAGGAGCCGAAATCATGGTCGTAACGATGACGTATGTGTGGACGAAGCAGAAGCTAATGACGGTAGAATATCAATTTTTAAAGCTATCGGCCGTTCATTTGGTGGGCAGAAGTCAAGAAATCTTAGCGATATGGAGTATAATGCAGCACATTATTACATCCTAATGAACTGTAGAGAAGTCGATCCATATATTGAGTAAGTGTATACTTCAATGCTAATTGAAAATTTAATTTAAATTAATATACCATAATATTTAATTTCTAACAGTAGTTTTCATCCTTTCATCCCATAAGGATGTTTGTGATAGACAACGACAGATGAATCCCGACATCAGTCAAGTTGCAATTGGGCAGAAATTAGAAACGGAGTTTGCTTACTGGTTTTATGAATTTGTGAGTAGTATCACTCAATCAATTTCGATAATGGCTTTTATTTTTTGAATTGGATGTCAATAGCTTATTAATTTATAGGTCAACGGTCCATGGTCCACAACCGACAATATTTTCATTAAATGTCTATCGCAATGGCCATTGAAGACCGTAACAACCTCTACTGGCTATTTTGTAAATGGGTACAAATTTCAGATTGAACGATTAGCAGCTTCAAGAGGCACGCAGAACTGGGGCGTGTGTGTTAAAGGAGAAAGTGTTGGAGCAAATATGCAGGATTATTATGGAAAGTTAGTAGAGGTGGTTGAAGTTGAATATCCCGGTTGGCCTATGAAACGAACCGTATTGTTTCGTTGTGATTGGTTCGATCCGATAGTTCCTGTGGGCAAAAGGGTTCATAACGACTACAATTTGGTTGAAGTGAACCATCGACGAAGATTGCAGAAATATGACCCATTCATCCTTGCATCCCAAGCTCAGCAAGTGTTTTACTGCGGATATCCAAGTTTGCGCAACGACAGCGAGATTGGTGGGCCGTTTCTAAAATCGTCCCACGTTCAACAATCGTATTAGAGGAGAGTTCATCAAGTCAATCAGCCGAGTGCCCTGCATTTCAAGAGGATGAGATGGAAATGCATGCAATTGAGGATGACACAAGGGCTCCTGAAACATCACTTAGAGATCCAAATGGTGATGTCCAAGAAATTGCGGATGCAAATGTTCGGTTTCCGATGATAATGAAACTGATTCGCAATCCGATACGGCATCGGATGTTGAACCAACATTTCACGAAACAAATGACACCGATTAAACATAGAGGTTTTTTAAAATTTAACTTTTTTTATAAGTGTTAAATTTTACATAGTCAATCATTAATCGTAATTTAATTGTGTGAATCTTTAGTATTTTCAGTATGAGGGCAGAGGTAGATCTACCGACGACATACGGAGTGAGCAGAGACGTAGCCCTGCTGCATCAGATCACATGAGCTTCGGAGATGGAGAGTTTGGATCTCCAGCATCGCGCAGCCTTCGATCCTGCAGTATTACCATCCAGCCGATCGGCACAGACCTCCGAGAGTTCTTCCACCATCGGCCGCACTACTTCGACTTGATGCTCAGGGCTGTAAGTATATACTAATTAAAATATATGTTTATGTTTTTAAGTCAATTACTTATAAACTGCATTTTTTTAACAGATTCATTGAGCAGCATCATGTATCCAGCCACATCAGCGCCGTATTTCAGAGGCGTGCAGATCCCAGTGGCTACGATTGGCGCCACGTATCTGCCAGCCACGAGGGAGTTTTATTTTTCTGAGTTTCAGGTAAACTTATTAAATACAATTTATCAGTGATATAAATTTCTTAATCTTAATAAATTCTGAAACTAACTGTTTATTTTAATGCAGAAAAAGTTTACGTGGGATCCTGCCAGCCATGATGCCATTAGGGCAGCATGGGAGGCTCTGACGCGACGCCGATACTCCGACATGCTTCATCGTTGGAGGTCATCGGGTCAGCGTCCTGCGCATGTGCCAGAGGGTATTTGGCACGAGTGGCAGCAGGCCTGGCAGTCCGATGGCTGGCGCAGGAGGTCCGCATCAGCCAGCACGAACCGCCGATCTGAGAAGGGCGGTCCTGGCACGGGTCTCTCCCGTCATACTTCGGGCTCCATTTCGATTCAGGAGCACAGACGGCGTATGGTAAGAAAACATAAATATTTAATTACTAATTTAGTTATTTACAAATATTTGTATTAATATCATTTTTTTATTGTTATAGTCTGAGCAGGAGGGCGGAGATCCTGGTGAGTTTCGTCTATTCAGGGCGACACACACCAGGAGGGACGGTTCCTGGGTCGATACGCGATCACGGGAGGTTGCGGTAAGAAATTAGATTTATGTAGTATCTGTTTAATTTCTAAAATTTTATTTAGAGAAATTTATTAACTCATTTATTGTTGATTTCATAATTTCAAGACACGAGTCGAGGAGCTTCGCTCCCAGGCATCGCAGGTCGACTCTACTGATGGGGAGACGCCCGTCGAACTCTCAGCAGAGGAGAGTCGACGTGTGTTTTTGGAGGCTGTTGGTGCCCAGCCACGAGACCGCAGGGTCTATGGTCTGGGCACTAGAGCTTCTGCATATTTTCCCCATCAGGCCTCCAGCTCGCGATATTCTGGTGATATTCCTCCGAGCGTTTAGAGACATTCGGAGATCTATTACGGAGGAGGTTCAGCAGGACGTTCGTCAGGAGGTTCGGCAGGAGTTCGAGCACGAGTTCGAGCAGCGTATGCGAGGCCATCAGCAGGAGCTTGCAGACGTGCGAGATCAGATGCGTCAGCTTGCAGGATATGGTTAGCCATCTATCGCAGGGTTCCCAGCCTCCACATGATCGCACGGATTCGTGATGTATTTTTTATATTTTTTATATTTTGTACAAAAACTTTAAAATTTTAATATATTAATTATTTTTGAAATTTGATTATTGTTTGGATCAATATGAGTGAAGAATGTTTCGATCAATATTTAAATGTAACAAAATTGTATTAACTGTTTTAATTTTTAATATTTTTTTTTTTAAAAAAAAATTAGCGACGCATTAGCGACTGAAATTGCATCGCTAATATTTTTAAAATATTATTATTAAATATTACGACGCAAAGACCCGGCGTCGCAATATTTTAAAAAAAATTTAATTAGCGATGCATTAGCGACTCATTGCGTTGCTAATATATCTAAAATATTATTAAAATATTGCAACGCAATGACCTGGTGTCGCAATATTTTTTAAAAAATTTAATTAGCGACGCATTAGCGACTCAAATTGCGTCGCTACTATATCTAAAATATTATTATTAAATATTGCGATGCATTCAAGTGCATCGCCATATTGCGACGCACTTGAATGCGTAATATTTAATAATATTATTAAATATAAAAAATAGTTTTAAAATTAGCGACATTTATGATGCATCGCAATATTGCGACGCATTGCTGCGTCGCAATATTGCGACGCATTGCTGCATGCGAGAGAGTCGCTGTGAAGCGATGCAATTGCGACAAATTGAGATTGCGACGACCATTGAGCGACGCCATCATTGCGTCGCAATTGCTTCGCAATGCATGTTTAGCGACGCATTAGCGACGCATTTGGGCGTCGCAATATTTTTTTTCTCTTTAGTATCGTTCTCCCATGCGGTGGAATTAAAGAACCAAAAAGGCCTGTTTCATAAAGCCGTTTCCTCTTCCCCTCTTCCACTTAAGCCTCAAGAGCCTTGTTTAAAGAAACCACCAAAAAAAAAAGGGGAGGCTTTCGCCTTTCCTTTGGGAATTCTTCCTCTTTTATCACGCGCAGAAATCATGAATGCGTGGAGAGAGAGAGGGACGTGGCCTCCTTGCCTCTCAAAGATGTGGGTCTTGTAACATGCAAAAGTGTAGGAGTGGGATTCGGTAGGATAAGGATTAAAATAAAAGGAAGAAGTGGGATTCCATGGACATACGCGAATCTTCATAAAGAGTCTTCACATATTTCAGTTTCTTTCCACATAAGCTTTTTACGTTACCATGGCATAAAATATAAATAAAATAAAATAGAGATTGTGGTGGTTCAAACCTATAACTAACAGGTTTGAAAGAAAACATGTTACCACTCCACTAATGTAATCTTAACGATAAATAATGAAAGTTCAGAATATTTTTTTCGCAAGAAAATTTCTTTATAAAATTATATGAGTACACTTAAGTCTTTTGTATTCACGCATGATATCATCATTAATTAATTTTTATGTCTATATTATGTAATTTGTTAGTCACCAAAGTGGCCAAATTTGAAAGTTTATAGATATCAAATTTAATTAAATAATTTAATTACTCATAATTATGTGATGCTTATAAATGAATGACATAATTGCTTAATTGTTATGAGTATATTGAAGTTCATTGATTATAAATATTTAAGGGTTGCCCAAAGGTTGACTAGTCATTTTATAATCTATGGACATGATGTGGTCAATTATAATATGCTTGGTTAGGTATGTTTAGCATATCAAAGATAGCAAATATATCTAATTTGAGTATATATAATGGCCAAGTATGTAAAATTAAAATTAAGCATCAATTATGTTTACTGTTGTATATTGTTGTATCACCCAAAGAAGAACTTTAATATGCACTTATTGTTTACTTGATAGAGTCTGAATATTTATTTAAATATATTACTCAAAGCATTAACGTGTGAGCATATTTTATTTGTTCCTGTTTCTCTTCATTCGTAAGCTATTTGTTCAAACATTCAATGGGCTTAATTTCTCTGAATGGCGCGAACAAGTTCAGTTTCATTTTAGTGTTCTGGATCTTGATTTGGCACTCATAAATGAGAAACCCACTGCTCTTACTGGGTCTAGTAGTGCTGAATAGAGGTCTTTCCATAAGACTTGGGAAAGATCAAACAGACTTAGCTTGATGTTCAAACGAATGACTGTAGCAAACAATATCAAGTCCACAATTCTTGCTACTGAAAGTGCTAAAAATTTATGAAGTTTGTGGAAGCACGTTCCAAATTTGACTCTACTGATAAGTCACTTGCTGGGACATTGATGAGTACTTTAACCAACATTAAGTTTGATGGTTCTCATACTATGCAAGAGCATGTTGTTGAAATGACAAACATAGCAGCGAGACTAAAGATTATGGGATTGGAAGTGAATGAGAATTTTCTTGTGCAATTCATTATCAATTCCTTGCCTCCTGAGTATGGTCCATTGCACATGAGTTATAACACTATGAAGGATAAGTGGAATATGAATAAACTATAAAGTATGCTCATTCAAGAGAAAACAAGATTAAGAAACAAGAAAATCATTCTATCAATCTCATGAGTCAGCAAGGAGCTGGAAAGAAATCAAAGAAAGATAAGAAAGGAAAGAGCAAGCAATGACCACTAAAGATAAATGGATCATCTGCTCAAATCCACAAGATGGAACAAAAGGATGATAAGTGTCACTTTTGCAAAAAGCATGGACACTATCAGAAAGATTGCCTAAAACGTAAGGCATGGTTCGAAAAGAAAGGTAAGCCTACAGCTTTTGTATGTTTCGAATCAAACCTAATAGAAGTTCCTTATAATACTTGGTGGATGATACTGATTGTACCACTCATATTTCTAATACGATGCAGGGATTCCTTACGATCCAAACCATAAACCCAAATGAAAAACTTTATCTCAATGGGAAACAGAGTCAAAGTTCCAGTTGAAGCTGTTGGAACTTATCGTTTGATTTTAGACACTGGACATCATTTAGACCTTTTTCAAATACTTTATGTCCCTTCTATTTCTCGTAATTTAATTTTTTTATCTAAACTTGACTCAGTTGGATATTCTTTTAAATTTAGAAATGGATGTTTCAGTTTGTTTAAATACAATCATCTTATTGGTTCTGGTATTCTTTCTGATGGTTTGTACAAATTTAAGCTTGATGTCTTTTTGCTGAGACATTATTAACCTTGCATCATCATGTTGGTACTAAACGTAGTTTAGTGAATGAACAATCAGCTTACTTGTGGCATAAATGTTTGGATCATATATCCAAAGAAAGAATTGAGAGATTAGTAAAGAATGAAATCCTTCCTGATTTAGATTTTACTGATCTTGGGATTTGTGTGGATTGTATTAAAGGAAAACACATAAAACAACAATCAAGAAAAGTGCCACAAGAAGTAAACAGCTCCTTGAAATTATACACACCGATATATGTGGGCTTTTTGATGTTCCATCCTTTGGTGGAAAAAAGTATTTTATCACATTTATTGATGATTTTTCACGTTATGGCTATGTCTAATTGTTGCATGAAAAATCTCAATCGGTAAATGCTCTAGAAGTGTTTATCAACGAGGTTGAAAGACAACTAGACAGAAAAGTAAAAATTGTTAGGTCTGACAGAGGTGGTGAATATTATAAAAGTATGATGAATCTGGACAATGCCCTGGTTCATTTGCCAAATTCCTTGAAAAGCATGTCATATGTGCTCAATACACAATGCCTAGAATACCAGAAAAATGGTATTGCAGAAAGGCGTAATCGAACTCTAATGGACATGGTTAGGAGTATGTTAAGCAATTCATCATTACCCTTATTATTGTGGATGCATGCTTTAAAGACCGCTATGTATTTGCTAAATAGGGTTCCTAGTAAGGCAGTTCCAAAGTCTCCTTCTGAACTGTGGACAGGAAGGAAACCCATTTTGAGACATTTACATGTTTGGGGTTGCCCGGCAGAAGTAAGGATTTACAATCCACATGAAAAGAAGTTGGACTCAAGAACAACCAGTGGTTTCTTCATTGGTTATCCAGAAAGATCAAAAGGATATAAATGTTATTGTCCTAACCATAGTACAAGAATTGTTGAATCTGGAAATGCAAGGTTCATTGAGAATAATGAAATTAGTGGAAGTATGGAACCACATAAAGTAGAAATCCAAGAAGTTAAGGTGCAAGTTTCTTCACCTATAACTTCTTTTCAAGTTATTGTTCTTAGAGTTGTTGAACCTTTTAATAACTTTCAAGACCAACAAATTAATGATCAAACATCACAGAATGATAATATTACTAATGAACTTGCAATAAACGAACCTAATAAAGTAGCATTAAGAAGGTCTCAACGATAAAGAAGAACTACTATTTCTGATGATTATGTAGTTTATCTACAAGAATCAGAGTTTGATTTTGGTATTAATGATGATCCAGTTTTTTTTTTCACAAGCCATGCAAAGTGCTAATTCATCTAAATGGTTAGATGCCATGCAAGATGAGTTAAAATCAATGGATTTCAATGCAGTTTGGGATCTTGTTGAATTGCCTGAAGATTGTAAAAGAGTTGGTGTAAATGGGTTTTTAAGACCAAATGCGATTCAAATGGCAATATTGAACGTTGTAAAGCCAGACTTGTTGCCAAAAGTTTTACTAAAAATGTGGCATTGACTACATAGAGACTTTCTCCGTCTCTAAGAAAGACTCATTTAGAATTATTATGGCACTGGTAGCTCATTATGATTTGGAGTTGCATCAAATGGATATGAAAACCACCTTTCTAAATGGGAGTTTGAATGAAGAGGTTTATATGGACCAACCTGAAGGCCTTTTATTTGAAAGAAAGAAACACATGGTGTGTAAACTGAAGAAGTCAATATACAGACTTAAGCAAGCTTTCCGATAATGGTATCTTAAGTTCAATGATACCATTACATCCTTTGGATTTAAAGAAAACACCATTGATCGGTGTATATATCTGAAGGTCAGTGGGAACAAAATCATATTTTTGATTCTGTATGTTGATGATATCTTGCTAGCTACTAATAACCTTGGCCTATTATATGAGACCAAGAATTTTCTCTCTAAGAACTTTGAAATGAAAGATATGGGTGAGGCATCCTATGTGATTGGAATCGAAATATTTCGTGATAGATCACAATAATTGTTAGGTTTGTCTTAGAAGGCATATATTAATAAAGTTCTTGAGAAATTCAACATAAACAAATGTTCTATAAGTGTTGTTCCAATTCAGAAGGGAGATAAATTCAGCCTTATGCAATGTATAAAGAATGAATTGGAACATAAACAAATGGAACAAATTCCTTATGTTCCTTATGCATAAAGGAATATTCAGACTCAGATTTTGCTAGATGTGTTGATACTAGAAAGTCCACATTTGGCCATTTATTCCTTTTAGCTGAAGGAGTGATCTCATGAAAAAGTGCGAAGCAGTCTATCATTGTTGCATCCATTATGAAAGCTAAGTTTGCGGCATGCTTTGAGGCTATAATTTATGGTTTATGGCTGCGAAACTTTATTTCAGGACTTGGGTTGTCGACAGTATTGCCAAGCCGCTGAAAATTTATTGTGATAACTCCACAGCAGTCTTCTTTTCTAAAAACGACAAGTATTCAAAGGGTGCTAAACATATGAATTAAAATACTTTGCTGTTAAAAAAGAAGTTCAGAAACAAAGAGTGTCAATTGAACATATTAGCACAATCTCATGATTGCAGATCCGCTGATTAAAGGGTTGCCGCCAAAGACATTTTATGAACATGTCGAAAGAATGGGCATTATTGAAAACCATTAGTAATGTTATGTTTAAAGCTTTAAGTTCATTATGTATTTGACACTCTGAGCTCAATTAATTATTATTTCTGAATCACTTATGGATCATGTTTACTTATGCTGGTATATATACATAAATGAATTATGAGAATATTAACAGGATTTGTCTTTGATAAAGACATTATTGTTAGACCTTATTGCAATTCTCATTATAGGTCATGTTAAGTATATAACGAGTAATGTGATACATGGAAGGGAGTACGTCAAAATAATAGCATACAACCGCCATGATCCTTATTAGTTTTTGCTTAATGATGATTTCATATTTGATTAATATTATGAAGGATTTTAGCTTCTGTTATGCGCATTATGATTGATTATTAAACTAGTATATTTAATATCTCACATGGGCCAAGTGGGAGAATGTTAGCATTTCCTTTTATGTGGCCCACGTGGATATATGATTGATTTATCATTTATTTATTCTAAATGATAATTATGATATCTGATTTTATCATATATTTAAATTTAAGTGATAATGATGGTTTAATAAAGCTAATTTCCTATTGGTTCATTTTTGGAAGTTATCTGATAACCTTTTTTTGATGGAAAGAGAAATTTAACGTATTATCAGATTGGTCCTCTCTCTCCTATATATAGTTTGTTTGACCATCACAACAGATAAGGAAAAGAATTAGGAAAGAGGGATAAACTCAATCTATCGTTAACCCATACGCAGCCTCTCCTTATCAATGGATCAAGGTATGCATTCTTGGTTTATGTTTTCACGTAAAAATCATTTATTCTAAGATTTTGACCATTATGTTTATTAAAGAAAATCCTTTAATGGATCTTACATCTTGTTGTAGAGATCTTCTTCTATGTATTCATATTGATGCCTTTTATTTTTAGAGCCCATTCAACCCTGCGAACAAAAGGGCTCGACCATGCCCCGAAGAGCTTCACCTCCATGGTTGCCATTGTCTTCTCTATAGGAACCTCTGCTTTAGCTGCCTTTCTTATACTAGGCTCAATCTTAATTATGGGTATTTTTAATCAACTTTCTTGAAACGAAGAACTTGTGCTTTTCTTATTCTTTTTACTTGAGTCAAGGAGCAAATGCGCATGTAACCAATTATGGTTAATTGGCTGGATATATTAGTCACCAAAAAAAAAAATATTTCGATCATTTGTCGCTTAGTGCGAGAAACAGAGCTTCCAAGACTCAATGCCAGAGTGTTCTGCAAGTTTTGAGCTCTTGGCATTTCTTGTTTAAGGCATTCTCTCAGTGACATTTTGTCTGGAGACAGAGAAGACAAGAAGGTTTGGTTATGCGGGAAGGTGGATCAGTTAGGTAATTTTTCAAATAAGCAATGATAAGCTAAAAGTGAGCCAGAGAAACATCCCAAAGAATAGGTTAATGCTCCAAAACTTTTTCTTACATGAAGCCCACCAACCAGACATCATCCTAAATTGTTGCTATTTGTCTTTTTGGTGTTAGTTTAGAATGAAGTGACACTTATAGCAGTATTATTTAGTCCAAATAATTGTCCCACATAAGGTCAGTGTGGGCATGCACCTGGAAACTAAAGAATGCAGGCTTAATTCATGAACCGCACTCATTGTAAATTATTGGTAACAATGCTTGAAAAATGTTTCCCCTCCTTTTTTCCTATTGTGCAAGCACAGCCAAAGGTAGAATGAGAAGAAGAAAGCTTGGTAAATGGTGCATGGTCCAAATAATCCAGCCCAGATTGCAGTGGGAGACTTCAATTTGATAGTGCAGTGGAGGTCATACTTGGTGCAAATTAATAATCCTGCACAGGATGCAGTGGAAGATTTCAATTCGAGAGTGCAGTGGAAGTTCTCAATTTGACGTGGTAGCAGTCTACAAAGAGAGGCCTTATTGAACCCCATTTCTTTTGTGCTTTGCTTGCTCATATGTCTGATATAACATTTGGGTGAATGACTTCATGACACATTATAATTATTTTTCTCTCTCCCCTTCTAAAGATAAAAGGAGACGCATCCCAATCAATCTTGAGGCAGATTCATATCTTATTTCAGGTGGGCTATAACCTCTGTAAACCTAAATGGAAAATACTTTGTACACCGTCCCCGGTGCAGCAAGGCCTACGTGGGCTGCACCGCGTCTTCTGATTGGTCCACGTGGCTCCTACGTGGATGACCTGCCGGGCGGTATGGCTTTGCTTTGATGTTACGTTCTGAACGTGACGGCTATTTAAAGCCGTTCGCTTTTTTTTAAAATTAGCATACGGACGAAAATACCCTTTCCCTCCATCCTAGCTCCATTTTACGTTGAATTTCATCTGTGCTAGAAGAACTCTCATTCTTCCTCGGTCGAACAAAAATATTTCAGCTTCGAGGCTGGAAAACCTGGCTACTGGAGTCTGTGTACAAAAACTTCTGAAGGAAATGTCATCCGCAGCACAAAGTAAAAAGTCTTTCTTCCCACTTCTTTGTAAAGCTCCTTTATTACACCAACAGTTTTTTTCTGGTTAGAGTTAATTAATGCGTGACCAAACCGTTTAATGCGCGAGTAACTTCCTTAGAACAAAATAGTTATGACATTATGAGAGTCATAACTATTTTGTAAGCAACTCTTTAATGCGGCCCTTTCCCTCCATCCTAGCGCCAATTTATGTTGGATTTCATCTCTGCAAGATGAACTCTTTCTTCCCCTCCCTCGCTCTGAGAGTCCGGATGCTAAGGAATCGGTTGAGCACAAACCTACGCCCTCGCTTTGAAAGTCTGGTCGACAGGGAATATTTCAGCTTAGAGGGTGAAAAACCTGGCTACTGGAGTCTTCAAATATAAAAGTTTATCAAATGAGATTTTTCTTGCCAAAACCTCACGTAGACGTTCGCTTCTCTCTCTGAATTCGGCCAGGTCTGTAAGATGGGCCTCAGCTGCCTCCGTTATCTCTTCGTCAATTGCTTTTAAAAGGCTCCTTTTTTCCTCCATCTGCTTGGGAATGCTAGTCATGTTCCTCCATCTATTTTCCTGTCATTACTTTCGAAGATCAAATTCCTGTCGACCGGACTTTCAGAGCGAGGGCGTAGGTTCATGCTCAACTGAATTTCATCTGTGCAAGAAGAACTATCTTTCTTCCCCTCCCTTGCTCTGAGAGTACGGATGGTAAGGAATCCCCGCGACACCCTACTTCAAATTCGGCCGTTAATCCTTCGCGACACCCTAGTGGAAAGTTCACGACACCCTAGCTTTAAGCCGATGACACCCGTCGTTAAAACTGGCCACGGAGAGAATCCCCGCGACACCCTAGTTCTAATTCGGCCGAAAATCAATCGCGACACCCCAGTTGCAATCTCACGAAACCCTAGCTCTAAGGAGACGACACCCTAGCTTAAAACTGACCACGGAGAGAATCCCAGTGACACCCTAGTTCGAATTCGGCCGTAAATCCTTCGCGACACCCCAGTTGAAATCCCACGACACCCTAGCTTTAGGGCGACGACACCCGTGCTTACAAATGACCATATAGAGAAGTACCCAGTGACACCCTAATTGAATTCGGCCGTAAATCCTTCGCGACACCCCAGTTGAAATCTGACGACACCATATCTTTAAGGCAACGACACCCGTCTTTAGAACTAACCACGGAGAGAATCCCCGCGACACCCTAGTTCTAATTCGGCCGAAAATCAATCGCGATACCCCAGTTGAGATCTCACGACACCCTAGCTCTAAGGAGACGACACCCGTGCTTAAAACTGACCACGGAGAGAATCTCAGCGACACCCTAGTTCGAATTCGGCCGTAAATCTTACGCGACACCCCAGTTGAAATCGCACGACACCCTAGCTTTAGGGCGACGACACCCGTGCTTACAAATGACCACATAGAGAGTACCCGGCGACACCCTAATTGAATTCGGCCATAAATCCTTCGTGATACCCCAGTTGAAATCTGACGACACCCTAGCTTTAAGGCAACGACACTCGTCTTTAGAACTGACCACGGAGAGAATCCCACGATACCCTAGTTCTAATTCGGCCGAAAATCAATCGCGACACCCCAGTTGCAATCTCACGACACCCTAGCTCTAAGGAGACGACACCCGTGCTTAAAACTGACCACAGAGAGAATCCCAGCGATACCCTAGTTTGAATTCGGCCGTAAATCCTTCGCGACACCCCAGTTGAAATCCCACGACACCCTAGCTTTAGGGCGACGACACCCGTGCTTACAAATGACCACATAGAGAGTACCCGGTGACACCCTAATTGAATTCGGCCGTAAATCCTTCGCGATACCCCAGTTGAAATCTTACGACACCCTAGCTTTAAGGCAACGACACCCATCTTTAGAACTGACCACGGAGAGAATCCCCATGACACCCTAGTTCTAATTCGACCGAAAATTAATCGCGACACCCCAGTTGAGATCTCACGACACCCTAGCTCTAAGGAGACGACACCCGTGCTTAAAACTGACCACGGAGAGAATCTCAGCGACACCCTAGTTCGAATTCGGCCGTAAATCTTACGCGACACCCCAGTTGAAATCGCACGACACCCTAGCTTTAGGGCGACGACACCCGTGCTTACAAATGACCACATAGAGAGTACCCAGTGACACCCTAATTGAATTCGGCCATAAATCCTTCACGATACCCTAGTTGAAATCTCACAACACCCTAGCTTTAAGGCAACGACACCCACCTTTTGAACTGACCACAGAGAGAATCCCCGCGACACCCTAGTTCTAATTCGGCCGAAAATCAATTGTGACACCCCAGTTGAAATCTCACAACACCCTAGCTCTAAGGAGACGACACCTGTGCTTAAAACTGACCACGGAGAGAATCCTTCGCGATACCCCAGTTGAAATCCCACGACACCCTAGCTTTAGGGCGACGACACCCGTGCTTACAAATGACCACATTGAGAGTACCAGGCGACACCCTAATTGAATTCGACCGTAAATTCCTTGTGACACCCCAGTTGAAATCTGACGATACCCTAGCTTTAAGGCAACAACACCCATGCTTGAACAAGGCGGGAATTTGACGTCACCCAAGTACTAATTCGACGACACCCTAGTAACTCAGCCTTGCCATATTTCCAAGAAAAGTAGCTAAACGTGGGCAGTTCCTATGGGTTCGCGGGTCTCTGTGATTTGATCGTGGCGATCCGGGTGTCCTTTCGTATTTCTCTGAGATCGGCATAAACCCTAGAAAAAGCACTTAATCGTCTGTTGCTCGAGAAGCCACCTTTTGCTCAAGAAGCCATCCTTCGTCTCTTGCTCGAGAAGCCACTGGTCTCCTTTTTCCTCCTAAATTTGTACCACGGTTCATTCTTCCGTAAACTTCATTCATGGAGATGAGTGCTTTCGTTTGTGAACGAAGACTGCGAACAAAAAAGAAGCAGACGAAGAAAATGGCGGAACAATGCAAGGACATGGTTCTTCATTCGAATGAGGATGCGGCTCCTTCAGGTATGTTAATCACTATATTAAATATTATGACATTCTCTCTTAAAATTTCATGACAAGTATGTCTTCTATCTTACCCCCTGTTTTAGTTGACAATAAAATTGTTCCAGTCCGCCCAGTGAAGGCTTCCCAGCTGTTTAAGAATAGCTGTAGGCCGGCAGTATACGTTCAGAAGGTTTGGAGGATGGGGTTCTCTAGACGGCATACAAAACTGATTCGAAGGACCCCATTTGGTGCCTTCGTCGACATGCAGACGTTCACAGTCGACGGGCGACTGCTAGCAGACATCATAAGATGTCACAATGGAGGCGACGAGTTCATGTTTTGCGGAAAGCCAGTTCTATTCAGTGCCGACGAAGTCACACTCATTCTGGGACTTCCAGCTCATGGGAAGAAGATCGACACGTCCAGCCAAATGTTCAACGGAAGGTTGTTCAGACGGTTTGGCCAGGGTTTAGATCTTTGCCAAGAAGGTTTGGAGAAGTTGATATTTCAACTCCGATCATCTAAAGTACAGGAGGATGTCGAGGACACCGTCCGACTTTGGATCGCATACATGTTGGCCATGTTTTTGGCTCCAAAGTCTAATCAGAGATGTCCACGGTATCTCATCCAGCACTTGGATGACTTAAGTCAACTGGGTAGCATCGACTGGGCTTCGGCTCTAAAGGAGTTGATTGTTCTGGCTCTCCCAGAAATAGCTGCTTGCTTGCGTTCCGAGGAGCCGGTGCACTCAAAGAATGCAAAAAAAGTTAGGAGGCAGCCTACCTTGTTCGGATGCTCGGCAGCACTGGTGGTAAGGATTATTGAGACACATAATTAGTGTTGTGAGTAAATTTTTTTGTAATATTACATTATTTAATATCCAAAAAAATTGCATGTTCAGGCTTGGTTCCTCGAGCATACATCAATGCGAGAGCCAGCATACCCTGATAAACGGCCCGGCTGTTGAAGTGGTATGACCACCAAATGAAGATCCAATCGGTTCGGGTTGCCGACTTGCAGCCTCATGACTTGGTAAGCTAGTTCATTGCTCCATTGCTCTGATCTTTTTTTTCAACTGAATGCGTCAATATGTTCACTTAATATTAATTTGTTAACATCTTGCGTTGCAGATGGAGGGAGCTACTGTACCATTGCCAGAAGAGCGCTGGCTTCTCCATCAGCAGAATGTTGCATCCCCCCCTCAACCATCAGATACCTGCGTCCCTCAACCAATGGATAGCTGCGCAGGATGCGCCGAGTTGAGGATTGAATTGGAGTGCGTTAAGGATCAACTCGACGATGGCAGGCACAGGCTGTCCTTGCTGAGAGCCTCCTCAGTTCACTGGTCAGAAAGGAAAGTAATGCAATCAATGAGGAGGACAAGGGAGACGAGAAAACAGAGAAGGTGCATTCCCTGGTGTTGGTCCTCTGCGAGCCTGGTAATGGAAATAGTGAGGAGAAGAAGATGGAGGAGAACCATTCATCCGAGTTTCCAATTGAGACAGGGAATGCAAAAGCAGAGGAGAAGATATTGGAGGGGGATTCATTGGCGGATAAATAGAGCATGGGAACGAAAATAAAGATGAGTCCATATCCGATAATAAACTTGGCACCCCTGCGCCAAAGGATGACAATATGGACATAGAAATAATTGGAGTGCCTTCGCTTATTAGGAGGATTAAAAAAGAGCCGAGGAAGCGTAAGGCATCCACGGTCGTCGGAGAATGTTACGAGACAAACCGTCTTAAAAAGCGTAAGGCATCCACAACGGTCGAAGATGACCTAATAATTATTCAAAATTTTTTGAGCGAGCGACAAACCAACGAGATCGTCTACACAAATATGTTTTCTGGCGTTGTAACAAGAAAAATCTTCAAGATCTCATTAACAATGAGATGATAATAGATGATGTAAGTATATTAAGGAACATGTTCTAGTTGTTGATTTTAGAATTATATTAATCATTTTACATTGCATTGCCAGATAATTGATTATGTCCAGGAGTTTCTGATGCGCAACTGGGCAGAGCATCCTGACTGATACCATAAGTGCATAATTGCATCAGTATTCGTATATGCTCTTTGTCTGACTTCCTCATCACCTGCTCAAGAACTTGCTGGAACATCTGGAGCTGCGATATTTGACAATGTATCAGATGAAGATAAGGCCCAATTCAGGTTTCTTTTCACCATAATAAACTCCGATAACTCGCACTGGCATTTGATTGCTGTCGACATGAAAAGAAAGGTGTTCATGCACCTGAATTCATTGAAACACAACCCGAGGTACAAGGCCAATGCAAGGAAATGGCATACAATTCTAGGCCACATATTCCATATCTACTGTGATAATAAGGAAGCGATGGATTGGCCGATGGAAGATATTTTGGATTGCCCAAGCCAACGACCGGATCGCTGGATTGCGGCCTATACTGTCTGAGATACATGGAATGTCTTGCTCGACGGGACAATCCTAATATGAAGATGGATTTCATGGATGAGGAAGTCAGAGATTACCGGCGATAATTAGTTGCGACGATATTGAGAGAGGGCCTCAACAAAACGATTAGTGACATTGTCGACAAATGTTCTTAATTTTTTTATTCTTCTTTGAATGAAAATTAAATGTAATTTATTCATATTAACACTGATTAATATTTAATGCAAATGCACATATTTTATATTGCGAGCAGGAGTGTCCTCGATGTAGTCATATGTTTGCCTTCGTATGTTTTCGCCTTTCGGGTGTCGCCGCGCAAGAGCTAGGGTGTCGTTAGGCAAGAGCTGGGGTGTCGTCGCGCTAAAATCTTCGGTGTCGATTCGCGAGCAATGGGATGTCTCGTATGTCTCCGCCTTTCGGGTGTCACCGCGCAAGAGCTAGGGTGTTGTTAGCCAAGAGATGGGGTGTCATCGCGCTAAAATCTTCGGTGTCGGTTCGCTAGCAATGAGATGTCTCGTATGTTTCCGCTTTCGGGTGTCACCGCACAAGAGCTAGGGTGTCGTTAGCCAAGAGATGGGGTGTCGTTGTGCTAAAATCTTTGGTGTCGGTTCGCGAGCACTGGGATATCGTATGGTTCCGCCTTTTGGGTGTCGCCGTGCAAGAGCTAGGGTGTCGTTAGGCAAGAGATGGGTGTCGTCACGCTAAAATCTTTGGTGTCGGTTCGCAAGCACTGGGATGTCTCGTATGGTTCCGCCTTTCGGGTGTCGTCGCGCAAGAGCTAGGATGTCGTTAGCCAAGAGATGGGGTATCATCGCGCTAAAATCCTTGGTGTCGGTTCGCGAGCACTGGGATGTCTCGTATGGTTCCGCCTTTCGTATGGTTAGTGTTGTCTTCGAAAGGCTACTGTACTGTTAGTGTTGTCTTCGAAAAAAGGTCAGAGCAATGGAGCAATGAACTAGCTTACCAAGTCGTGAGGCTGCAAGTCGGCAACCCGAACCGATTGGATCTTCATTTGGTGGTCATACCACTTCAACAGCCGGAGCCGTTTATCAGGGTATGCTGGCTCTCGCATTGATGTATGCTCGAGGAACCAAGCCTGAACATGCAATTTTTTTGGATATTAAATAATGTAATATTACAAAAAAATTTACTCACAACACTAATTATGTGTCTCAATAATTCTTACCACCAGTGCTGCCGAGCATCCGAACAAGGTAGGCTGCCTCCTAACTTTTTTTGCATTCTTTGAGTGCACCGGCTCCTTGGAACGCAAGCAAGCAGCTATTTCTGGGAGAGCCAGAACAATCAACTCCTTCAGAGCCGAAGCCCAGTCGATGCTACCTAGTTGACTTAAGTCATCCAAGTATGGATGAGATACCGTGGACATCTCTGATTAGACTTTGGAGCCAAAAACATGGCCAACATGTATACGATCCAAAGTCGGACGGTGTCCTCGACATCCTCCTGTACTTTAGATGATCGGAGTTGAAATATCAACTTCTCCAAACCTTCTTGGCGAAGATCTAAACCCTGGCCAAACCGTCTGAACAACCTTCCGTTGAACATTTGGCTGGACGTGTCGATCTTCTTCCCATGAGCTGGAAGTCCCAGAATGAGTGCGACTTCGTCGGCACTGAATAGAACTGGCTTTCCGCAAAACATGAACTCGTCGCCTCCATTGTGACATCTTATGATGTCTGCTAGCAGTCGCCCGTCGACTGTGAACATCTGCATGTCGACGAAGGCACCAAATGGGGTCCTTCGAATCAGTTTTGTATGCCGTCTAGAGAACCCATCCTTCAAACCTTCTGAACGTATACTGCCGGCCTGCAGCTATTCTTAAACAGCTGGGAAGCCTTCACTGGGCGGACTGAAACAATTTTATTGTCAACTGAAACAGGGGGTAAGATAGAAGACATACTTGTCATAAAATTTTAAGAGAGAATGTCATAATATTTAATATAGTGATTAACATACCTGAAGGAGCCGCATCCTTATTCGAATGAAGAACCATGTCCTTGCATTGTTCCGCCATTTTCTCCATCTGCTTCTTCTTTGTTCGTGGTCTTCGTTCACAAACGAAAGAACTCATCTCCATGAATGAAGTTTACGGAAGAATGAACTGTGGTACAAATTTAGGAGGGAAAAGGAGACCAGTGGCTTCTCGAGCAAGAGACGAAGGATGGCTTCTTGAGCAAAAGGGGCTTCTCGAGCAACAGACGATTGAGTGCTTTTTCTAGGGTTTATGCCGACCTCAGAGAAATACGAAAGGACACCCGGATCGCCATGATCAAATCACAGAGACCCGCGAACCCATAGGAACTGCCCACGTTTAGCTACTTTTCTCGGAAATATGGCAAGGCTGAGTTACTAGGGTGTCGTCGAATTAGTACTTGGGTGACGTCAAATTCCCGCCTTGTTCAAGCATGGGTGTCGTTGCCTTAAAGCTAGGGTATCGTCAGATTTCAACTGGGGTGTCGCGAAGGATTTACGGCCGAATTCAATTAGGGTGTCCCCGGGTACTCTCAATGTGGTCATTTGTAAGCACGGGTGTCGTCGCCCTAAAGCTAGGGTGTCGTGGGATTTCAACTGGGGTGTCACGAAGGATTCTCTCTGTGGTCAGTTTTAAGCACGGGTGTCGTCTCCTTAGAGCTAGGGTGTCGTGAGATTTCAACTGGGGTGTCGCGATTGATTTTCGCCGAATTAGAACTAGGGTATCGCGGGGATTCTCTCCGTGGTCAGTTCTAAGGATGGGTGTCGTTGCCTTAAAGCTAGGGTGTCGTGAAATTTCAACTGGGGTGTCGCGAAGGATTTACGGCCGAATTCAATTAGGGTGTCGCCGGGTACTCTCTATGTGGTCATTTGTAAGCACGGGTGTCGTCGCCCTAAAGCTAGGGTGTCGTGCGATTTCAACTGGGGTGTCGCGTAGGATTTACGGCCGAATTTAAACTAGGGTGTCGCTGAGATTCTCTCCGTGGTCAGTTTTAAGCATGGGTGTCGTCTCCTTAGAGCTAGGGTGTCGTGAGATCTCAACTGGGGTGTCGCGATTGATTTTCGGCCGAATTAGAACTAGGGTGTCGTGGGGATTCTCTCCGTGGTCAGTTCTAAAGACGGGTGTCGTTGCCTTAAAGCTAGGGTATCGTAAGATTTCAACTGGGGTGTCGCGAAGGATTTATGGCCGAATTCAATTAGGGTGTCGTCGGGTACTCTCTATGTGGTCATTTGTAAGCACGGGTGTCGTCGCCCTAAAGCTAGGGTGTCGTGGGATTTCAACTGGGGTGTCGCAAAGGATTTACGGCCGAATTCGAACTAGGGTGTCGCTGGGATTCTCTCCGTGGTCAGTTTTAAGCACAGGTGTCGTCTCCTTAGAGCTAGGGTGTCATGAGATTGCAACTGGGGTGTCGCGATTGATTTTCGGCCGAATTAGAACTAGGGTGTCGCGGGGATTCTCTCCGTGGTCAGTTCTAAAGACGAGTGTCGTTGCCTTAAAGCTAGGGTGTCGTTAGATTTCAACTGGGGTGTCGCGAAGGATTTACGGCCGAATTCAATTAGGGTGTCGCTGGTTACTCTCTATGTGGTCATTTGTAAGCACGGGTGTCGTTGCCCTAAAGCTAGGGTGTCGTGCGATTTCAACTGGGGTGTCGCGTAGGATTTACGGCCGAATTCAAACTAGGGTGTCGCTGAGATTCTCTCCGTGGTCAGTTTTAAGCACGGGTGTCGTCTCCTTAGAGCTAGGGTGTCGTGAGATCTCAACTGGGGTGTCGCGATTGATTTTCGGCCGAATTAGAACTAGGGTGTCGCGGGGATTCTCTCCGTGGTCAGTTCTAAAGACGGGTGTCGTTGCCTTAAAGATATGGTGTCGTCAGATTTCAACTAGGGTATCGCGAAGGATTTACGGCCGAATTCAATTAGGGTGTCGCCGGGTACTTCTCTATGTGGTCATTTGTAAGCACGGGTGTCGTCGCCCTAAAGTTAGGGTGTCGTGAGATTTCAACTGGGGTGTCGCGAAGGATTTACGACCGAATTCGAACTAGGGTATCGCTGGGATTCTCTCCGTGGTCAGTTTTAAGCTAGGGTGTCGTCTCCTTAGAGCTAGGGTTTCGTGAGATTGCAACTGGGGTGTTGCGATTGATTTTCGGCCGAATTAGAACTAGGGTGTCACGGGGATTCTCTCCGTGGCCAGTTTTAACGATGGGTGTCGTCGCCTTAAAGCTAGGGTGTCGTGAACTTTCCACTAGGGTGTCGCGAAGGATTAACGACCGAATTTGAAGTAGGGCGTCGCGGGGATTCCTTACCATCCGGACTCTCAGAGCGAGGGAGGGGAAGAAAGATAGTTCTTCTTGCATAGATGAAATTCAGTTGAGCACGAACCTATGCCCTCGCTCTGAAAGTCCGGTCGATAGGAAATATTTCAGCTTCGAGGCTGAAAAACCTGGCTACTAGAGTCTACTGGAGTCTTCAAATATAAAAGTTTATCTAATGAGTTTTTCCCTGCCAAAACCTCACGTAGACGTTCGCTTCTCTCTGAATTCGGCCAGGTCTGTAAGATGGGCCTAAGCTGCCTTCGTTATCTCTTCGTCAATTGCTTTTAAAAGGCTCAGACACATCTTCTCGAGACTCCCATTTGATCTTCGAAAGTAATGACAGGAAAACAGATGGAGGAACATGACTAGCATTCCCAAGCAGATGGAGGAAAAAAGGAGCCTTTTAAAAGCAATTGACGAAGAGATAACGGAGGCAGCTGAGGCCCATCTTACAGACCTGGCCGAATTCAGAGAGAGAAGCAAATGTCTACGTGAGGTTTTGGCAAGGAAAATCTCATTGGATAAACTTTTATATTTGAAGACTCCAGTAGACTCCAGTAGCCAGGTTTTTCAACCTCTAAGCTGAAATATTTTCTGTCGACCAGACTTTCAAAGCAACGGCGTAGGTTCGTGCTCAACCGATTCCTTAGCATCCGGACTCTCAGAGCGAGGGAGGGGAAGAAAGAGTTCATCTTGCAGAGATGAAATCCAACATAAATTGGCGCTAGGATGGAGGGAAAGGGCCGCATTAAAAGAGTTGCTTACAAAATAGTTATGACTCTCAGAATGTCATAACTATTTTATTCTAAGGAAGTTACTCGCGCATTAAACGGTTTGGTCACGCATTAACTAACTCTAACCAGAAAAAACTGTTGGTGTAATAAAGGAGCTTTACAAAGAAGTGGGAAGAAAGTCTTTTTACTTTGTGCTGCGGATGACATTTCCTTCAGAAGTTTTTTGTACACAGACTCCAGTAGCCAGGTTTTCCAGCCTCGAAGCTGAAATATTTTCGTTCGACCGAGGAAGAATGAGAGTTCTTCTGGCACAGATGAAATCCAACGTAAAATGGAGCTAGGATGGAGGGAAAGGGTATTTTCGTCCGTATGCTAATTAAAAAAAAAGCGAACGGCTTTAAATAGCCGTCACGTTCAGAACGTAACATCAAAGCAAAGCCATACCGCTCGACAGGTCATCCACGTAGGAGCCACGTGGACCAATCAGAAGACGCGGTGCAGCCCACGTAGGCCTTGCTGCACCGGGGGCGGTGTACAAAGTGTTTTCCATTTAGGTTTACAGAGGTTGTAGCCCACCTGAAATAAGATATGAATCTGCCTCAAGATTGATTGGGATGCGTCTCCTTTTATCTTTAGAAGGGGAGAGAGAAAAATAATTATAATGTGTCATGAAGTCATTCACCCAAATGTTATATCAGACATATGAGCAAGCAAAGCACAAAAGAAAATGGGGTTCAATAAGGCCTCTCTTTGTAGACTGCTACCACGTCAAATTGAGAACTTCCACTGCACTCTCGAATTGAAATCTTCCACTGCATCCTGTGCAGGATTATTAATTTGCACCAAGTATGACCTCCACTGCACTATCAAATTGAAGTCTCCCACTGCAATCTGGCTGGATTATTTGGACCATGCACCATTTACCAAGCTTTCTTCTTCTCATTCTACCTTTGGCTGTGCTTGCACAATAGGAAAAAAGGAGGGGAAACATTTTTCAAGCATTGTTACCAATAATTTACAATGAGTGCGGTTCATGAATTAAGCCTGCATTCTTTAGTTTCCAGGTGCATGCCCACTTGACCTTATGTGGGACAATTATTTGGACTAAATAATACTGCTATAAGTGTCACTTCATTCTAAACTAACACCAAAAAGACAAATAGCAACAATTTAGGATGATGTCTGGTTGGTGGGCTTCATGTAAGCAAAAGTTTTGGAGCATTAACCTATTCTTTGGGATGTTTCTCTGGCTCACTTTTAGCTTATCATTGCTTATTTGAAAAATTACCTAACTGATCCACCTTCCCGCATAACCAAACCTTCTTGTCTTCTCTGTCTCCAGACAAAATGTCACTGAGAGAATGCCTTAAACAAGAAATGCCAAGAGCTCAAAACTTGCAGAACACTCTGGCATTGAGTCTTGGAAGCTCTGTTTCTCGCACTAAGCGACAAATGATCGAAATATTTTTTTTTTTTGGTGACTAATATATCCAGCCAATTAACCATAATTGGTTACATGCGCATTTGCTCCTTGACTCAAGTAAAAAGAATAAGAAAAGCACAAGTTCTTTAACTAAGGGTGAAAAAATGGAAGCATTCCAATGAGACAAAACTCACAGAGGAGGCAAGTATTAGTGATTTCCGAGTCTGAAGTATTGTCAAACTAAACCACCTAACCCACATCCCAAAGACCTCACTAGCTTATGTGGGGAAATAGTTTCTTTATGAATATGTGAAGGAGAAATTGACTAGTTTGCTGACACAAAAATAGGGTGCAAAAGTTATAGGTTTGCTTCTCTAAGCAGTAGATTTATATTCCTTTATTAACATACAATGCGAACCACCTATGCTAATACATTATGAAACAATAGTCATTCTTGATCGGATTTACCAGTTACATGGGAGAATTGCTCATTTATTCAGAAGCTTTGTTTCTTTTAGAGAAATTGATTATTTACTCCAGCAGCTGAAAGGCATCTGTTTGAACTCTATGATTGGTTTCTGAAATACCAGCATCCTCATTAGTCTCTTTGATCCATTAAAGAAGTCACTATATTGAAATCGCTGCAAATATTTTCTGACATGGGAGAATATGTGGTAATAATAGAAAGCTTTTGTAAGCTAAATCCATTAAGTTAAATATATGAAATTTAGGTCTAAGTCATTTCTTGAATTTGATAAATGGTTAATAAAGGAAAATAACATTGACTTGGCATATTGACAGTGATCAGAGAGTATCCCTTCCTCCATTTACTATGAAGAGGATGGCCTTGATGCGTGTTAAACTCCAGATTAACTCGCTTCTCCTCGCACCATCGATCATCCATAGTTCCAGAGGTGGGGAGGCCGAAGATGGCAAGGGAACAAACAACTACAAATACAGAGACAAGGGAGAGATGGAAAGGCTAAAGAAGGTGGTGTTGGAAATACACCCTCAATCACCCTCAGAACAAATTAGCGGAACCTATTTTTAACAATTTCTACGTGTGCACAATCACAAGAAATATGCAGATCTACCATAATCACAGTATATGCGGAATAAAATCAAGCACCATACAAAAAACATCAAATTTACATGCAAAACCCCTCCAATGTGAAGGAGAAAAACCAAATGATAAATTTTGAAACCAATCCGCTAATCTCAATAAAAGATTACAATCTTCTTCAAATTTTTGCCCAAATTTGGAAACTATTCAAATTGAAAATCAGCACTAATTATGGGTACAAGAAAGATCTCACCAACGCATGGATGCTCCTCCGTGCTCCCAAAATTTGCTTTCGAACTCCTTCGGATACGCCTCCTGATATTGCACTGGGCTTCTCCAAGTTCCTTTTCATGTAGCTCTCGGCTCTTAAAAAATCTAAAATTTTCTCTCTTTTTTTTTGTATAAAATGGCACACCAGATTTTCTCCCTCTTCTCCTATCCATAATAGGTCTCCACCTATTTTCAGTTTTTTAAAATAACCGAACCCACCTCCCACACGGGATGGGTTTTCGTAACTCACGGATGTGGTTTGTTGGGTGATGGTATCCTTTCACGTGGAGGGAGCCATCCAACAATATCTTCCCCTCCCGACTACGTGAGGGAATCCACCAAGCCTACTTTCCTTCTATAAGCTTCAACCTTCTTCATAAGCAATGACTTTGTCATTATATCTGACCCATTATTATCTGTGTAGATATTCTCCAACTGCAATTGCTTCTCTTCCAAGATTTGTCCGATCCAGTGATAACGCATATCAATGTGCTTCGACTTGGAGTGAAAAATCAGATTCTTGCTCAGGTGGATGGTATTCTGATTGTCACAATAAGTCACATAATTGTCATGCCTAACATCCAGCTCTTGAAAAAAATCTCTTCAACCACAATAGCTCCTTGCAGCCTTCTGTCACTGCTATGTACTCAGCCTCTATGAACGATAATGCAACACACTTTGTAGCTTGGACTGCCAGAAAATTGCTCTCTCTGCAAAAGTAACCAAGTAACTAAACGTGAACTTTCTGGAATCAATATCTCATGCTATATCAGCATCTGTATATGTCTGTAATACAGGCTCTCTCCATCCATAACAAAGGCTCTAGTTAGCTATACCTCTCAAATACCTCATGATCTACTTCACCGCTACCCAATGCTCCTTTTCTAGATTCACCAAGAATTTGCTCACTACACCAACTACATATGCTAAGTTTGGTCGAGTGTAGACCATAGCATACATAAGACTGCCTACGACTGAGGCATAAGGGACTAGTCTCTCTATCTCCTGCTTCTCCTTCTCTGAGGTAGGGCTCTGCTCTGAACTCAGTTTGAAGTGTCTAGCTACTGGACATGCAACTGGCTTGGCACTATTCATGCTGAATCTCTGAAGGACCTTCTCTATGTATTTCTTCTGGGACAACCATAGCCTGCATGCTTATCTATCCCTGAATACATGCATCCCCAATATTTGTTTCACTGGCCCCATATCCTTCATATCAAAAGCTTTCCCTAACTCCTTCAGTATGCCAATCTTGCTGGAGTCCTGCCCAATGATCAACATATCATCTACATATAAGAGAAGGATGATAAAATCATCTCCAGTGAACCTTCTAATGAAGACACAATGATCTGTGGTTGTTCTTTTATAGCCAACCTGTACCATGGAAGCCTCAACTTTCTGTACCACTGTAAGGATGCCTGCTTGAGACTATATAGACTCTTTTTGAGTCTGCATGCCATGTGCTCCTTGCCTTTCACCTTGAAACCTTCAGGCTGCTCCATATAGACCTCTTCCTCTAGGTCACCGTGCAAAAATGTTGTCTTCACGTCTAGCTATTCTACCTCTAAATTCATGCTAGCTGCCAATCCTAACACTGTCCTGATTGAGGTTATCTTCACTACTGAAGAGAATATCTCATCAAAATCAACTCCTTTCTTTTGTGCAAAACCCTTCACAACTAGTCGTGCTTTATACCTAGGCTGTGAGCTCTTCTCTTCTGCCTTTACCTTGTAGACCCACTTGTTTCTGAGTACCTTTTTTTCCTTGGGCCTAGCTACCAAGTTATATGTATGATTATGCTGAAGAGAGTTCATCTCCACCTGCATAGCTCTCTGCCACTGCTCCTGTTGCTCACTGGCCTGGACCGCCTCATATGACTTTGGCTCATCTGCATCTGTCAACATGATATACTCATGCACTGAATACCGACTAGATGGTTGCTTTGCTCTCGTGGATCTCCTCACCTCTATCAATAGCTCCTCCTCAGGGATCTGAATCTTTTGATCTGTACCCTCGGTATGTGTAGGCTGCTGCTTATCTATACCCTGTACTGGCTGCTCCTTTGGCTCATCTCTGGCCTCTATCTGAACTACTGGAGGACTGATAGGCTCCATGTCTACTGAGCCATACATTTCTGACTCAGACTGATGCTATGCGCTCTTGATATCTTCTATGGTTTGATTCTCATAGAATATGACATCTCTGCTCCTGACTACCTTCCTGTCAACGGGTCCCATAGCTTGTAACTAAACTGCTCATCACCAAACCCCAGAAAGATACATTGTCTTGCTTTGTCATCTAACTTTGTCCTCTCATCCTTGGGCCTATGCATAAATGCCCTGTAACCAAAAATCCTCAGATAATCATATCTGACATTCTTGCCGGTCCACACCTTCTTTAACACCTCTCCATCTAAAGTTGATGAGGGAGATCTATTTATCAAATAACATGCTGGCTGAACTGCCTCCCCCCAAAAACTCTTGGACAACTTGGACTGGGAGAGCATGCACCTGATTCTCTCCACTATCATCCTATTCATTCTCTCAGCTACTCCATTCTCCTATGGAGTCTTTAACACTGTCTACTCATGTCTAATGCCTTGTGATCTGCAGCACTAGTGAAAAACTCCTATGTACTCTCCCCCATTGTCTGTGCGAATGCATCTCAGCTTCTTTTCTGTCTTTCTCTCCATAAGTCTGTGAAAAGTCTCAAAAACTGCTGCCACCTGGTCCTTAGACTTTAAAACAAAATCCCACACCTTTTTGGAGGCATCATCTATAAATGTGACGAAGTAAGAGGCTCCCCCTAAGGTCTTCTCCCTCATGGGTACACCTGCTCCAAAAGACCAGTCTTCTTCTTGGAGCTACTCTGAAATGTCACCCTATGCTGCTTACCCACCATACAGTGGGTATAATCACTGAGAACTCTACCCTGTATCTTTGGTAAGACCCATGCTCTGGCAAGAGTTTGCAGCCCCTTCCCACCAATATGGCCTAACCTCTTGTGCCACAAATCTACAGTATCATGCTCTGCTGCACATACCTCTGATCCAACTAATCTAGACTGCAACCTGTATAATGTGCAAGATCTCTGTCCTTTGGCAGTCACTATAGCACCTCTGATCAGCTTCCATTGATCTCCCCTAAATTGGCTGACATATCCCTCTTCATCTAACTTGCCTGTTGAGATGAGATTCATCTTGAGATCTAAAACATGTCTGGCCTCTTTGAGTATCAATCTGTAGTCTTCACGTGTCTAAATCACTACTTCTTCTATCCAACATATCTTGGAAACACCATTGTTTCCCATTCGGATCACACTGAGATCACTTGTCCTATAGGATGTGAAGAACTCTCTCCTAGGTGTGGCATGATAAGAAACTCCAGTATCCACCATCCAATCAACCTAATTTGATGTGGTGGATAAGCACTGATCAACATAATCTGTAAATAGAATGATGTCTTCTCTTAAGGCAACTACTGCTATCTCTCTATCTTTCATCCCATCAGTCTTACCGCCTTCTTTGTTCTTCTTCTTTAATTATCTGCATTCACTTTTGTAGTGTCCCTTCTTACCACAATTGTAGCATTCAATTTCCTTTCTTGGCCTCGATTTGCTTCTGTCTCTATCTCTGTTATTTCTTTTCTATTGAATTGTCTCACTTTGCCCTTTGTGACAAGTGCATCTGTTTGTGTTTGGGACTCTTCAGTTCCCTTCCTTCTTTCTCATTAAGCAGGCTGCTAGTAGCCTGACTCATGGTAATAACTCCATCAGAGGCAGAGTTACTCAAAGACACTACCAGTGTCTCCCAACTATCGATAGAAAACTCAACAACAAAAGTGCTTGAAGTTCATCTTCTAGAAGCATCTTCATTGTGGCCAGCTGATTCGCAATACTCTTCATCTCATTTAGGTGCTCTGCAATTGATTTACTTGTACTTCATATTTACAAGCTTTCTGATTAGGTATACTTTATTCCCAGCAGTTTTCCTCTCATACAACCTTTGTAATTTTTTTCATAATTCATAAGCTGAGGTTTTATTAGAAATATGATAGAATATTGTGTCATCCACCCATTGTCTGATGACACTAATTGCTTTTCTATCCATAGTGATCCAAACTTCATCATCATATTTTTTTGGCTTCTGTCCCATCTTTTCAAAAGCTTGGCTAAATTCTTGCAGTACAAGAGATCCATCATCGTTGGTTTCCAAATCAACCAATTACTGCCGTTGAGACTAATCATCCTGCTGGTATTGGTGGTAGTATCCATATGTGGCACGCACAAATACTTTGTTATGATCCCTAGACTTGCAACCTCGCTTTGATACCAATTTTGTTGGGAATACACCCTCAATCACCCTCAGAACAATTAGTAGAACCTGTTTTTAATAATTTCTACGTGTGTACAATCACAAGAAAATATGCAGATCTACCACAATCACAGGATATGTGGAATAAAATCAAGCACCACTCAAAGACACCAAATTTACATAAAAAACCCCTCCAATATGAAGGAGAAAAATCACGGGGCAAATTTTGAGAGCAATCCACTAGTCTCAATAAAAGATTACAATCCTCTCCGAATTTTTGCCCAAAATTCGAAAACTATTCAAACTGAAAATCAGCACTAATTGTAGGTACAAGAAGATCTCATCAACGCGTGAATGCTCCTCCGTGCTCCCAAATTTGCTCTTGAACTTCTCCGGATTCGCCTCCTGATGTTGCACTGGGCTTCTTCTAAATTTGGACTTCTCCAAGTTCCTTTTCAGATGGCTCTCGGCTCTCAGAAAAATCTAAAATATCTTTTTTTTTCTTTTTTTTTTTTTTGTAAAACGGCACATCAGACTTCTTTCCTCTTCTTCTACTAGTAATAGGTCTCCATCTATTTCTGATTTTTTAAAATAACCGAACACACTTTCCATACAGGATGGGTTTTTGTAACTCACGGACCACATTCAGTGTGAAATGTGGTTTATTGGGTGATGATTATTCCGTCACATGGAGGGAGCCACCTAACAGGTGGCGAGGGGACTAACAAGCTCTACTTGCCGACAGAAATTATCTATGAACAAACTTAGTGAGAGCTCCGTCTTCTCCAACACTTGCCTCTGCCAAGCCACTCCTTCCACCTTGTAGCCTCTTGTGGTGGCATACTATGCTTCAATAAAACGCAAACCCCTCGAGACCGTATCCGTTGGACTGATGTATTGAACTCAATTCAATTTAAAAGCTTGAGCCATTTAATTTTGAATCTTATCATTTATATCAATCCATCCATCTCTCACTATTATTCCTTGTAAGAGTAAACCTCACATATAATCCTCAACAGTCCTGGGTTCCATCTCTCAACAGGAGATTACACGTTGCAAGATATAACAGGCCCAATAAGCAAGTATGAGGAGAAGAGTGTTAATTCCTTGGCTATTCAGAATGAAATATTTATTGATATGATGAGGAGCATAAGAAACGACTTGAGATTCATTACAAGCATGATTGCTAACTGAGCGGCTTAATTTCTTGGAAGATCTTTTCTATCAATCTCATGCGTTACACAGAAAGCCCTCTCTTGTGTGAGTTCTTCAATGGCTAGTACAACTCCATCATGCTTTGTTATCCACCGCACTGAAGAAGTCTAGAACTTATAGTCTCCCACTAGAAGATTATCAATCCGACCTTGCATGGAAAGAGTGGTGATCACTGTGAAGGAAAGCAACTAACAGTATGATGTTCTTATAAGACTTAATTTGATTATATTGATCACGATATCAAATATGCAGAAATACGGTACCAATATATTTATTATGATCGATAAATACCTTCAGCCATTATTATTAATGTTCTTTCCGATGAGAATAAGGAATTCGATCTTCCTTGAATCAGCTGCACGGGATCTTGATCTTCCTTCTCTCTAGGGATCTCGATCTTCCTCCTTCGATGGATCTTGATTGATCTTCCTCCTCCTCTCGATAGATCTTGATTGATCTTCCTTCTCTCGATGAATCTTGATTGAGTTCTTCCAATCAACGAGCCATCGCACTCTGATGGTGTATGCCCTCAGGATGTGCTCTTGATCAGGGACTCAATGCCTCCGCTTATTAGGTTTTTCTTTGATAACCTTGTTGAAAGCCTTAGGAAGGGTTCCCTATTTATACTCAAATCCCTTCACCGCATGCTTCCATCAAGCAAGCGTTCAACATTTAAGGGGGGGCTGTTATCACTTCTTAATTAGTGAAATGATAGTAATAAAATAAGGACCATTAAAAGCGACGGGTTATTACATTCTCCCACTTGGTCCGTATATTTTATCAACACTGAACAAGAAACTAAATACATGAATCATAGCGATAGGTCCTCTATAATTGAGTATTATCTTCTATGTATTACAATGCATTCAATTTCTTTACCACTATTCCAAATGTGACAACATAACATAATGAATAAACCATATGTTTATTCAGAGTCCAAAAGAAAAGTTTGTCATTTCTCAAAAGTCATATAACGTGTACACCTGAATGAGAAATAAACAAATAATTAAAATAAGAGTTTCTTTGTACAAATTGTTATCCATACAATTATATCATGGAACCAACTCCCATTCTTATCACATGATCCTTAAAATTCTTAATTGGCATGCCTTTAGTCAAAGGATCAGCTATCATCAATTCAGTGCTAACGTGTTCTATGACCACTTTGTTTTCTTTAACACGTTCTCTTATGGCTAAATACTTAATGTCGATATGTTTACTTCGACTACCACTCTTATGGTTTTTAGCCAAAAATACAGCAGCTGAATTGTCACAGTACAGTTTAATTGGCCTAGTAATGGAGTCAACAATTCTAAGCCCTGAGATGAAACTCTTCAACCATACACCTTGCGATGTAGCCTCAAAACAAGTAACGAACTCCGCTTCCATAGTAGAGGTAGCAGTCAAAGTCTGCTTTGCACTCCTCCATGATATGGCTCCACCAGCTAACATAAATATAAATCCTGATGTTGATTTCTGAGAATCAACGCAGCCAGCAAAGTCCGAATCTGAGTAGCCCTCTATCTCCAAATGATCAGTTTGTCTATACATGAGCATGTAGTCCTTGGTCCCTTGAAGATACCTCATGACCTTTTTAGCAGCTCTCCAGTGGTCTAAACCTGGATTACTCTGATATCTTCCCAACATTCCTACTGCAAATGCAATGTCAGGTCTTGTGCAAACCTGAGCATACATTAGGCTTCCAACAGCTGAAGCATATGGAATGTTGTGCATCTGTTCCGTTCAAGTTCATTTTTAGGGCACTGGTTCAAAGCGAACTTGTCACCCTTCACTATAGGTGCAACACTTGGTGAACAATTTTTCATCCGAAATCTCTCCAAGACTTTATTGATATAAGTTTCTTGAGACAATCCCAAAATGCCTCGAGATCTTTCTCTATGGATCTTAATGCCAATGACATAAGATGCCTCACTCATATCTTTCATATCAAAATTTTTGGAGAGAAATTGTTTCACCTCATATAGCAACCCTTTATCATTGGTTGCAAGTAGAATGTCATCCACATATAGGACCAAGAAACAAATTTTGCTCCCACTAACCTTCTGGTATATACATTGATCCATGATGTTCTCTTCAAAACCAAAGGAAGAGATCACATCATGAAATTTTAAATACCACTGACGTGAGGCTTGTTTCAATCCATATATGGATTTCTTAAGCTTTGCAAACCAAATGCTCACCATCACTAGAGGAAAATCCTTCAGGCTGTTTCATGTAAACCTCTTCCTCTAGATCTCCATTAAGGAATGCGGTCTTCACATCCATTTGATGTAACTCAAAATCAAAATGAGCTACCAATGCCATAATTATTCGGAGAGAGTCTTTCTTGGATACAGGAGAAAATGTCTCCGTGTAGTCGATTCCTTCCCTCTGAGTGAATCCTTTGGCAACGAGTCTTGCTTTATATCTCTCAATGTTGCCTTGTGAGTCTTTCTTTATTTTGAAGATCCATCTACATCCAATGGCTTTTACACCATCAGGCAACTCAACAAGATCCCAGACTCGATTAGATGCCATAGATTCCATCTCGTCTTCATGGCATTGAACCACAAGTTTGATTCCTTAGAACTCATGGCTTGTGAAAACGTTTCAGGATCATTTTCGGCTCCAATGTTATAGTCAGATTCATGTAGATACACAACATAATCACTAGGAATTGCTGATTTCTTTATTCTAGTTGATCTTCTTAATGTTGTGTCAATGACCTCTTGAGGAGTATCTTGCACAACTGATTGTTGATGAACAACACGATCTTCTAGATTACCATCAGCTTGTGAAATCTCAATGACTGGTTGTTGGGCACTTAATTGAGTTTGAGGAGTGCTATAAATAACAACCAATCCCTCACTTGAAGTGGAAGTTGGAATAACTGAATGATCTTTCTCAGAAGAAGCCAAATACTGAGATTGATCACTCCCACTGATCAAGTCATTCTCAAGAAATTTTGCATTTCTTGATTCCACAATCCTAGTGCTGTGAGATGGACAATAAAATCTATAACCCTTGGACTTCTCAGCATATCCAATAAAGTATCCACTAATAGTCCTTGGGTCTAGTTTCTTTTCTTGTGGATTATAGACTCTTACTTCAGATGGGCATCCCCAAACACGTATATGTTGCAGACTTGGTTTCCAACCTTTAAATAACTCAAATGGCGTTTTGGAAACAGCCTTGGTTGGAACCCGATTCAATATATACGCAGCAGTTTTAAGAGCTTCAGTCCACAAGGATTTAGGTAAGTTAGAGCTGACAATCATGCTCCTTACCATGTCCAATAATGTCCGGTTTCTCCTTTCAGCTACACCGTTTTGGTCAGGAGACCCTGGCATGGTGTATTGTGCAACAATTCCATTTTCTTCAAGAAACCGAGCAAACGGACCAGGTGCTTGTCCATTCTCAGTGTATCTACCATAATATTCTCCACCTCTATCTGACCTCACGATTTTAATTTGCTTGCCGCATTGTTTCTCTACTTCTGCCTTAAATACCTTAAAGGCATCTAATGCTTCGTTCTTATTATGAAGTAGGTAGAGATACATATATCGTGAATAGTCATCAATAAATGAGATGAAGTATCTCTGACCATACGAATCCATATCTGGGCTACAGATATCCGTATGTATGATCTCCAGTATTTCCGAACTTCTCTTGGCATTTTTCTTGGACTTGTTGGTTTGCTTTCCCTTTATGCAGTCCACACAAGTGTCAAAATCAGTAAAATCAAGAGTATCAAGTACTCCATCTTTTACTAATCTTTTAATTCTCTCAATGGAGATATGACCTAATCTCCGATGCCACAAAATAGAGGAATTCTCATTTATAACACATCTTTTCATACCAGTTTGGGCGTGCATCACATTATAGGTGGTATTATTTTTCAGATTGATTTGGAAAAGATTGTCTGACAATGTACCATTCCCAATAAGCTTAGATTTATAAAATAAATCAACAGAGCTTTTATTAAAATTAAAGGAGTATCCTGCTGGTACAAGCCTTGACACTGAAATCAAATTTCTAGAGAAACTTGGAATATAAAATGTCTTTTCCAAATCCAAAACAAAACCAGAATGTAAAATAAGTCTGCACGTTCCAATTGCTTCCACATGTGAACCCATCTTGTTTCCTGAATAGATGCTTTGTTCACTTCCCAATGGTTTCCTTTGATTTAGAAAACCCTGCAAGGTATTTGAAACATGGATTGTAGAACCAGAATCAATCCACCATGTGTTATGACATATAACCAAATTGGATTCATGACATACGAATGAGGTTAGAGTACCTTTCTTGTCAAGCCAAGCTTTGAATTTGAGACAATCTTTCTTTATATGTCCTTTCTTCTTGCAAAAGAAGCACTTGGACTCCTTCTTGTCTTCTGTATGGATGGATACTTTACCCTTTCCTTTGCGTTTGGCTTTGGGAGCTTTAGTCTTTCTCTGAGTGACTAAATGTGCACTTTCTCCCATTTCTAAAATCAGCCTCCCTTCCTCTTGAACACACATGGTCAGAAGTTCATTAATTGACCATTTGTCCTTATGTGTATTGTAAGATATTTTGAAGGGACTATATGCTGTGGGAGTGAGCTCAAAATAAAGTGCACCAAGAAAGATTCTGACATCTCAACCTCTAGGGATTTCAACTGAGCCGCAATGTCCCTCATCTTCATGATGTGCTCACGCACACCTCCAACCGTAGTGAGCTTCATTGATGATAATTTTGTCATTAGGGTGCTAGCCATTGCCTTATCTGAAGACTCAAATTGTGCATCAATAGCCTTCAGAAGTTCCTTGACATTTTTGCACTCAGGAATTGAACCACGTATACTAGCAGAAATTTTAGTACGTATGAACATCATACTGAGGCGATTGGACCGTTCCCATCGTTCATACGCAGCAATCTCAGCCTGAGTGCTAGTAGATGTAACTGAATGTGGTTCATCCTTCCTGATAGCATAGTCAATATCCATGCACCCTAATTGAAGAAGAATTCTCTCCTTCCATAATTTATAATTATCACCACTTAAATCGGGAATGTCACATTTCATATCAGAAATATTAACAGGCAAAATAGCTGCATAAAAAATAAATCATGTTCATGTAATTGAATTTGAGGCATATAACTTGATGTCATGTTTTACCAATGTAAACATGCAATAACATGAATCAATAACATACAATAACTACCTGTGGGCTAAGTTATTATACTCAAATAGACTCATTAGCTTAATGATGTGACTAACAAATTATATTCCTTTCTTAATTCCTGTGGGTAATTAAGAAAATAATTTGTTATCGCATCCTAATTAATTATATTAGTGCAACAAAAATTCCTGTGGGATAAGATTCATTACATTAATATAATTAGTCACAATTAATGTCATCTAACCTTATGTGATCTTTGCAACTCAATATATAATTTTGATTAATCAAAGATGCTGTGGCTACTCCTCAATTAATCAACATCATATTGATCACATGACATTAATATGCATATAGATTAACCAATTTAGCATGATTATTAGGTAGTGATCTTAATCAACGTAACATTTCCAAATCAAGATCCGAGTTAGTCAAATTGGCCAGGCCAGTGAAAGAGAAGTGGGGGTCCCCCCGTTGCTTTCCTTAGGTCAGTCAACGGAACCAATTAAGTAACCACAATCTCTTTACCTTTCTAGACACCAACTGACCAATCAGACCTTGAAAGGATTTGCACTGTGATTTTCACACTACCACCAAATTCATGCATAGAATAAATCTAGTATGCAGAACAGAGACAACATTTCAATATCTATTTAATGAATTTTAAATTATCATCTTAAGAAAAATTTTTGTTAATTAAAACACGTCCGGCCGTAGCTCATTATTCCCTTGGGCCAGTCTATGCAAAACACCGTAGGCATAGAGACTCAGGAGGCGTATTTTAATACAAAAATTTAAACTCAAGAAACAAATGATAAAAATAAATCATGTTACATGATTTAATAAAATATTAAACAGATAATAAATGCATTTAAAATCCAACCAATCCAGATTTTAAATCCCG
>UESW01005042.1:267459-289843 GCA_900491605.1 Calamus simplicifolius | reverse complement strand
AACCCCTAAGAAACAGTTACCGTATAATTCATCCTCTTGACCACAAATGCTAAGGATGGCTTAAGAGCCTGTCAACTCTAAATAGCAAATCCATAAAGTGATTTCAATTTAGTGATCATGTGACTTTCACATGAAGTGCCTTGGCCAAGGTCTTGCTAAATTGAAACACAAGCATTTCTCCTTTTAATGGGATAGGTCAAATTCCATCTTGATCCACAACTGACTACCACAAGTACTTGACTGCACCCAGTAACCTTTCGTAGCTGGATTAGAAATCCAGGTGGTCCGGCACCTAAGTACAATGAGTTGCTTGTAAGCCACTGGTTGTGATCTTCAGGTCTGAAGGATACTTATACCTATATCTTCTCGGATTAACTCTTGACAGCAGAGTATCCGGAAATGAGTCACGTTCGGTGAAATGTACTCCTACACTTTCACCTGTATGTCATACCAGTGTCTCTACACTCCTTGGTTAAGAGGATAACCAACAAATATGATATACAACGTCCTATAATTGATAGTACTATGGCCCTGTCATAGTATATCATTTGGTCGCGAACTCTTTTAAGGACCTTCTAAGATAAATCCTCCTTTATCGTGAGGAAGATCCTAAGGGCTTCATTACTTTCAGGAGTATTAAGAAGATGTTCTTGTAATGAATAAACTGCCAAATAACTTTTATTAATATATCAATTTATATACAATTTACATCAGCACAATCATCAAATGATTGGCTTTAGGATACAATTCCCAACAAAAATCATCCCCAGTGAACCTTCTAATGAAGACACAATGATCTGTGGTTGTTCTTTTATAGCCAACTTGTACCATGGAAGCCTCAAACTTTCTATACCACTATCGGGATGCCTGCTTGAGACTATATAGACTCTTTTTGAGTCTGCATGCCATGTGCTCCTTGCCTTTCACCTTGAAACCATCAGGCTGCTCCATATAGACCTCTTCCTCTAGGTCACCGTGCAAGAATGTTGTCTTCACGTTAGCTATTCTACTTCTAAATTCATGCTAGCTGCCAATCCTAACACTATCCTGATTGAGGTTATCTTCACTACTGAAGAGAATATCTCATCAAAATCAACTCCTTTCTTTTGTACAAAACCCTTCACAACTAGTCGTGCTTTATACCTGGGCTGTGAGCTCTTCTCTTCTGCCTTTACCTTGTAGACTCACTTGTTCTGAGTACCTTTTTTTCCTTGGGCCTAGCTACCAAGTCATATGTATGATTATGCTGAAGAGAGTCCATCTCCTCCTGCATAGCTCTCTGCCACTGCTCCTGTTGCTCACTGGCCTGGGCCGCCTCATATGACTCTGGCTCATCTGCATCTATCAACATGATATACTCATGCACTGAATACCGACTAGATGGTTACTTTGCTCTCGTGGATCTCCTCACCTCTATTGATAGCTCCTCCTCAAGGATCTGAATCTTTTGATCTGTACCCTCGGTATGTATAGGCTGCTGCTCATCTATATCCTGTACTGGCTGCTCTTTGGCTCATCTCTGGCCTCTATCTGAACTGCTGGAGGACTGACAGGCTCCATGTCTACTAAGCCATACGTTTCTGACTCAGACTGATGCTATGCCCTCTTGATATCTTCTATGGTTTGATTCTCATAGAATATGACATCTCTGCTCCTGACTACCTTCCTGTCAACTGGGTCCCATAGTTTGTAACTAAACTGCTCATCACCAAACCCCAGAAAGATACATTGTCTTGCTTTGTCATCTAACTTTGTCCTCTCATCCTTGGGCCTATGCATAAATGCCCTGTAACCAAAAATCCTTAGATAATCATATCTGACATTCTTGCTGGTCCACACCTTCTCTAGCACCTCTCCATCTAAAGTTGATGAGGGAGATCCATTTATCAAATAATATACTGTCTAAAGTGCCTCCCCCCAAAAGCTCTTGGATAACTTGGACTGGGAGAGCATGCACCTGACTCTCTCCACTATCATCCTGTTCATTCTCTCAGCTGCTCCATTCTCCTGTGGAGTTTTTAACACTGTCTACTCATGTCTAATGCCTTGTGATCTGCAATACTAGTGAAAAACTCCTATGTACTCTCCCCCCATTGTCTGTGCGAATGCATGTCAGCTTCTTTTCTACCTTTCTCTCCACAAGTCTGTGAAAAGTCTCAAAAACTGCTACCACCTGGTCCTTAGACTTAAAACAAAATCCCACACCTTTCTGGAGGCATCATCTATAAATGTGACGAAGTAAGAGGCTCCCCCTACGGTCTTCTCCCTCATGGGTCCACACACATCTAAGTACACCTGCTCCAAAAGACCAGTCTTCTTCTTGGAGCTACTCTGAAATGTCACCCTATGTTGCTTACCCACCACACAGTAGGTACAATCACTAAGAACTCTACCCTGTATCTTTGGTAAGACCCATGCTCTGGCAAGAGTTTGCAGCCCTTTCCCACCAATATGGCCTAATCCTGTGCCATAAATCTACAGTATCATGCTCTGCTGCGCATACCTCTGATCTAACTAATCTAGACTGCAACCTGTATAATATGCAAGATCTCTATCCTTTGGCAATCACTATAGCACCTCTGATCAGCTTCCATTGATCTCCCCCAAATTGGCTGACATATCCCTCTTTATCTAACTTGCCTGTTGAGATGAGATTCATCTTGAGATCTAAAACATGTCTGGCCTCTTTGAGTATCAATCTGTAGTCTTCACGTGTCTAAATCACTGCTTCTCCTATCCCACATATCTTGGAAACACCATTGTTTTCCATTCGGATCACACCGAGATCACCTGTCCTATAGGATGTGAAGAACTCTCTCCTAGGGTGGCATGATAAGAAACTCCAGTATCCACCATCCAATCAACCTAATTTGATGTGGTGGATAAGCACTGATCAACATAATCTGTAAATAGAATGATGTCTTCTCCTGAGGCAACTACTGCTATCTCTCTATCTTCATGTCATCAGTCTTACCGCCTTCTTTGTTCTTCTTCTTTAATTATCTGCATTCACTTTTGTAGTGTCCTTTCTTACCACAATTGTAGCATTCAATTTCCTTTCTTGGCCTGGATTTTCTTCTGTCTCTACCTCTGTTGTTTTCTTTTCTATTGAATTGTCTCACTTTGCCCTTTGTGACAAGTGCATCTGTTTGTGTTTGGGACTCTTCAGTTCCCTTCCTTCTTTCCTCATTAAGCAAACTACTAGTAGCCTGACTCATGGTAATAACTCCATCAGGGGCAGAGTTACTCAAAGACACTACTAGTGTCTCCCAACTATCAGGTAGAAACTCAACAACAAAAGTGCTTGAAGTTCATCTTCTAGAAGCATCTTCATTGTGGCCAGCTGATTCGCAATACTCTTCATCTCATTTAGGTGCTCTGCAATTGATTTACCCGACTTGTACTTCAAATTTACAAGCTTTCTGATTAGGTATACTTTATCCCCGGCAGTTTTCCTCTCATACAACCTTTTTAATTTTTTTCATAATTCATAAGCTGAGGTTTTATTAGAAATATGATGGAATACTGTGTCATCCACCCATTGTCTGATGACACTAATTGCTTTTCTATCTATAGTGGGCCAAACTTCATCATCATATTTTTTTGGCTTCTATCCCATCTTTCAAAAGCTTGGCTAAATTCTTGCAGTACAAGAGATCCATCATCTTTGGTTTCCAAATCAACCAATTACTGCCGTTGAGACTAATCATCCTGCTGGTATTGGTGGTAGTATCCATATGTGGCACGCACAAATACTTTGTTCTGATCCCTAGACTTGCAACCTCGCTTTGATACCAATTTGTTGGGAATACACCCTCAATCACCAACAAATTAGCGAAACCTATTTTTAATAATTTCTACGTGTGTACAATCACAAGAAAATATGCAGATCTACCACAATCACAGGATATGTGGAATAAAATCAAGCACCACTCAAACGACACCAAATTTACATGAAAAATCCCTCCAATATGAAGGAGAAAACCACGGAACAAATTCCGAGAGCAATCCACTAATCTCAATAAAAGATTACAATCCTCTCCGATTTTTGCCCAAAATTCGAAAACTATTCAAACTGAAAATCAGAACTAATTGTAGGTACAAGAAAGTTCTCACCAACGCGAGGATGCTCCTTCGTGCTCCCAAAATTTGCTCTCGAACTTCTCCGGATTCGCCTCCTGATGTTGCACTGGGCTTCTTCCAAATTTGGACTTCTCCAAGTTCCTTTTAGATGGCTCTCGGCTCTCAGAAAAATCTAAAATTTCTCTTCTTCTTCTTTTTTTTTTTGTAAAACGGCACATCAGATTTATTTCCTCTTCTTCTACTAGTAATAGGTCTCCACCTATTTCTGATTTTTTAAAATAACCGAACCCACCTTCCATACAGGATGGGTTTCTGTAACTCACGGACCACCTCCGGTGTGGAATGTGGTTTGTTGGGTGATGATTATCCCGTCACATGGAGGGAGCCGAGGGGACTAACAAAGCTCTACTTGCCGACAGAAATTATCTATGAACAAACTTAGTGAGAGCTCCTTCGTCTTCTCCAAAACTTGCCTCTGCCAAGCCACTCCTTCCACCATGTAGCCTCTTGTGGTGGCATACTATGCTTCAATAAAACGCAAACCCCTCGAGACCGTATCCGTTGGACTGATGTATTGAACTCAATTCAATTTAAAAGCTTGAGCCATTTAATTTTGAATCTTATCATTTATATCAATCCATCCATCTCTCACTATTATTCCTTGTAAGAGTAAACCTCACATATAATCCTCAACAGTCCTGGGTTCCATCTCTCAACAGGAGATTACACGTTGCAAGATATAACAGGCCCAATAAGCAAGTATGAGGAGAAGAGTGTTAATTCCTTGGCTATTCAGAATGAAATATTTATTGATATGATGAGGAGCATAAGAAACGACTTGAGATTCATTACAAGCATGATTGCTAACTGAGCGGCTTAATTTCTTGGAAGATCTTTTCTATCAATCTCATGCGTTACACAGAAAGCCCTCTCTTGTGTGAGTTCTTCAATGGCTAGTACAACTCCATCATGCTTTGTTATCCACCGCACTGAAGAAGTCTAGAACTTATAGTCTCCCACTAGAAGATTATCAATCCGACCTTCTTGCACGGAAAGAGTGGTGATCACTGTGAAGGAAAGCAACTAACAGTATGATGTTCCGTGATTTCATAAAAGTTATATTTCCAATAATTTAGGCACAGCAGCCATTCCAAATTGCTTAGCCTAAATGAATCGGGAGTATGATATCAATTCGAGTTAATGCCGACTTTAATAGTTAAGGAAAAAAGGGGCAAAAAAAAAAGTAGATGGTTACAGCCATGATTACGATGATAAACTTCAAGTCATGGTAGTACGCCAGTGCTATGAAATTAAAACAGTTTTTATAATCCCATGCAGAATAGAAGTAATGAAGTCACAAAAAACAATCTGCAAATTATGAGCCCACAAACAAAAAAAGCAAACAGAATACAATGACCTATATCTACTGGAAGGGAAATACTTAACTGGCCGTTGTTCTTCCATATTTACGGGATGGAAAAATTCCTAGGACTATTGGATAACACGTTTTTTTAACAATTGTTACACTATTTTTGACTTTTCCTAGGGCTCCTTTTTTTTTCTTTTTTTTAAATAACTAATGCTAATAATTCATTTGTGGGCGCATCATCGTGTACTTGCGTCACGTTTGAAGGTGCTAAGCTGAATTTTTTTTTTTCTTGGGTGAATAGCTACAATTTGATTAAATGTTTGCATTTGATAAATGCTTGCATGGTCCACCATGTCCAATCACCAACAATCATTTAGTATGGACAGTGGGTGATTGAACTAAACTGCTAGTTAAAAAAAAAAAAAAATCTGAGCTACTATGATCATCCGTTTGTATCAAAAAACAAACAAATAAATAAATAAACTAATTCAAATAAGCTCTCTCTCTTTATTTTTTTTTTTCCTCCATTATGTAACTCTTGTTATTTAGTACACAAGGTATCGTTTGCTGAGACATGGTCTCAAAATGACCCTTTTGATTTAGTCGTCATAGATTTTCTCGTGGGACTTGTTTTTATTTAGAGTGGAAATGAGGCCCGGAGGTCGCAGAGAGAAATAGCGAGAGAGAGAGAAAGAGAGAGAGAGGGAGGAAGGGACTCGGTGATGCCAGGAAGGATAGATAGGAGTGAATCAAACATCCGAGCTAGCGTCTTCGCATGGTTCAATATGATGATGATGCGATAGGATTTTCGTTGTTAATTTTAAAAACTGAAAACCAAACAATGTAGCAAAACTTAACAGAGCCTGCATTATTTACGGGTCCCTTGTGCCTTCACCAGTGAAAAGGGCAAAATATTGATGGAAAAAAATGTCCTTTTATGGCAGAAAATTGAAGGAAAAAATTTTAGCCTTCCATAGCGGCCTGACCTTTTGCAGCTGAATATGTTAATTAAAGCAGTCATTACAATCTGTAGGGAATAAATTGGAAGATGGGTACCACTGAATACTTCAGGGGCCCATTGATATTTGTTCATGTGTTTTGACAGTACAATGATATTTCTCCTCCACTTTGAATCGGAAAAAGCTACAATGTCTCCCTCTGCCAGAGTACAAGCCAATAAATGATGCCAGTTAACACTCTCACTGTTTAAAGGCCAAAACTACAAAATTGATGCTAAAATTCTACACTGAGAACACATTTTAACCCCCTGACTAGCTGCAACTTCGCAGTTTAACAGAAAATTGCTATGTTGGATTTCAATCTCTGTTAGATTCCAAATTCTCATGTCCTGAGAGGAAACAAGATCCTCACCACGCAAGCAACCATTTTCTTAGGTGAGATATACTTCAGTTCACATTCTATCTCCCCATTTTAAACCGAGAAAACCGCTTGGACCGGTTGTAGCTTCAGTTGAATTGCAGGCACCTTTCTAGCCACTGCCTGCCAGATCATCTGGACAGCATCATCCTTCCGAGAAGGGTACTGGTACTCAAAGTAGCCCTCGACCTCCTTCAGCTTTCTCCACATTTGTGTCCATTCCTCCCGACTGATGCCTCTAATCAAATTCATCAAGAACCCCTTCTTGACCGCATCAGAAGCGCGTGCAAAGATGCAGAATTCAGAGTAGTCCAGGACATCCTCGAATGGGAGTTCAATCTCATCACTTATAATGACAGGACACAGTGGCTGGTTATGGCATCAAAAAGGCGATTGGAGGAAGGAGTATCCCCAGCAATATTTAGACAGAATTTCGACGAATGCATCCCTTGGCTAGCTTTTCTGATCCCATTCGCTTGAACACTGCCAAATGAGAAGTGTACGTCCTTTTCATTTCTGAGAAGATAAAAGAGCTCTTGTCGAATGCTTCCCCCCTATGGATGAAATTGAGATGACTGTCAATTAACTAAAAATTGGGACTCCTACTAGAAACGCAAAACAGAGTTCAAAAGAAGTCAAGAAATTAAAGGACTACAGGTTAATGTCAAAGGTAAACTTTTATGATCCATAAGACTTTCATGTCGAAATATTAGAACCTCATACCAAAATTCAAACTCAACTTTTATCTGATATCACAAATCTACATGAACTCATTGACTAGTACCAGTATAAAATAAACGGATGAGGTATTGGTATTGAAGGTAAAAATCATTTATAACTATATATAAGCTTAAGAATTAACAATAGCAACAATGTACATAAAATGCACCTAAGTAATCTATAGGACTCATTTGCAAGAAAGGTCGGTAGTGTTTCAATACTTAACAGTGTTGGACAAAAGAACAAAGTATCATACCTGTTATATGCGAAGAGACATGCACAACAAAGTCAATTTCTCAGGGGCCCCTTTATGCCATTGTTGATTATTAAAAGCTTAACACGGTGGAAAATACAGGCATTGGGAAAATAGAGACATTGATGACGAACCATATCCCACTCAAAATATTTGAAAGTTATGTTCATGTACTAGAGCAAAAATCATTTAGCCACTCTTTAGGGAAAGTGTTCAATTCCCTGCACATCTTAGCTAGTGAATCTTGAGCCATGGTTGGCTTGCATAAAGAAAGGGTGATTGTTAGATGTTAGATCCAAAATAAAGACTTCAGACCCACCAAACAAAAAAGTCAAACCAAAGCATAAACAATTCATCATCTATCAAATGCATCATCACAAAGCCAGATTCAAGACTGCATAACCGGTTTGTAGTTTCAGAATCAGTATGTTACTCTTTGGATACACATATATTTTATATATCAATGCACACTATTTTGGTAAAGTAAAATTTATAAGAAATAATGAATATTTAGCAATCAACCTCAGTTTAAATAAGTTCCAGCACTGGATGAACCTAGATTTACTAGTTGAAAAAAAATTGCGATGCACATAAGACAATGGAGTGCAGGAGTTAATGGCAATCTCTCTCCGCTCTACTTCGTAACCATCATCCCCTCGCTCTTCATATTCACCACCCTACGGTAATGATAATGATGGAATGACAGCTGCATCAACCAATTGCTCATCCTTCAGGCTTGGTGCAACTTTTTTGGTTGCAGCCCCAGAGCAGCATTTCTTTTAGCCAAATAAAATTGCATCCTAGCTGTGTATATGATTCAAGGAATCTCAACAGTCCCAAAAGGTGGCATTTCAAGCAAACTTCATGGCCTTAGGAGGAAACATAATCATTAAGGTTTCCAATATTAACATTAAAAATATAAGTTGATGATAGCATCAGAGATTGTTTCTATGAAACATGAGATAATAGAAAAACATTATACTTCAACCTCTTCACAGAGTTTGAAGATAAGGTACCAATTTCCTGGTATCTGTCCTGTCCGAAGATAAGTTCCCGGTTTCAAAATACAATTGAGCACAGTTCAACTAAATTGCACAATACTAGCATAGTTCTACAAGCCTTTGAAATCCATTACGTAATTAACACCTCACACTAAAATACAATGGTCCTCTGTTCATGAAAATCTTCATGGCATCATCATGAAAATCCTACTATCATCATTAAATTCCATAATAATACAACACTGAACATTGCTTAGTCATCACAACCAACAAAAAATGGTCCACAATCTTTGATATTCAATCCAAACTACTACAGGCATTTGCTAATTGAGGCAACTAGCAGAACAGCCAAAAGCAATTCAGTGTTAGCGTGTTGTCTGGTGCCGAATGCATGCAACACCAAAGAACGATCCAAGTGGGGAAATAATCAACTTAGAACAGGTTACTAATAGGTCTAGAAATCACTTATTGGAGGCTAGAATCACTGACTGAACAACTCAGTTGAACGAATTGCTCTGCTTAATGATTAATTTGCACCTGGTGACTCTTTCAACCAATAAATTGATGATTCTTTCATGGACCAATAAATGTAGACTCACTGAAGCATCTTGTTTAATATTGATAAGGACTTGTAGCTACACTGAAAAACTCTTTTGATGAGGTGCAGCAACTAAATAATGTTTGAATGCTAAAATGGCATACTTCATCAAAAGCTTCATCTGTCTCTGCAGTGCCGGCCGTACCAATCAATGTATAATTTGTCAAAACAAGAGATACTTGCAATTGATTTTGGACCTGACATCAACAATGTTGAATTGATTCCAACTTCTAAGCAAGGAAATTTTGGGCAATAGAAGCACCCTTACATGAAAGCTAGAAAGCTTACTAATGGGTCGGATATCTAGGTTGGCTGTGCAACTTAAGTTCATGCATCCAAGGAGCAGCCTTGAGATACTCACTGGACTTGGAATGAATATAACAAAAGGGGGAAGAAGGCCACCTTTAGCACTTGGATTTAAGAGCTGAGTGCTGAATGGAGGAAAAAGGTCCCAATGATACGGGACTGCCATCCTCATTAAAATAGAAACAAAAAACAAATTCCAGCGTATCTTGCTGATAAGGAATGGACTTAACAACAGAGGACGAAGTTGTCAAAAGGCTGAAAATGGACTGTGATATGCATCAGCCATGAACAAATACGCAAATCCTAGGGAAAAAAAGATCAAAAAGGAAGTATCATGATATTTAGCTCAGAACCCAGGTATATTGCTTGCTTAGGAATCAGAATCTGGCACAACTACTCCTCTTGGAGTTTGTATAAAGATAATCAAAATGGCAGGTTATGAATTTAAGCTATTAATGAGTAGACAATAATGACTAAAATGGCAGGAACCTGGAACAAGTAGAAGATACAAACACTTAAGTAGTACACCTCAACCACAATTCCGGCGTAATAAGATGAATAAATGATGAGTCACAGGCAGCAAGTCCTAGCACTTCCCAGGGCTTGCATTTTAATACATTCCAAAGCAAAGAGATAACATCAAGGTCTGTTCCGGTGATTCCTGAGAAGGTTGGGGATACATAAGATGCTTTCATTATGTAGATTTGAAAAGTCATTCCAGCAATGAGCTCACATCTACAAAATTCAAAAGTATCATAATCACTTTATCAATTAAGTCTGAGGGAAGCTTAATACTGGAAATCCATCACTGCACACCCTCCCAACCCACCAAACGCATGCACACACCCAAGCAATCATTTTTATCTTTCCCCATAAGCAAGCCCTTGCCTTTAAGAACTATATATTTCCCTTAAAGAAAGGTAATTGGTTATTTGACTTTGTGGAACATAAATAGATCTTCTGGTCGACAAAGTACATTTAGCTTTCCTTGAACAAAGGGCTCATGATACACCTAAGGAGCTAAAATCTAGATGGCCATTGTTTAGACCAATCCAAAATCCAGATTAACCAACTGAATTTTCAATCAAGTACCATGCCTGTATTAATTATCTTTGGTTTAACTGAGTGCTTAATCCAATGAGAGGTTTTGGAGAGACCATGATTTAACAATAGACAACATCACATTGTGTGCCAATCAGTTAAAATGACGAATGAACAACTACTACTCATCAAACTGCTAATGAAACAACACAGAAGGGGAGGAGGGGAAAGAAAAAAAAAAAAAAAAGCCAAAACAATATTTAATTGGGAAAGCATTTGGTCTTTTCCTGCAGATGGTCATGGCTCCTTGGAAATGTAACAAAGTTAGGCGATCATCGATATCAGAAGAGTCATTCATAAAAGTCTCAATCACATGATTAGAAGATATGAACATTATCAGTAGCACATCTTAACCATGAAATCCAAGGTAATGAGATGATGAAAGGTCATGATTAGCAAGTCAGAGGTTCACATCAAGCAGGCACTGCAATTTAATACACTCCAAAATAAAGATACAAATTTAAATCACTTCACTCAACTCCTAATGATGGGTACATGAAAGATGTCTAAACTGTCTTTTTAGAGAGCCGCTCTAGTGACAAGATTAGGTAAACAACTTTAGAGCATTGCTATCATTTTACCAAAAAGAACTTGAGTTCATCTTTATAAGAGTTGGATGAATCTTTAATATAGGAAGTGCATCACTTAGGGCTTTGCTGATATCACTCTTTTCTTTTAAAAAAAAAAAAAACATAAATTCAATGTAAAAAAGATGTTTGGTTCCCTTATTTTTTTATTTTTAAAAACAACTTCTATAATTTATGAAAAAGTGAAAGTGAATTTTTTCATACCATTTATTTTTTTTCAGAAATAACTTCTTGAGCCATAAGCAACTCCTAAGTATGACTTGTTCAACTTCCTAATTTATTTCTATTTCTCTTTTTCCATACCATTCTCACACTCTATTCCAAGACATTGGCCCACTCCATTGACAAGATCCGGCACACCAACAAGGAATATCTCCAATAAGTCCTTTCTATCTTTCTCTCATTTTTTCTATATTCCTCTTGTCCAGTGAGAACCTTTCTTTCCTTATTGAGGAGTCCTAACACTCTATGGTATCAAAGGGAATAATCAATGGGGAACAAAAATTTAATGTACGATAGGACCTGATTTATTTTGTGGGGGGAGTAGTATGCTGACAACTACTCTAGGGCACGAGTATAGGCATGATCTAAGGCCCAGAAAGGAATTGATAGAGGAAAAATGAGCGCATATATCTTAGAAAATAGTAGAGAAAAAGATAGCTAGATGTTTTTTTTTTTTTTTTGCTTGCCAAACATGTTTTTTTGCTGTAAAAAAAAAAGCAATAGTGGCTACTGCACATGTTTTTATTGTCAAAATATAGGAAATAAAGTGCCCTTTTTTTTTTAAGCAACAACGATGCCAAATGCAACCTTAGTTCCTTAGTCTGTTTCTTCATGATCGATCCTTTGACTCTAAGAATTAGAAAGTCTCTATGCATCGCTTGACTTTCGAATTACAAAAATTTTTGTGTTCTCAAATGTCCATATCTTCTACGAGATGAATAGTACATCATTATTGTTTATACCCATTTACATTCTACAAAGTCATTTAATCAGTTGATTTTTCATCAAATATGCATTACCATGCTTATAGAACTTATCTTTGTCAAACAGATTGCATTAACTCTGCTTAATCCATAAGTGGTAAAGGATATACCAGTTGGTTATAATGAATGATGTGAGAATCAGTTGGAGTAATAAAGCTACAAATATTAGCCATCAAAGTGCTAATGCAACTACAAGGACTGATGGCAGGAGAGAAAACATGAGTACCAAACAAGAGTAACTGAAATGGCACTTACATCTTTCCTGTAGATGGCCCCTTGGAAATATAACAAAGTAGGGCGATCATCATAGGTAGATGTGTCATTCACAAAGGTCTTGATCACATGCTTGTAAGGAGCAATAATGTCTTTCTCCACATTAGCTATACGCGGAGTGTACCTCCCAAAATCCGCAAGAATGAACATGCAAGGCCATAATTTCGTCCGAGCATCCAGCATGCTGTTTGGATGGTGTGCCATTATGATATGGTCTATTCCCCCTGACCTTTTCCATTCTTCTTGAGCCGTTAAATACCTCACCAGCTTCAGCTGCAACATCTTGTTCCTGCTAACCTTTTCTGGTGCTTTGATCTTCGAATACCGGTTATAGCTCAAAGATGAGAAGAATGGCACAAACACAACATCGGCTTCACGAGAGTCCTCAACTCTTACTGCAGTGCATGGGCCACTCCGGTTGGAAAATCTCGAGGACAACAGATCCAATGTGAGCCAATACTCTATGCTATGCTGGAGATTCAAACCACCAGGATAGGATGGAATTTCGGTTGAGATATCCGGCCAGACTCTCGCGCCACCAGCCTCCCAACCCAAGAGACCAAAGTGAAACTCAGGCGGCATATCATACATGAAAACTTTCAAGAGTGCCTTGCTCGGATCGCATATCTTGAGCTCTTGTTCTTTGAGTTGATTTCGATCCGAAGAATAGGTATCTTGGTTCAATGGTGGCTCATCCCTCAGTTTATCCCCGAGAGGATTGTTCTGGTTCTCGATCACCGAGAAGGCCTTTTGATTGGGAAAGAGGCTATGGTCGATGGGAGAAGGCCGGGAAGTGGAACCCCAGAAGAAGATATAGCAGAGAACCAGGACCGTCACGAGTAAGACCCAACAGCACAACAACTTTCGGCTTACAAGCCCATGGGGCTGTGCGTTTCTATTGGCCATTTGATCACTAATCTTGCAACAGAAGGCCGAATTTAGCACCAGAACATCAAAATTCTATTGACCCAAGAACAAGCACATCGGCGGAGACCGGTTGACAACCAGGATCAAACGCATAACAATCATGGAAACAAGAAGCATAAATAACCCTAGAAGTTCCTAATCAAGAACCAGCTAACCAACAACGAATCTCGTTTCAATTATGTTCCGAACCTTGATCAAGAAACCATGTAAAAAAAAAAAAAAAACTAAATAGGTCAAAATTCTCCAAGAAAGTATTATCCCAACAACGAATAAATAATGGCCTTCCCAAACCAACAGTCGATCACCCAAAACTCTCCACAGACTCCATTTTAATTCAAGACAAAGGATCCAGCTATATGTGTCAATCCATGAAAAAAATGAAATCAAGGGTGCGACTTGACGATTGGAGCAAAGTCAAGATTCAAGAAACGAAAAAATCGAAACCAGATCAAAATCCTGCAAAGAAACCAAGGAAAACAAACAAAAAAGCATCTGTTTTAGAAAAAGTAAAAAAAAAAAAAAAAAAAATCAGAAGCTATAACTGATGAAAGAAACGATGGAAAGAGAATGGGAGATCTATCGGAATCGGATTTATGAGCTCGTTTGATGGTCTCCATGTCCTGGCGAGATCGAAAGGGATCCCATCTTTGGTCGTCTCTCTCTCGCTCGCTCGTTCGCTCGCTCGTGCGCGAGGTTCGGGCAGCTCGGTGGAAGCGGGCTCGGAGTCCTCTTCCCAAAGGATATACCTCCGATTTTTGAGCAGACGAGAGAGAGAGAGAGAGAGAGAGAGGGGGGAGGGAGAGCGGAAGAAGCGAGCAGTAAAAACTAAAAAGAGTGTCTTAAAAGTAAAATAATTAAAAATATTAGGGGAAAATATATCTTTTGTTTCCTATCTTTCGTTCAAAATTCATATTTATCCTCAGGCTTTCAGTCCGTTCAAGTTTAAGCCTTTATATTTTAAAAATATTATAACCAATAATTTATGAAACGTTAAAAATAAAATATTTTTAAAAAATAAATAATAAATTATAATTAATAATTAAAATAATAAAATAATAAAAGTTAGGAAGAATGATCTATTAACAATTCATTACAAGGATAAAGAGAAAGATAGATCTAAAATAGAAATAATTAAAAAGATATAATTATTTATAATTCATGTAGTTGATCCAATGTAATTGAAAAAAAAAAAAAAAAGGCTTAGATGAGTTAAGTTGAGTAAAATTATAAATTAAAATAAAATTTTAATAAAAAATTAGAAGTTAATAACATATTTTAACTTAAATACTATTAATTATTATAATATAGTTTTATGCAAATATTTAGCAATTAATGTTTGAATGCCAGCATTGTGTGGTCAGTTTAAACGCTTAATAAGGTTTACATTTAGTGATAGCAAAAGGGTAATAAAACACATTCAAACGAAAAAAAAAAAATAAAATAATAATAAAGAATATTATTATGCAACTTAAATACGTAATAATATCCATCCTATAAACCAACATTAGTGCAGAACAATCAAGAAATATAAATTCTGACAAAAAAAAATGTAAAACAACTATGAAAATATAGCCACATAATTTCATTGCATGATAGTTCCATGCATGAATGATGCATCTTGTAAGCCACCATGAATGCTGAGGAGGTCATCATTTCATATGTTAATTAGGTGAAAACTTTGCCAACTTAGATGTGAGGTTAGGTAAAAGAGTGAAAACTTTGCCAACTTAGATGTGAGGTTTTAGGTAAAATAGGAGTTCCGTTAGTACGTACATCATATAAGAAAGAGTGCAAGAGATCAGTTGATTCTACTGAAAAGAAATGGACAGGTGAAGGTGATGATCCTGATCAGGTGTTTTCTGGGACTGATTCTACTGAAGTTGGATTCGTGGTGGTGTTTTTCTAAGGGAGGTTACTTCCTGCCTAGTGACTAAAAATATCTGGTATTGAAATTAATAGGCCTCTTTTTGCTCCAAAGCCTGAAAATAAGGTCAACACCACTAGTAGACTTTTTGAATTTTGAAGTTAGTTTTATGTCGACATATGCATTCGATAATTGGATCGTTTGGATGGGATGACAACCATTTCTTTGCATGCAAAGTTGTAGCTATATTGGCAGCCTGGCAGCTATCTAGCAATTTGCTGAATGACAAGATTCTAAAAGAGTATCCAGATTAAGCTTACAGGATTGAAGCATCTTGACAAGATGAATTGGTCAGCATAAAGTCAAGTATTGCATGTGGGATTGCAAAACGTATAAAAGGATTCGAGACAGCAACAGAGCTTGTAACATCTCAAGCTAGACACCAATGCCATTAACGGAATCAAATTAATTGTTCATGATGACCAATATATGTATCATTGTTTGATAATATATATCCCTTCTCTCTAATTGGACTTGAGAGAGATGTAATGAACCCCGGCACCGCCCATAGGTGGAGTAGTTTGAAGTCTCAATGGTAAACAGGATCCATTGCTCTGCTACCATGATAACTACCATTGGTCGCTCTTTCTTCTCTTCCATCATCCTCTTCTTCTTAAAGGTTGTTTGAAGTGAAAAAAAGGTTAGATTCCCATAGTATATTTCTATGAATAAAAATTTTTTGAAAAGCAAATGCTAATAATTTTTTATTAATCTTTTAGTTCTAAGTAAGGTTGTCAATTTCATTTCGGATTATGTTTCGGTTTAGCTTATAAAACGAAATATTTCGGTATCGGACCTTTCGGCGCTTCGTTTCGGATATATATATAATAAAAAATTTATTCATAATTCATATTCTTTATAAATAATAATAACAACATAAAAATAAAAAGTTTAAGTTTTTAATAGTTTGATATATATATATATATATATATATATATATATATATATATATATATATATATATATATATTAAAAATTTTATTCATAATTCATATTCTTCATAAATAATAATAACAATATAAAAATAAAGAGTTTGAGTTTTTAAGAGATGCAACCGTGGGGATAGGGTAACTAGAATTTTTTTGTTATTATATATATATATATATTAAAATGGGGATAGAGTAACTAGGATTTTTTTTGATATTATATATATATATATATTTTTTAAATGATTATGAAAGGTTTAATAATTCATAAATTGGTCTTCAAAACATATTTTACCGGAACGGCCGAAACATACCGAAACGGCCGAAAACGGCCGAAACGCACCGAAATGACCGAAAAATCTTCTTCCAAAACGACACATAGTAACGGTCGAAACGGAACAAAATTGACAACTTTGGTTCTAAGATTAAAGACGAATAAGATTTTTATGGATAATTTAGTATACTTAAAACATCAAAATTTTAGATGCTCATCAATTTATTCAAAAATCTGCAAAAAAAAAAAAAAAAAAAAAAAATTTCATTCCAAGTAGTCTCTTAGCATCAATCATGCGCTTTGCTCTCTTTCACCTCGCTTAAGGTCTCTCCTCATTTGTGAGTGGGTGCTTCTCCTGCTTTTTCTAGTTTCGTTATCTCCTGTACCACTTGCTCCCACTCTCTCTCATTGCCTCTTTTTTTACCTCCTTCCATGATATATTCTTTTTCATCTACTTGCATCAACCTCTCTCTCATCATCGTTGCTGGTGACCTGAACCTCTTACTTTACTCACATCCCTACTCTTTCCTCATCATCATCCTCTAAGCCGTTGACTACCACATATATTGGAATGCTTGCATCCGTCCCACCTCCACAATAGCTTACCTTTGCCACCATCTCACCTCCTCTCAAACATCCTATATAGCTTTATTGAGCATGCGGTTATTCCACCTTGCATTGATTGGTGCTGCATTCTTTATGAACAACATAAGGAATGGTATGTGCAACCTTAGCTATAGATCTAGAGTTGCCTTTTCTTACCGTTTGATTCATCACACCATCACAAACTATTGCTACTACACTATACACTAGATCGACTATCATTAACAATGTGTTGAATTAGCATGGTTGCTGACTAGCAAAAGCTGTGATTAAGCTAATTAAAAAGCACCATTATAGCATTTATGAATCGTTTATATCTAGAAGTTAGGTTTTTTATTTTTTTATATTTTATTTTTTTTTTTCCTTCCTTACATTTTCGCTTTTGATTTTAAGTTGGAGATATTGCAATGGAATTAAAACGGAGAAGAATTTTGTACTCAATTAATTGATCTCTAAAATTTAAGACTTGGATATATGTATGAATGCTTTCTTTCTAATTTAATTTACTAGTTGTTGCTGGGTTCATTAACTCATTGTTTCATTGATATCATCATATAGCATTACTGTGAGTATTATATTTTAGCTTTGATGCTTTAGTGAATTTTGATTTTGAGGCATTTTTTTTCACATATATCAATTGATGGTAATATGCTTGGTGTGTTTGTGTGTGTGCGTGTGTGTGTATATATATATAATGTTTTTTAAGAAAATTATACATAGGAAACTTACCTCAAATAAAACAACATGAGAAGGATGGTCTCTTGATTGGAATCTAAGGCCCCAATGCCGTCACACTTGCTCCCTTTTAATTTATGCATCCTCGAAGAGCGAACATAAAAAAAATTGAGACCAACCAGATTTAATAATTTACAGCTATCATCTGATCGGCTATCAATGATTAAAGTTGTTTATTACTATCTGAAAGTGGATTGTTCATCGAGTCTATCTATCTAGTGTATGATCAAAAGAAGAAGACTACTGCTCATGCCATCTTTAACTATCCTAGAGTGAGACAAATCTGCAGGTTATGGGATATCATCTCAGAAAGAAGGGTACGAGCTCTTGGCAAACCTTTTTTCTGCATGATATCTAGAGGGGTAATCAGCAGCAAGGTGCCATTTGAGCGGCCATAGCCTATCAAATCTGGTTATCATGGAATTAGCTTATCTTCACTGATGATAGTATCTCCTCCCACAGGATTATGAGAAAAGCCTTATCTTTATCTGCTGAATATAATCACCACCGCACTGCTCATGATTCTGACAGCTCTAGCCACTGAAGTTCCCTTGTTGCCTCGGCAACGAACCAGCATATGGTTATTATTTTTTGGGAGCTCCCAAGGTTTGTTAAAATCAACTTTGATGAAAACGTTCGGGGTCGATTAGCAGGCTCAACATTTATTATTCATGGGATCGATGAAGCAATGTTGGTGGCGAGAAAAATTGGCCTTCTAGACTCTTCTATTTCTTTGGCTGAGCTTCATGCAGCTTGGGCTAACATTTTCTATACTACTCAGATCATTCATGCTCATAGTCTCTTCATGGAGGGGGACTCTCTTACGACCATTCGATGGCTCCAGCAAGACTGCTATGATCATGTTCCTATCAACCCTTTGCTCCATGATATCTGGTCTATCCTACGAAAAGTGCATAGATTTCAGATCCATCATGTAAGCTAACTCTGTAGCTGACTGGATGGCAACCTCTGTGGCTTATCATTTGAGTCTGATTTTGGAAACAGGAAGATCCCTATCCTATTGTACTTAAACAAATTCTTTTTTCTGACTTATCTAGATTAATTCGCACTAGAGTAGTGTGATCACTTGCTTGTACAAAAAAAAATGTTATTTATCATTTAGATGGCATTTCAAAATTAGTAAATAATTCATGAAAAGATTGAAAAGTCAGTGAAAGAGAGTTTAAAAAAGTCAAATTAGTATCCTTTTCTTTAAAGTAAAAATAACTATATTTTATAGTATTTTAAAAATCTGATCAAAGAACAAACCGACTTGTCATTTGGATCGTGAGTCAATTGGTTCGACCAAATAAACCAATTTGATCATACCGAATGATGTCCTAATTAATTTTAAATTTAATAATATAAAAATAATAATATATAAATACCATTTCAAGTAAAAAATTTAAAATCTAAAAAAATCAATCCTAATTTTATTTATTAAAACTAAAAGTTTAAAAACTGAGATTGAATCGGTTCTTCAAAACCCGTCTAATTCAATGAATTTTTTCAATTTTTATTGAATCATATAAAAATCAACTTTAATAATATAATAAAACATTATTTTTTAATTGGGTCAGTTCGATCAGCTAATTCAATCTAATTTTTAAAATCATGATATTTTGTTTATTAGCACCATATATATATATATATACATATACATATATGTGTATGTATGTATGTATGTATATCAGTGTATAAACTAAGTATTCAAAACGTAGTTTTATCATGCAACCATACTACAGTCAAAGATTCTCAAATTTAAGACGAGCACTATGCCATGAATCTTGTCTCGCCCAGCAGTACACCCTTTAAAGCCCTTTACGCCCTCCACTTATATCACCAGCTGGACAAAGAATTACTATGCATCTCAGTAAAACTTGCCAGCCCCCTTGTCTCTCTCTCTCTCTCTCTCTCTCCTCCGCAACATCCCGTTCCTCTTGAAGTGGCAATTTTAAACATGATTCATAAGCCGGGACAAAATTAGTAAATTTAAATTAAATATAAATAGATTCGAATTAAAATTGGATTGATTCATTAAATATTATTAATAAATCAATTAAATTACAGATTAATCCATTAATTCAAAAATAATTCCTAACTGGTTTAATTATTAAATGGATCTATAAGTATAATCTAATCCATCAGCTCAAATATGATTCGTTTGACCTATTTATTTAAGTTAATATTATTTTATAATAATTATTATTATATTTATATAATTTTTTGTTTATTTCTTTTTTTTAAATAAAAAATTATTTATATTTTAGTTATAATTTTAATATATAATTATTTTACAAATGAATTGACATTAAAAATGCTGTACAGCTTATATGGTTTTCATGAATTGTATATGTTAAATTAATTATATAAATCATACGAATTATATATGTGCTAGATTTGAATTGAAATTTCTGATTTAATTATAAATAAATTAGTTTGAATTGATCTATTTATTATTATATTTTCAAATTAATTTAATATTATATAATTTAATATTTTCTGGCATTATTATTGCCATCCGGTTTTCGGTTTTCATTTGCGCCAACCTTCGGCACATTGGTTTCACCTTAGAAGTTATCATTCCGCCTTTTGACCAGCTCTCAGAGACACGATAACTCCCCTCCCCCTTCCATCCAATAAACAAAAAAACAAAAGGACTGGGAGTCCGGCCTGGTCCCTCGCGCAGTGTGCTGCTGGTCGGACCCCGCACGCTTTGTACCCGCCAACAAAAACCATCCACCACCTTCCTCGTATGCTAATTTTGCAGCTCCCTTCGGTTCTTCTTAGGCGGTTTTTGAATAGTAAATATATAATTATAAAAAATTAATTAAAAAATTAATTAGAAAATATAATTTATATTTAACTATAAGGTTGTGTTTGATAGCTTTTTAGCTATCTCTGGATAAATATACAGGATACATTTATCCAGGGGATAGCTGAAGGGATAAGCACCTTTTTAAAATTACCACTCTGCCATCAAGGGATAACTTTAGTTATTCCTAGGTTCCCTAGGGAATAAATTCAGGGGATAATCCATGGTTAAACATGGGTTATCCCCTCTGGTTAAACTTTTTCAGTACTATCCCTTGTAGCTATAGCATTTGGGGATAAGGGGATATTTAGGGGATATCCCCCTTATCCATCATATCAAACACAGCCTAAGTTATTCGCTAAATTTATTTTTTTAAAAATTTAAAAATAATTGGAGCTATTTTTTATGATAAAATTGTTATTTAAGGTTATGTTTAAAATAGAGGATAAAAGAACATCCTTCTTATTTCTAAAAAATTATAACTATAAAGAATAAATCTGAAAAAGATTAACAAGAGAGGATAACCCATATTTAACTTATTTTGTAGAAAACTCAGGAATAGCTGAAGCTATAGTGTTTGAAATAGGGAATAAGAAGGGATATAGGAGATATCCCCTCTTATTTCAAAAGCCATAACTATAAAGGATAGCTGAGAATAAAGTTAACCAAATGGATAATCCATGGTTAACTATAGTTAATCATGGATTATCCCCTCAATTTGTTAACCATGGATTATCCCCTCAATTTATTCCATAGAAAATGTAGGAATAGCTAATATCCCTTCAAATAAAGTAAAAAAAAAAGTTATCCTATAGATTTATCTTTTTTGCATTTGATATGATCAATAAGATAGCCAAGGGATATCCTAGGAATACCAAAGGATAAACTCTATCCCGTATACTTATTCATGGATAATATTTTTTCTATCAAACACTATCTAAGAACAAAATTATTATTTAAAAAGAATAATTATTTTTTAATTATTTTTTAATAAATTTTATTCTATATATTTATTTAAAAATAATATTTTAAAAAACAAACACTACCTTACTGAACTGCTGTTAACCTGGTCCCTTCTCCAGTCTTCTCTCTCTCAATGGCCAAGTTGCTTCCACTGTTCCTCCTTTTACCGTCACACTCTCCACGGAGACCATTGCGAGTAGAAGGAACATAAATCCGTATATGTAATATATGTCACAAAATGCCTCAGGTTAGCCGCTAGGCGCACACACTTTATACTCTTTTCTCAACCGTATTCCCTTGCTTATTGAGGCAGAGGTGGAGCTAACTAAGAAGAGCCGAAGGGTGGGCCTCTTTTATAACATTTTGCTATATGTTATGGTACTCACATTGTTGTCTCTAACTTTGTTTGTCTACGCAAGTTGGCAACTAGCTCTTCAAAGTTTCGCTGTCTTATAATTTTTCCTTTTCTTCTTTGAAGTGGAGTGAATGATTAATTACTGGAGGTATTTGTGATGGGTTTCATATTTACAGTCTTAAGTGCAGAGAAAGCCCTGAAATATATG